>OZ059814.1:1593738-2193738 GCA_964057025.1 Standfussiana lucernea | reverse complement strand
TGTTGATTGACATAAAAAAAAATGTTTATGGTCTCTTCAAGCCTTCTATTTTGATAACACATGAAAAATTTACCTGAATTAAAAAAAAAACTTTGATAAATAATAAGCCTTCTAGGTGCTGTTTTAACATTAGATTACTCTTAGATTATGTCAGTCAATTAATAATCTGGAAATTAAATAAATATGCCTTATTTATTTTGTATTAAAATCCAGATTATACGATTTTGAATGCTCAATTTCTTTGAGAATACAGTCAAAGATGTACTGTCAATTCAGCAATGGATTTCACGTACAAAAATCACAACATATTTCTGTGTACAAACTTTTGACTGTATTCACCATGTGTGATTCCACTAACTTGTAACATCATTACATATTACTTATAAACGCTTCACTTGTCTATATTGCCACTTCATCCAAATGCCGACCGTGGCAATTATTGCTTACCGTCATCAACAAACAAAGCGTTTATAAGTAACACAATCATCGCTAAATACTAACAAACACGAAAATTATTCCCCTAATGCTGACCAGGAATATTGCCATGTCCGGAAGAGAACCTGGACAGTCTGAACTCGAACTACTTCGATAGTTTGAACCCCTACCTCGACTATCGGAACAAGAACCCCTATGCGATCCCCGCGAATTTGAACCATAAGATCATACCGGAATACTTAGATAACGTGGTTCCCTACGTCCCGCCTCACGCGAATATAACTACCACTCAGAACGATCGGCGCAACATGCATTACGCGTCGTTCGATACCAAGCCAATGGTGTTCAAAGAACAGTTGCCTCCAAAGCAACCTCTAGCCTTCACCATCGACATGACCAAACCTGTTCAGTCCAAAGTATTCAATCGCTTGTTTCCTGAGAAGGAACCACGCGAACCTAAACCACGGAATTTTACGTTAAATCTCACGAAAAACGAAGATAAACCAGCTCCACCCAAGTCTGTAAAACCTGCGCGGAGTATATTCAAGAACTATAAGTCTTGTCCCGTGTCACCGGTTTCCGAAGAGTGTAAGTGGGCGGACAAGGCCAATCAGAAGAGTCAGAAACCTGATAGGAACTCATTAGACCCCAAAAAGAGAAATTCCCTAAGCTTCTTTGTAGGATTCGATAATAAAAACCTTAGAAATAGCGGTAAAAGTATTGTTGATTCTATAAAATCGGATACTGAAAAGATGATAGCAGAAATTACTAAGAAATATGGTGATTTGGATGAATACGATGTGGCCAGAGGTCAGGATGACCTCGATTTGAAACCTACGAAAGAAAAAGACGATGGTAACTTCTCTTCAGACTCTTTAGAAGACTGCAGCCTCAGTCAAGATGCCAGTTGTAAAAACAAATTATTCTCTAAGAAAGTTTGTAAAAAACATACCAAAAATGTACCAAGACGAGCTGTGTCCAACTATGAAATCTACGGCAGTGAGAAGCCTGTAGTGCCCGCTAAGCCCGCTTACATAGCCAATCAGAAGAGTTCCACTCTGCCCAGGAACATGCCGTCGAACCTTGACGATATCGATGAAGACTCGATGAAGTACAACTCCAACATGTACCGATGTCAAAGCGTGTTGACTAAGAGATGTGTCACACGCTCCAACGAATCAGTCTTGAGTGATAATTCTAATTGTTCAAGTATTTCTAATGAGATTTTCCTCAAATATGGCAATGAAGTCGCTTTCCAACAAGCGAAATTTGACAGCAGTAGATACAATTTGAACGATTCGCAGAACTGCTCGTACGAGAACATACATGACACGGAGTACTTAGAGAACCACAGACACAGTAGCGCTAGTTTCTTTTTAAATCAGAAGAAGTATATGAAAAACAGCTGCAGCCAGGAATCCGTCCTGTCCGACGACTTCCTGGACAATGACAACCAACTTTGCAGAACTAACTGCAACTCGTTAGAGAGTGTGCTCTCTGATGACTCGGAATGTACTAAAAGTGCGCCTTTGGAAATGTTGTTCGAAGGCGCTAAGCCGAAGAAACAAATGAAGAACCAAAGTATGCCCCGGAATAGCAAAAGTTGTTACGAATTCGATAACACGTCTAAAAGTTACGGCTCCAGTCCAAACAATGCTTATTTCGGCTACATGTATAACAATTATTTGGGAGATGCGTCCAGCCCCAACTGCAGGGATAGCAAACCGGCCATTATCACTACGAACCCTAAACCACCTGCGAATAAAGTGTACGGCTTTGATGTTCCCATGGACGGACACAAAACTGTCACAAGATCCAAAAGCCTATACGACTCGTCAAGCAAACAGCCTCCGCCTGCTAAGAATATTGCGTATTATTTCGACGGAAATAATATTCAGCAGTATAACAAAGAAAAGAAACTTAGCGATGAAATACCGAGGTTGAATAAGACTGATTACATGGTTAACACTAGCAAATCTCTACAGCCGAAATTTGCTGATAAATACAAGAGCCAAATGGAAGGTTGTGAAAAGAATGCCATGGTCAAATCTAAGAGTTGTAGCTTTGAAGTAGTGTTAGAACCGGCTTCAAAACCAAACCCACTAAAAAATCTTATGGAGAAACGAAACTCACATGTACAAAAGAATTTGGAGAAATTTGAAGAGCAAATAAGAAAGAATACTCAGACAAAGGTTAATAAAAATCAATTAAATAAAGAAAAATCGAATGGCAAATACAATAATGCTACGAAGAGCCTTGAAAGAGGTTCGGGCCAGAAGAGTAACAATACTAAAATAACGATGGAGTTTGTGCCGCACAAGCCTCCGAAACCAATCAAAAGAACGTCTTCTGTTAAAATGAATAACAGACTGAAAGCGGGCATTGAAAAATCGGGTCTGACATCATCAATATCGTCGCAGTACAAAGCGAAACTAGATGGACTACACAACAAGAACTATATAACCAATAAGAAGCCAGAAGATGCGAATTCTAATGTAGAACCAGACAATAGTGAGAAACATTTCGATGTGTTTGTCAAAGAAAAAGACGTGAACGAAAATAAATCTGAGATACAGATGGATAGCTTAGAAGTGTACGCGATGCAGCGCATGGAGAGGCTGAAACAAGTTAGCATGGACTCGCTCGATGTCGACGCTAATGATTTCGCTAAAGATTCCTTAGATTATTATGCAGAACAAGATAACAAGCTATATGCAAAAACAACCAAAGATCAACTGAATTTAAAACTTGCTCGAAATGATTTATCCCGACCTTCGCACAGCAGACAGAGCGACACCAAAGAAAACATATCGCCAGAAATGACCGACGAAATAAAAAAATACAAAAACATTGAAAGAAAAATAGAGATCATCAACAAATTAGTAGAAATGGAAGAGAAGAGAATTCTACAGGAGAAGATACTCAAAGAGTGGAGAATGAGACCTTTGAAAGCGAACATAAATGATGGGAAAGGAGTAGTCAAACTTCTATCTAGGAAATTCGAGAAGTTAGCCACGAAGCAATCGTCAACTGTTCACAACTTCGCGTCTCTCACTTTAGAAGAAGCTGATACAGACACGGACACAACATCAGATACAAAAGAAATCAAAAGAAATTTGAGTCTGCCAGATATATTAGATTCCGATCAAATTGGGGGCCTAGTCACCGTTGGAAGAGACATAACGAACGAATCTGGGAACACAGGCCTTGTGGAAGATGTAAAGCTGAACAACGCCATACAACCAGAAATAGGAAACCCACCGAAAAGCCTAAAACAAAGAGTTTACAACGAAATGGTGATACCAAAAACTGATGTCCACCTAGACAGCGAAAATTATGAATCGTCAACAACAAGCTCCAGTTGCACAAACTCACCGAAAAGACTACATTTTTACGGTTTTAGCAGACCGAAAACTCCGTTCAGAAAGATCATCAGAGGTCCGACACCAAGATTGTGTATGGAAACCCGTCTTTTTCCGCATAAGATAAGGCCGGTAATGTACGGTTCGCCTAGAGGTTCTTGTTTAGCGAGGAAGGTTCCTCTACAAAACCCGGTTTTGCCATCGAAATTCTCACCGACGCAAGGTTTGGGACTGCATGTGACAAGTTATTTGATGTCGTTATGGTCCCTTTTATTTGCGTTTTTAAATGTGGAGGTAGCTGTTTTTGGGTTTTAAAGTATTGACCCTAGATATTTTTGATGAAGTGGAAGTAAGTTTTTTTTTTTAAATCCGATTGTATCTTAAAAGCATTGCGCTTAATTTTTATGAATACCATCGAAATACAATTATTTTATTTACTATATTTTGTGAAATGGTGGCTAAAAATATTTATGGGCCAATAACAAAAACCTAAAAGTTACTTTCCGCAAAATAACGTGATATTTTGTGAATTCGCCCAAATTAAAATTATAGGCAAAAATTAAATATGCAAATTTATATATATATACATACGTTTATATCGCACGGCAGATTCACGACATGTCACTTGCCATAGCTTTTTATATTATTTTTCAGGCTTTTTTTTAGCATGATTTTTAGCATATGCGGAGATTTTTCTCATGCATGCCCATTTTGTATTTTTATGTGTTGTGTGCTTTGTTATAGCAACTTGAATGGTTTTGACTTCTCTGAGAAGAAACACAAATCAAGAGGTCCCATTCTCTTTTGAGGTCCATCTTGTTATTATGGTCGACATCAGATAAACGTGCAATAACGGTCATTGACCCACATACATTTATTGACATATTTAAATTCCGAAAACAATAATACTGGCATAAAGCTGTCCTGAATCCACATCGATCGTGATCGTTTCCTTTTTTTTTAAAATGAAAGGGCAATGAACTTTATTGGAAATTTATCTGGCGCTTACCATAATGAACAACCGTTGAGCTCGCTATAACCGCATGTTACTTATAAGCAGCCGTGTCGCCTGCGAGCCGCTCGCACCTGTCAGGGTCGGACCGCGAGGAGGAAGGCTCGGGCATGCGGCGCGCCATCTCGCTGTCGGACCTCGCCGCCAAGCCCATGCCAGCGCCGCGGACGCCGCAAGGTGCGTCTGGTGGTGGTTCCATGTATTGCCGACAGGTTTCACTGGGTTTGGTTGGAGTTAGCTGGGTTCGGTTGGGTTTGGTTGCAGTTAACTGGATTTGGTTGGGTTTCACTGGGTTTGGTTACTGTTAACCGGGTTTGGTTGGAGGTAACTGGGTATTTAGTTTGTCCTTAATTCGGGTCTGGGGCGATTATTTCTAGTGAATAGCCTAATTAAGAATTTGGGATGTAAATAACATTTTTCGAGTAGGAAAGGGGTAGAAATATTTTTGGATGAAGCCTAGCCTACGTATAACTCCTGCCATTTTATTTTCAAACTAGCTGAACCGCGCAACTTCGTCTGCGTAACATTTTTGATTGATGCTCTGCTCTTAATGGTCGCAGCGTGATGTTATATAACCTATAGCCGATAAATGGGCTATCCAAAACTAAAATATTTTTTCAATTCGAACCAGTAGTTCCTGAGATTAGCGCGTTCAACCAAACAGACAAACAAACTATTCAGCTTTATAATATTAGTATAGATTAGCAGCCACATATGAATCCTATATATCAATAGCTGGTATCAATACAAACAAGTATTGTATGAGACAAAATCTTCTAAACCGTCAAGTTTCTGAAATATAAGCTATCAAAGTTGTAGTGATGGCGAGGAATTATAATTTTGTCAGGTTATATCTCAGAAACTTGACGCTGTAGAACATTTTTTTCCATACATTACTTGTTTGTATCGACAATAAACCAACCAACTAAAAAAAAACTAAAAAGCCAACTATTTGCATAATACAGATTGTATGCGTGGCTGCTATTTTGAAAATTAAATAAAATGGCGGAACTTAGGCTGAACAAAATATTCAAATACCTTTTGATTATTTGTAACTTTCGTGCTACGTTGGGCTAGTATAACAAAATCTTAATAATTTATATTTTATTAACATTATTAAATTATTATAATTTCAATATAATTATTTTACACATAATTATATCATAATTATAATTATTAAATATAAGCTGGTGTTGGATGTTATATGTTTTAGTCAAGTATGTAGCTCAAACTTGTTCTTGTAGTAGCTACTCTCTTCTGAATAATTAATTTATCATCCATTTTATTGTCTTAGAATGCTGCATTGATCGAGTGGTCGTAAGCGAGACCGCTGAGCATGCGGTTCTGGGTTATATTCCCGGGTCGGGCAGTGTTAATGGTTTTTTCCATTAGGAATTTCTCAGTAACGGCCACGGAGTCTGGATTTATAGCTGGTTGATGGCAATAGTCTCGCCCCCTACTACATGGGACTTAAACATAACTGGCGAAATGTGGGTGTACTATTAGGTACACCTCTGCCTTCCAACCCTTCGGGGGTTACAGGCGTAATGTTATGTTTATTGTCTTAAGTACTATTGAATATCTACTCTTTGATAAATTTATTAACACATCCGTACTAACAAATGAACTAACCGTTTATTTATTTTTTTGTAAAATACGTTCATGGAATGTGAGGAATGTCATATATTATCACTATTTTCGTCACATGTTACATATTATAATAGTAAAATAAATAATGGTGACTGCCATATATGGCTGACACGGCTCAATTGGTTTGGAAAATGTCAGCCATATGTGGCTGACGAGGCATTATATGTGTTAACATGCTAACACTGTCTTAATATCAATAACCAAACCACTTCGCAGTCTTTGAGCACAGTATTGTGTCTTCTTCGTCTTTCAGAAACCATGCGTTAGTCGATTATTGTTATTTATTTACATCTGGGTACGAAATTTTGGTATCTCACTTAACAATTACTTTTGATGGCTCTTAATAAAGCTTTTTATGTACAAATGCCGCATCATAGCTATTAGTTACACCTCTGCTTAACCCATCGGGGATTACAGGCGCGATGTTATGATGTTATTGCGCGTCATTTATGCTTGGGGTTAGTCTCTATGAACGTGGAAAGAGTATTAACTTTTTCCAACTAAAAAAAAAGGAGATTATATATTTGGCGAGTATCTTTTTTCGCATGCTTGTACAACGATTTCTCCGCGATAACTGAGCCGATTTACGTGATTACTGTTTCAAGCCGATGAGTAGTGGGGGTTTGCAGTCTTACCGAAACGGGTACCGTATTACCCAGTAGTAACTGGGTTGTGGAGGTCAGATGGGCAGTCGCTCAATGTAAAATCCTGGTATTCAGCTGCATCCGGTAAGACTCAATAAATTTGGGAAAAGGCTAGGCAGATGATGAGTAGTGATGGTTTGAAGTCGTATTACAGTTGGTTTTAAGGTTTGTTCTTCGTTGGTATACTGCAAATATACGGCTTGTACACGCTTTACACTTGTATGTTATCAAATTTTATTCTAGAGCATGTTTTTGTGAACCATTAGTAGTAAAATAATAAATGTTTGTAAGTAATAATTAGTTTTTACTAACGCATAATACATTGCCTTTATGTAGATTTGACTATTTTTTATATATTTAGTTTTGTAAATAATATTCTATTAACAGTTCAGATTGAATTATTTTTTACGTTTAAGGACCAATCTCTCCAAACTTTTTTAGCTATAATGACATGATAAGCTGTTTCACGAGATGTGTCGCATATTGACCAAAGACATCTGTATGCTTAGCGGTTATTTTAACTGGCTCTAAAAGAAACTTCTCTGTTATTGTAACTACCAACGCGTGAGGATTCTTGTTATATGCCAAAACATACCAACCCACACATTCTTTAAAGTTTTTCCATCAATTCGGGATTTTATCTGATTTATTAAAAATAATAGAGCTTTGGAAACAGAGCTTTAATAAAAAAAAAACTTTTTTGCAAAAAAGAAAACCTACTTCCAAAAAAAAACACTAAAAAGTGGAAAATAACTTTACTTTGGGAAGTCGGTGGCAAAAAAGTCAATGAAACAAACAATAGTCACCGACTTCCGAAAGTAGAGTTATTTTCCACTTTTTAGTTATCGTATCACACACAAATCCTTGTCAAGTATCAATTGCGCAATTTCTTTTACTTGGATGACATATTTTTTCCAGCTATTTTGATTTTAAAACCAAATTACTGAACCGATTTTGATGAAATTTCCAAGGGACCAATCGGGAAGTATAAAATAATATTTTTTCAAATCGGTTAATTTATGACAAAGATATGAGGTAACATACATAAAAAAAGGTTCCGACGAATTGAGAACCTCCTCATTTTTGAAGTCGGTTAATAAATATGAAGGTGCTCGTTTCTGGGTGCTATAGGGGAATATTGAATTAGTTTGGCGTATTATTGTGGCTTGGTATATTTTGGCATAACTTGTACCTTCTCTGACTGATCCGCGTGCCACAGGGCCGACGTCGAAGCCGACAACACCACAGAATGGCTCCAGCAACAAGTCTCCGAGCAACTTCGTGCGCCCGGCGCCGCGGTATAACACCAAGTCTAATATGACCCGGAGCTCGAGCGTCGGAGTGCTTAATCAGGTAATTTAAACAAAACAAGATGATCGCATTAAACATCTTTATATCGTGCTTATAAAGACCCTTAATGAAGGCCAGAGTTAGGTTTTCTGGGAAGCGACTCATTTTGTTCCGAACAAAAAGATTTGAAATAGCCCTGTGTTCTCCGAACTGTTTTATACACACGGCACAGGGTGACGTGTTTCATGCCTTTAAATGAAAGTTAAGTAAAGTTCTGGGTTCACTCTGTTTTGTCATCTACGCGCTAAGAAGAAGAACAAAGGTCGCTCCTCAACAGATTTTTTTTGCACATTAATCTGCGTTTATTTGGTTTGATCAAAATCAAAATTCATTTAGTCAAATTATCTGAGAATCAGCACTTTATGAACGTTAAATTAACATAAGACAGACGCACAAACCCCCTTCGCCACTTCCCAGTATTTTAATGGAGAAGCAAACAAACTCCTCAGCAAAATTACCATCTTCTTCCCCAGAGCGACTCGGAGTCAGACCCCGCCCCGCCGCGCCAGGCGTCCGGCCGGCCGCAGGGCCTCATGCGGCCCACCATCTCCTCTTTGAACAAGGCCGCGGCCAACACGGCCCGGCGGCGAGGCCTCGCCAACGCCTACAGCGCAGGTTTGATACCACGCCTGTTGTGACCAATTAACTTTAGGCTATGCTGCGTTGAGTTGCCTGGGACTCTGTGTAAATCGCAGCAGGAATCAAGTGATATATTTCTCGGTGAATAAAGCGACTAAGTACTCATGCACCAAAATCAGCAAGCTGTGTGCAAAAATGTTAACACTTCCGCTGCGAAGTTTAATTTTTTTTTTTTTACTAGTATGCGCGTCATCTACTTACTGACAGCTGCAGTCTAACAGCGACCTTATGGTCAAAAGTAATAAAGATCACTATAATGAGCGACGATTCGGGAGGCGGGTTGTACGCACACGAACGAATATTGTTCGACCCATATGCTGGGTGCTTAGCACCGAAAGTGTTAACAGAAACCAGCACAATACAGATAGCTGAGCTAACTCAGCACAGCTTACCGTAGTTTAATGTTGATAAGTCACCCTGGAACTGATTTGGTAGTTTAAAACTTTGTAGCTAGCTCACAGAATACTAAATTCACAACACAAGAAGTTGATTCGACTTTGACCCAAATTGACGTAACGCAGTATTTTTCCATGGAAATGATTTTTATTCGAGTTATGCTAAAACAAATCAACCCACAACATCCTGTTTCTCATTTCCCGAACATCATCTTCCTGCCTTTGTCCCACTCTACTCGGGGTTGGCGCAACACGTTTTCATCTTCCATTCTCCCCTGTCAGACGTCACGGCATCATTTACTCCTTTCTCTTTCATATCATTCCTCACACAATCCATCCATCTTTTCTTTGGCCTTCCTCTCCCTCTGCATCCATCAACATTAATATCCATCACTCTTTTAGTAACATGCGTTTCATCCCTCCTCATTACATGTCCTCAATGCTCATTTCCCGAACAATTTTAAATATTTCTCAAGCACGATTCTTGGAAATGCTGATCTATTTTAGCAGAAAATTAAGATTCAAAATTAGAGGTGTGCTGTATGTTACCTCGCCCAACCCTTTGGGGAAAATGATGTCTTGTCACTTTATAAGTAACAGGTTACTATGGCAGGTTATGATGCAATTTAACATCAGCATATTAAATACCAACTGTTCACTCGAACGACAGCAGTAGGATAACCACGCACATTCACGCTATTAACGCCACGGTACTAAACAGTGAGCCTGGCGCCGGGCGCGCACGAGGAGTCCAGCTCGGAGGCCGACGAGCGCAACAACAGCGACGCGCCCGCCGCGCCGCGCCCGCGCGCCTCCTCCGTCGACCACACGCAGAGGAGGATCGGTGAGTGACTGCCTCGAAGGATGTTTGCTGGTAACGCTCGAATCAATCTTCAGGTTTTGCGGCGCTTGCCTGGGTTGGTCTGTGGATGGTTGACCACCCATTACATACCGAGCTTCCTCCGTGCCTCGGAAAGCACGTTAAGCCGTTGGTTCCGGCTGTCTTCTTTGACAGTCGTTACAGGTAGCCGAAAGTCTGACAACCAGTCTTGTCAAGGCCGTATTACCCAGTACTAACTGGGTTGTGGAGATCAGATAGGCTGTCGCTTCATGTAAAATACTGGCATCCGGTTAGACTGGAAGCCGACCCCAACATAGTTGGGAAAAGGCAGCAGATGATGTTGATGATTGTGCTCTTGTATTCTAAGTTTAATTCTTCTTCTACTACCCGCCGTGAGGTCTTCCAAAACAGCAGATCAATATTTGACTTCCCCTAGGTCATGCAAAATGTCATTCTGTTTTTCCACCTAGATTTTTTTTTGCAGGAGTTCATGAAGTGTATTTGTGCCTTGCATGGTGAGAATAAGCTCACCCAAATAAAATGGGAATTAAACTACAACTGATGATATGTGACCATGACTGCTGACTACCTTGTTGGTGTAATGGTTGGTCTAATGGTGGTGGCAATCACGACTGCTGAGCAAGTGGTCCTGGTTTCAATACCCGGGTCGGGCAAACTGTTATTGGGTTTTTCCATCAAGAAGTTCTCAGTAGCAGCCACAAAGTTTGGATCTGTGCCCGGTAGATGGCAATAGGTTCGCTTCCTATTACATAGGACTAAAATATAATTGGTGAAATGTGGGTGTACTATTAGGTACATCTCTGCCTAACCAAAGAAGCCTCACACACACACTATCTCACTTTGCCCCACCATTGGCAAAAGCCTCTCATAAATTTACGTTTGCAGGCCAAATGGCAAAACATAGAGAAATGCTTTATAACAATTAACATCTTGAACACTGTTGTAAACTATGTTTACAAATAAAGACTATTGATTGATTGATTGAACCTTTCGTTGATTATATGTGATGATATGTGGGTGTACTTATATGACGCCTACTTCTGTAAAGAGTACAGAGAACAAGCGTGATTCTAATAGTACATTACTCGGCGTCAGGTCGCAGCGGCAGCGAGCGCGACCTGTCTGCGAAGGCGCGGGAGGTGACCGCCAGACTGACGGCCAACACGCGACAGAGGACGAAACAGGACGCGCCGGCCGAAGCCAACTGTGAGTATCAGAACCTGCCTGAAATAGCCATACACAACAAGACAAATAGTGTCCGACCGCAACTCGTTTTTACGACCGAAACTGAAACCGAATTTCGGCAACAGTCTCAGTTTCGGCCGAAACCGAAACTTCCTTACAAGGATCATGTTTTGAGGAAAAAATAAAGAAAATCAGTCTTTATTTTTTCATGTTTAAAATCACATGAAAACTCACAGCAAATAAAACGAACTGCAAACACAAGCCGGTCACGACATGGTTAAGCACGTGGGCGCGGCAAAATGTCTTCGTCGTTTACTCGCTTGGATGGAATTTAACGCGCCGAACATGACCGATCACGACGAATGCAGTTTCGGTTTCGGTCGTAGTTTCGGCAGGTTTGCCGCCGAAACCGAAACTCGTTTTTTTGCCGAAACCGAACTTTCGGTCGGACACTAAATACAAGATAAGCCAAACCAAGGCAAGAGATAGCCATACTTGTATGTCGGTCTCTTTCTAAAGCATGAGGTAACATATTTTGCCCTGGCAAAAGATACTACTCTACAGGGTTAATTATAAGGCATTCGAAACCCGGTTTCGGTGTCATTATAAACCTGGTTTTTCCCAGGTTTTATTATGGTAGCGAAACCGGGTTTCGATGTTCTATTAACTAGGGCTTGGTTTTAATTTACTAAGGCCTAGTTAATTAAAACCAAGTCATCAAAATGTATATTATATCATTATCATAATTGTAATTCTCCGGAGGTGTTCTTATATAAATCAAACCTATTTGAAGAAAAATAATGTGTTATAGGTGTATATTGTACTGTTAATGCTGGACACCAGATAATATTTGTATGGTTTGATATAAATTACCGAATCATTAAAGAAATGTGGGTTGGTACGTTTTTGCATAACATTTTCAACAAGTGCCGTTTATTACGTTGTTGCAGTGTCATCATCGCAGCTTTGTTCTGCGCTGACGGAGCAGTTGACTAAGACGGCCAGCAAGGTGGTGCAGCTGTACGCGAGTCTGCAGCGAGAGCCCAACGCCGCCGCCGACATCAGCGGTGAGTCATCTTATACAATACAAAAAATATTTATTTCATCTCAAAATATTGTGTCTGTCATTCATTAACTGAGGCAGCCCCAGTAAATGCGGGGCTATCGCGCATGAATTCGCCGCTAGAGGCGTTCGTGTAGAGTATGGTCTTCAGAAATGTCAGATGTCATAGTGTGTTCGCAAGTTGCGCGCTTTTTATCACTTATTTTTACTTATATTCACGATTGTGTGATTGAGCCATTTCTGATTAATTATGAATTTGAAGATTTTAAGTTGCAAAAAATATCAAAAGTCCAGTCACAGGCATAATAACTGTGAACGGACTGTAGTTGCCCATTCCAGAATCGTAGATCTCATGGAGAAGTATGGGCAAGAAACTCCATGGACACTCTTTTCAAATCAAGTTACATAATAGGTCTTTACCTATGTAATTGGAGATTCTATAACCAGCATTTTCAGAATTAATTATCTGTGGATTGGCGCGCAATTCGAAATTCAAATAAATTTTATTCGAAAGACGTGTTAATTTAATTTCAATTTCAGTCATTTGTTTTTAGATAGTTTTTTGTTTTTGTGACATTGTGGTAGTTTTTGGCGCTATGGATAAACTGAAAATTCGTACAATTTTCGAATATGAGTTCCTACGTGGAAATACCGCTGCGCAAACAACACGAAACATTAACGACGTGTACGGGCATAACACTGCTTGCATAAACACAGTCCATTATTGGTTCAATCGTTTTAAATCTGGAAATTTTGAGTTGAAGAACGAGCCTCGCGGTCGGCCGGTAACTATTGTCGACAACGACGAATTGAAGGCGATAGTGGAAGCGGATCCATCTCAATCTACGGCTGAGCTTGCTGCGGGCCTTGGAGTTAGTGTCAAAACAACATTGAAGCACTTGCGTCAAATCGGAAAGATAAAAAAGCTAGATAAGTGGGTGCCACACGAACTAAGCGACCGACAGCGAGATTTACGTGTCGAAGCATGCATAGCACTACTGAATCGGCATAGAAACGAGGGAATCCTTAATCGAATTGTTACCTGCGATGAAAAGTGGATCCTGTACGACAACCGTAAGCGTTCGTCTCAGTGGGTGGACTCTGGTACAGCACCTAATCAGTGCGCTAAAAAAAAGATTACTCATAGGAAGATGATGGTGACTGTCTGGTGGACCAGTGCCGGACTTGTACATCACAGCTTCTTACCGAATGGCACAACAGTGACGGCAGATGTCTATTGCCAAGAATTGCAAACAATGATGGAGAAGCTCGCAATTCAACAACCAAGACTAGTCAATCGCTCTTCCCCATTGCTTCTCCACGACAACGCGCGAGCTCACACTTCACGACAGACCATCGCAAAGCTACAAGAGTTACAGCTGGAAGCTCTCCGTCACCCACCGTACTCACCAGACCTTGCCCCAACAGATTTCTACTTTTTTCAAAATTTAGACAATTTTTTAAGTGGGAAAAAATTTAACACCCGTGATGCAGTACAAAACGCTTTCGCTGACTTCATCGCCTCCCGTCCGGCAGACTTCTACAGTAAAGGGATAAACAAACTGCCATCAAAATGGCAAAATTGTATAGATAGTTTGGGCCAGTACTTTGATTAGCTGAAATAAAAAAATTACCAAAATTTTTATATTTTAAAATTATCATACAAATCTCCAATTTCATAGGTAAAGACCTAATATTACATAGTCCTCGGTACAATATTGTTGCTTCTATATGTGAGTACCATGTAGAAATAGAAAAAAAAGACAATTGAGTGTTCAAGCCACATGTGACAAAGCAAGATAAGCCGTTATTAAAGTAACTAGGTAGATGATGAGGGTGGATGATATCGCTGTCAAAGTGCTAGTCCTCAACTATGAGTTGTTTGTCCCCAGGTCTAGAAGCAGCCATCTTAGAGACGCAGAAGGTGCTGCGCGGTGCGGTGACTCGCGCGCAGAACGGAGACCAGGCGCTCAGCAGCTTGTCTTCCACGGACGGCGAGTACCGCCTCGCCGTCGACAGCACAAGACACAAGCTGGAGCACCTAGTGTCTAAGGGTGAGTTACACCTGGACGGGATGCCCATCACCATTCTCCTGTCCCCATCCCGATTTATTTGTGGTCGGCGCAGCATGTCTTCTTCCATACTTCTCTATTACTCCTCATCTCATGAAATCATGAGTTTCCCCCTTTATAGCTATGTCATGTTTCATACAGGTGGTAGTCGGTGTCGGCTTCGTCCATTGCTTTACGACCCTAAGATTATCTGTCACTTGCTCGTCCTAAAATGATATGCCTAGGTGTAAACTTCACTAAGCTTTATGCTAAATAAACCTTAATGACGTTCCAATTTACTGGGAATAATTCCCAATGAATTGAAACCACTTTAACCGTTATTATTGCTTCGTTAATTATCTGTATTAATGTTACCGTAATAATAATGTTATATTATTTACAGAAGCAACGAACGCCAGCAATCCAGCCATGTCCCTCATAGAGCAGTACTCCGACATACTCCTGAACATGATGCAGACGAAAATGGTGAACCAGTTCGCGCAGCCCGCGAGCCTACCGCCCGCCGCGCGCGAGCCTCCCAGCGACAGCTAGTACTGCGCCCCCCGGGACTGCCCTCCGCCGGTGCTGGACTAGCTGGGGACTCGCGGACTGTGTGTGTGTGCAGTGCTGGACTGACTTTTGTGCGTGAAGTGGATCGAGCTGAACGGAACTGGATAGCTGAGTTTCAATAAGGCTATGCTGATGATGAGTAACCGGTTCGACCGTCTTCGGTGAGCGATCCAAAGCAGGAGGGACCATGGATTTTGCCAAGGAAGCTTAATCAGCCTACTATATTCCCCCACTGCTGGAACTCAGGCTAAAAGAGAACTGACCATGTGTGGTAGCGTAAATATGTGTGGACCTAGCTTTTAGACATTGAAGAATCTGGAGTTAATAGTGTACATTGTGAAGAGTCAAAATCTAAGTGTCGATGGTTTAGCGACTTTAATGTTTGGCAGGATCTTGTCCTATGCGTATGCTCCAAATAAATAAATTTTTTAACCAAAATCTATTAGAAATAACTACACTTTGTCGTTGAAAAGGGACAAGATTGTGAAGAATTCTGACCATGAGATGACGTTGAATTGGGCTTCGTCGGGAATAGTCGGTAGCCTAGACGAGCATAAGAGAAAACCATTAAGCGTTAAAAAAGTGATATTTAAGTAACTTTAGTATTAATAAGTAGGTTGCGCATCGATGATCTGTTACTTTGAAGGGAAATCTGAAAATAAACGTTCAGTTTACACCGCTGATGATATGACATATCGAGTTTAGAACAGTCCGGCTTTGTATAGCGTCGTCTCTGTCACTCATAGCTGTGTGACTGTCTCTTTCTACAACTCAATGTGTCATTCTGACGACCGGACACTGTACCGCGTTGTCGCGAATGACGTTATTATAGGTAACATGTAAATAACGTTTTTAAATTAGATATTATAGGAAAATTCGTCAATTTGAGTCCATTGTGAGGTCGCTGAGTGCCAGCGACAGTGCTGCCATCTTTACATTTTTAATAGTGAACGAGCGCCATCTGTGTGTTCCGGTGTGTACTACTGGCGCTAAGATGTCAAGAGTATTTCGCGGCATACAATAAAAACTTTGCCTGCCTAAAATTGAAAATGTTTTGTGCCTACGCTTAAAATCGACTTTCAATTATAAAACAACATTATTTTCATGCTTGTAATTTTCATTCTTCTTCTTGATTTAACTTCTACTTTTCGTGCTTTGCGATAAGCTTCAAACGAGACGATTTTTGTCAAAGCTTCCGTCATACGGTCACGCTGTAACTATCCATCTAACTGCAAGCCACCTAGCGACTGTTCTGATATTAATGCTATATACAGTAATCAATCTTAACAGACGAATCCGGACCTGATCGGTCTGACCATATGAATGCAGATGGTTACATCAGGGACTGGACCTGATTTTATTCAGATTGTCTGGTCTGACCAAGCCAGATGTGAACATGAAATATTCAGTAAGCTTTACTGGAGTTGTAATTCCTGCAGACTATCTAAGCGAGCCCTAATCATTTTAAACAAAGATCTGAAAGTGGCGAGAGCTACTGCTAACCCAAATCTCCGTATAGTGCACTGTCAGGTTAAGGGTTGCCATACATTATATTCAGTCAGGTGGTGTGACCGTTGGACTGCCAAGTCATAGGTCTCGAGTTCGAACCCGAGACACGACGCTCTGATTTTTCGGAATCATGTGCGTATTGTAAAATGATCACTTGCTTCGGTGAAGGAAAAACATCGTGAGGACACCATCATGCCTGAGAGATATTTCTCGACGGCATGTTAAGCTAAATCAGAGGCCCATGAGCGGCATAAAAACACTGACACCAGGTTAGGTTAGGCACCCCCAAAGAGGTAACACAGTCCAGAAAATACTAGTCGGATTTTGACGGAACTTTTTTTTATGAAAAAAGTTTCTGGATAAAATCTGCTTTTACGTATTTTACATGTTACAAAAAGGAAATTATTATGGAGAATTAGAAAATATGCTGACAATATAATTATGTTAATCCCGGTTTAAAATCTTATTTAATTTAATTTCAAATATTATTGCTGATTTAATTGATTTTTTACTGATGAGAGGTTGGGCTTTAGTCGCCTCTTCAAATATTTACAAAATACCAATATTACAACTCTTGCATTTAATTTAATCATTCCAAATGTGTGTTATTGTTAACAACATTTTGACCACTAATAATTTGGCACGTAATATCGATTTGAGCATTTATTAATATATATTATTATATCTTTTGGCAACAGTACAATATTAAAATGATTAACATTTGTGAACTTTGCCAGAAAAAGTCTACAATAACAGACCAAAATTAAGATACAAAAACTGCTGTTTTTTAAAGCTTCGTCGTCTTAAAAACATTTAAAAAATGTTTTATCGAAATTTTCCGTCGCATTATTATTTATTAAAAATATTTTTCGTATGCAGGATGTAAAAAAATGCTAAAAAAAATACTGTCACATCAGCCTGTATATGATAGTATGTTGAATGTTTTAAAAAAGACCACAGAGAAGTTGAGACTTCTTTGAATTTAGGTGAATATAAGATTTTGATTATTGTGAATGATATTGATTGATGTATAAACAATTAAATTATGACTGAATATTACCATTCCTTGAAGATATTATATGTTAAATTGTTTTAAACCCTAATAAACGCAAATCAAAGCCATGTAAGAAAAATAGTCATCAAAATATTATAATATTGAAAAACAAAAAGGAAATCATGGAAAATGCAATTTTTTTTAATATAAGCAACCCGTTTGGGTACTCTGTTAAAAAAGGTTTCTCCAAATATCAGTTGACACCATCACTTAACTTGAAATATGAATTCGTGATTGACAAAGATTTGAATTATTAGATGTCTTCCCCAAACTCAGATCGCGCGAAATGAGTGTACTAGCAAATTCTGCTTATTGAATACTGACAGATATGATTATCAGTATGAGTGAGCGAGACAGTACTGTTCGAAAGTCAAAGTCATTGAAACCTTTTTTCACTGCTATGGGCGAATCTAAAGATTGAAATTTTTGATGATGGTGATTTGTTATTATTCTTATTAGCAAGTCGGAGATTGCTACTCTCAGTATACTACTAAGTCCCTTTTATAACACCGTGAAGATATGGCTTGTAAAGCATTAGCCGAAGAAGAAATTGTAAGTGCGTATCACGTACATACAATTTGAAGTCCAATGATAAATGATAATGTTAAATGATATAAATTAAGATTTTTGTAACGAAAATGTCACAAGCTGTGTTTAGTCAATGTTACATTTTACATTTTATTTGTAATTAAAGCGTTTTTTATTATTGTAAAAATGTAACTTGGCTTTGGTATGCATAAAACGTGTATTTAAATGTAGAGAAATGTATGTGAGGATTTGCTAGCGACTAATATACGCGTCCAAAGAAAATGTATGAAATATTTCTTAAGACTTCACCGAAAAACTAATACTATGCCAAATGCGTTACTTTAAGTTTATAACGACTAAGTTCCAATGAATAACGTCGAAGAGATCATTTGTTAACTGTGGGTTATAAACAAAGATCGTAATAGGTAGAGTGTATTTGTTTAAACTTCAAGGAATTGACAACATAACATGTGGATAATAACTCCGTGTAAAATCCCGGAATGATTTTTAAGTTTCGAAATTAAGCTGTTAAATTAGAGGTTGCCTTATCGACATGTTACTTCCTTGAAGTTTAGGCAAATATACTCTGCCTATTCCGATCTCTGGTTATAAATGAAAAACCTTGTGAGCGAGGAAAAGTCATTATCAGATCAATATTTAGCTAAAAGCCAAACTATATTGTATCATGTGCGGTGACATGTCCTGCACACGCACGTCTGCACAACACCTGCCCTGTTAATAAAACTGGTTTATCTATACTAATATTATAAATACGAAAGTTTGCATGTATGTATGGATGTTTGTTACTCAATCACGCCAGAACGGCTGAACGGATCTGGATGAAGTTTGGCACAGAGATAGATTATAGTTTGGAATAGCACATAGGCTACTTTTCATCCCGGTAGGACGATCCCGTGGGTCAATCATCGAACTGCACGCGGGCGAAGCCGCTGGCATAAGCTAGTTTCACATAAACAAGAGTTATTCAAAGCATTTGACGAAGTATTAGTGTTAAGTTTAATTTAATAGAATAGTCGCTTCTGAAATCCTTTTCGATTTGTAAATAAATAATTGTGACTCAATTTTTTTCTAGCTCATGTAAAGCGGATAAGAAGAAATGTTTAATAATTAACTTTATTTAATGTTCAATTTATTGCCATCTGTGGAAAAGACTAATTTTAATACTATTATAAATAATTTCTAAGTTTATATAATTTTTCTTGTATTTTTTAAGTAACTGGACTCTGTATTTTTTTCTTTTGTATAGCAACAAAGCACACTAATTTTTAATGTAGGCGAAATAAAATATATTGAATTTGTTTTTTTGGTTATTTTTTTTTGTTCCTTGATTTTTGGGGTAACTATTGGTCGGATTTATTTAATTTTCCATTAGGACTGATTTTAGATCGTATTATTTTGCCTTTTACACTTTGTTTTTTTAAGTATCCTTTTTTTTAAATCAATTTATTTTTAATCAATAGTAAATAAAATTATTTTTCTTTGCACAAAAATAATATTTAGCGTTCTAGTTATTCACAAGTTAACTATTTGGGTAATGGATAGGTATATAATAACAAATAGAAGTGATATTATCCGGAATTGAATGCAAAATGGTATATAAAGTTAGACTACCCACAATAAAAAAAAAAATACTGTACCATAAACGGCTTAGAATTTAAAGCGTCGCTTCTGCCGCATAGATTTGCGTTTGTAATGCAAAAATGTTCTACAGTAACAATTTGATTCGATTGAATGCAAGAATTTGTAGTCACTCACGTCATTGAACGTTTCTTATACAATTTTGGGTCAGTGGGTCGTCTTAGGGGCTCACAATGGCCCATAATTCGGAAACGGTGCGTCGGAGGACCATGCGTCTCAGTATGTAAACGGTTTCTATGGTCTAGGTCAACCCGATACTGCAATGAAATTGAGATATTTCCGAAAAGAAAAACCTAAAGATTTTCGTAGTCCTCGCTCCATAGCGCCCCTGAGGCTTCGCTCCAGCCCAATTTTGCAAAAAAAACCGCTTCTGAAAGACAGAGACACAAAGGTAGACTTGTACATACTATACGTCATCTTATGAATAAAATATAAGTACTTACCCTAACGAATGTTATATCTACATAACTTATGTAGATAATTTCGCCTTTTCCTAATTAGGTGCAAGCAATCACGTTTTTCTTTTGGCTTTTTGCTAAATATCCAAGATTTAGATTCAAGACATTCGAAAAGAACAAGCGAAGAGGAGCTCGTGGCTAAATAATGACAGCCGCTTGGGCCGATCTTTAGGGTTAAGCCGCGCTTGCCTGGGTTGGTCCGTGGATGGGTGACCACCCATTACATACCGAGTTTCCTCCGTGCCTCGGAAACCACGTCAAGCCGTTGGTCCCGGCTGTCATTTGTAGATCTTTGACAGTGTACAGGTACCTAGTCAATGGCCAGAAAGTCTTACCAAGGGGGGCTTATTACTCAGTACTAAGTGGGTTGTGGAGGTCAGATAGGCAGTCGCTCCATGTAAAATACTGGTATTCAGCTGCATACGGTTAGACTGGAAGCCGACCCCAAGATAGTTGGGAAAAAACAGGCAGGTGATGGTAGAGATCCAAGATTAAATTAACACAATGTTGATGCTATCCTAAAACCTAGCTTCTGCACTTTATGTATCACATTCAGGGTAAAACACAATTTTCAATTGCAAAGAAGTGATATCAACGCGCCTCTGGTTCAATATTCAAGTTCAACGAGACAAAGTGTCTGCCTAAGTAAGCAAATAACTTTAAGCGTTAACTATTTTCACGTATTTATTAGATAAATGTTATAATAATAAAGTAGCACCTATCCACGTGCAAATGAGTGAAACTAAAAACTCATTGCTGAATGCGTACCTAGCATACTTACTTGGTCATTAAGGCACTCGGCCTTTGCAAGTAAAACATAACACAATGACCACACAGTCGCGTGCGGCCAGCCTGAGCAGCTAGCACGACCACGAAGCCACGAGCTGGCGGTGTAAACGTAACGTAAAAACGTAGACTTTAAAATGAAAAATACTCGTTTCACTTTTAATATTTCCATAATTTTAAGTATTAATTCTTATTTCTCTAGCGTGTGGTTAGTGCCTAACCTGGTGTCAAAGTTTTTATGCCACCCAAGGCCCTCTGACTTGGCTTTACATGCCGTCGAGAAATATCTCTCTGTTTCCTCACGATGTTTTCCTTCACCGAAGCAAGTGATAATAATATACGTATAATACACACAAGCAATAAGCAGTGATAGCCTAGTGGTGTGACCGTCGGACTGCCAAGTCTCCAGTTCGAACCCAAAACACGCACCCCTGATGAAGAATTAATTAATTTCTATGGATGATACTGATTTTGCTTGTTGCAAAACATGTTTAGCTAAAATGCTGTGGGATAATTGCATTTTCGATTGAAGACGTGTTTACGTTACGTTTACACCGCGCGCTCGTGCTAGGGCTTCTGGTCTTTGTCAGAGTCGTGGTCTCATCAAGGCACGCCTAAACAAACCTTTACACGGCGTTGATCAGTGGCCCTACCATGACGTCTTAATGCAAGAATGTTTTAGTTCCATTCCAGAAAGAGACGGAGCTCTACAGGATGTCTAGCGCCATCTCTTTCCCACACAGGAATAATACTATAACATTCCTGCAATAAGACGTCATGGTAACCCACCTGTACCTACGATATTATACTATATAATTTTGGGATCGCATGCTAGTCTACATAGCATTTGTTTACAATTGTATGCACAGTGGGAAGTTGGCTTGTGATCTCGACTTTCTACCGTAAAATGTCGTAGGTACAATACAGCACCTACCGCTTTGTAACCATTTTCCTAGTTGTAAGAATGGCTGCTGTTGTTGTTCACCGTCTTATATATTCCAAATCGACACAACCGTCAGTTTAAAAATAACGGAGTCATACAAAAATATATTTTCATAGTAAACAATTAAATTTTATAATTATTATCTACTTACATACACTTACACATAGGTACGCTTTAGAAGGCAAATACATCATTAATCCATATACACGCTTCGCCATTTTGAATTAATGTAATTAACAAAATGGCCGCCGATTTTGGCGGGAGTTCTTGTTCTAGGTTATAATGTACAGTAGTAAGTCATTTTTATGAGAAATAATAAAAAAAAGTACAGAAAATTCCATGAGTTTCATTTCATCTATGGTTACCTACCTTATCCCTAACTTAGTAAGTACTTAAGAAACTATCGTAGTCCATCCATTATTATATCCAAGTGCTGCATAAAAACAGGGCTATCTAGGTTCATCATCGCCATCACAGTCGTGTAAGACGTTGAAATCATAGGATTTCCTCTTAAGGACACCCGCGCGGACCAGCAGCTCGAACACCGGCCGACGTCGCACGAAGCGCTGACGATACGACGCGGAGCGAACCTCTGGAAACATCATCATATCATCAAATAGGTACCTACGTCTTTTTTATTTGTGTGTGAGGAGCTCGTGGTTAAATAATAACAGCCGGACGGGTCGCACTTCAAGATTAAGCCGCGCTTACCGGTCGGTCTGTGGATGGGTGACCATCATTACATACCGAGTTTCCTCCGTGCCTTGGAATGCACGTTAAGCCGTTGGTCCTGGCTGTCATTTGTGAATCTTTGGTAGTCGTTACAGGTAGTCAGTGGCCCGAAGGTCTGACAACCAGTCTTATCAATGGGGTACTGTATTACCCCGTACTAACTGGGCTGTGGAGGTCAGATAGGCAGTAGCTCAATGTAAAATACTGGTATTCAGCTGCATCCGTTAAGACTGGAAGCCGACCCCAATAAAGTTGGGAAAAAGGCAGGCAGTTGATGATTCGATTTGTGTGTTCAACGTCACATTTAAAAGATTTAGCTTCCAATACTACGATCTTTGTGACTTGATAAACACATACTCATGCATTGCTTCTTCGTTGGTATAGGCAAGCGTGGCTTCTGAGCGTGAGGTCCTGGCTATGGGTTTGGGTTTCAAGTCTGGCAAAACTTTATTGGGTTTTTCTCTGATGGAATTCACAGACAGGGGCCTAATTGGGCCCGGTTGATGGCAACAGGCTTGCTCGTTAATTATAAAGTACCAGCTGATCCGAGCAACTTTGTCTGCGTAACATTTTTCATTGATGCTCCGCTCCTATTGACTGCAGCGTGATGTTTTATAGCCTTCCTCGATAAATAGGCTATCAAACAATAAAAATAATTCATTTCAATTCGAACCAGTAGTTCCTGAGATTAGCGCGTTCAACCAAACAAACAAACTCTTCAGCTTTATAATATTAGTATAGATAATATTCGACTTTCTAAGTTTATCTTGCACATCACTGACACCGGTGATAGAAAACATCGTGAGGAAACCTGAACTTGTACGCCTATAATCCCCGAAGGGTTAGGCAGAGGTGTGCCCATTAGTACACCCACATTTCGCCAGTTAAGTTTAAGTCCCATTTAATAGGGGGCGAGACTATTGCCATCAACCGGGCACAAAGCCAGACTCCGTGGCTGCTACTGAGAAATTCCTGATGGAAAAACACAATAACACTTTGCCCGACCCTGGCACCAGGGTATTATTTTGGCATGGCTGGTATTGTATTATGTTTACTGAATTAAACTTACTTGAGGACTGCAGAGGTTTGGTAATAGATTGGGGTCCAAGCTCGTATAATATTTGGAAGTCTGCATGATTGCCGAGACGAAATCCGAAGCCTATCCGGTGGTCGTTTCCTAAAAATGAAAGTTAATGAGCGGATTCCCAGCAACACACCTTACTAACATTAAAATACGACTTCTACTACCATATTTTATTAATTATGGGATTTTAGACGACATAGGTAAGTAAGTAGGTAGGTACTCATCAAGTAGGTTTCACTAGTCAGCTCGTCAGCTTAGCTGCCTGACAAACCTAATTAATGTGATTATTATTTTATTATTATGAGCCTGTTGTGTCTCATTGCTGGGCCTCCATTCCGTTTTTTATTCTTCTCTCTGTAAAGCTATTTTAGGCCATTCCTTTAAGTATCTCCTGGGTCTGCCGCGTCGCCGATTCCTGTTGTTCGGAACCCAATCCGTAGATGTTTTCCCCCAATTCTGATGCGACATACGGCGTATAAATGGCCGCCCAGTTCCATTTTAATTTGGCGGCTGTGTTGCCTACGTCTGCAATTTGTGTTTTGGAACGAAGTATATCTACGTACTGTTCCTTATGCGGTCATGTGATTGGCTGACTAAAATGAGAACAAACAATCAAACCACTTGACGACAGCTTAACAATTAGTCATCAATTTTTTTGCCTTGTTTGGACTTTCAGACACACTACCAGCGAATGTTTCGGGTTTTCGTTCTGGTAGCCTACCATGACGTTTTAAAGCAGGAATGTTTTAGTATTATTCCAGTGTGGGAAGAGATGGCGCTAGAAATCTTATGTAGCTCTGTCTCTTTCCCACACTGGAGTGACATTAAAACATTCCTGCTATAAGACGTCATAGCACTTAGGACCTGGTTTGCACAAAACCTCAAACTAGACATGCCTTTGCGAATCGATTTTATGTGTTTTTAGGACCGTTTCTGTATAATAGACTCAACAAGGTACTAAACTTATATAGCTTAAGTTATAAAAAGTGTATGTTTGTAATGTCAGATTATTTAGCGATACTTAATTACACAGACACAGAAAAACTTCTAGAAGTTGTGGTTTGATTATGCTAATATTATTAATTAAGCTAATTTTAGTGGTTCTTTTTGTATCTACCAATTTGATTTATACCAATTTTATGTACGGATTATTTTTGTTTATTATAGCAATAGATTTTGGAGTTGTTAATAGATTAATTTAATTTTTCTAATTTTATTGTCCTAATTAAATTCTGATAAGTAAAGTGATGGCCTGAAGCACAGGTTTATATAAACCTATATCGGGCAGGTCGCTACTAAACATCTAAATTGCACTAGATGAACTATTAAGTATTAAGTACTTGCAACTGTTGAATATGTTTCAGTTATAGTTTACCTTTATAAGCAACAACAAATTTAAGGAAGTTATCTTCAACTGGCTGAAATCGCTAGACTACGAAACGGCCGAGAATCTACTAACAGTGATGACTTAACCTTATTTTTTATTTATGTCTACTGCCCTCCAACAAAAGTAAGTATATCCATCTATCGAGGGTTTTTAATACAGCTAATTACTGCACCCTTAATAAGTAGTTTATCTGTCTAGGTTATGTGTAGGTGCCCTAAGAAATTATTCAAGCCTGAATACACTCACTGACACCCACTAATACACACATACATACTCACACACACATTCATTATACTCACACACACACACACGCGCACCCGTACATAAACAAAAACACGCGCTCTAGTAGAATTTAATTAATATTAATTTAGTTTTTGAATTATTATTATTATTATTATTTTCTCTTTTATTTTTAATTTTGTATACTTATATATTTTTTTTTTCTCTCTCTTTTCAAGGAAAGTAGAAGTTTTCGTTTGTTTGTTTTTTTATTTTTTGTCATAAAACAAATGTTCCTTTAATTAGGGGAGGACACTGGCTCCTGCAACACAGTTTTAACTATCGCAGGAGTCAGGGAATTCCATTGCATACGTGTACAATGTTTTTTGTCAATAAATATTTTTTTTTTTTTTATAAGTACTATTTTTACCATTGTATAAACAATAATACTACTGCGCCTAAATGTACAATTTTTTGTAATACTTATATAAATAAATTATGTTTCTAATATGTTTCTAATATAGCAGGCCACCTGTTCTGACTGGATGTAGACCGAAAACGCTCAGGTGCAGACTAGCGTGAAGGTCGGCTGTTAGTAAAGTAGGTAGTAGAATTCCTCAGTGTTTTTTTACCTTTAGTGATCGGTGGTGCAAATCCATAGATAGCAGCGAATCCCGCGGGAACGTCCTCCGGTACTACCAGAAATAGAATTGCTCCACTGGGAGTACCTGTTAATTAGACATTTTAATTTTTCTTTCTTTATCGTGTGGTTAGTGCCTAACCTGGAGATCTACTCTCTAAGCACGAAACCCGTAGTTTCGGCCGAAGATACGGGCGTTTCCTGCTCCGTATCACTTACGGACATACGATTAGTGAAGGACCCGAAGTAAAAATGAATGACAACACGATTGGACAATTGTCCCTGCTCCCGATGTAGGTATTTTCAAAACTCATGAATCCGAAAATAATAGGGCGTAGGGTTCATTTTGAAATTTCGATCTACTTTCGTACGGGCCCGTATCTTCGTTGACGGACTTACAGAGTAGACCCCCTGGTGTGGTGTGATTTTATGCCGCCCATAGGCCTTTGAATTGGCTTTACATGCCGTCGAGAAATATCTCTCACGAATGCTGGTTTCCTCACGATCTTTTTCTTAACCGAAGCAAGTGATAATTAATTACTTAAATACAATACGCAGATGATTCCGAAATACCATAGGTGTTTCGAGGTTCCACTCGAACGTCACACCGCTAGGCTATCACTGCTTAGATTGAGAAATGACATTTTAATTACATGTAGCTGAAACACAGACTGTGTGTCGAGTGGCCTCAAGTGCGAATGCTGAACGAGCGGGCGTGGGTTCTATCTCTATATCCAAGCCCGGGAAAGTGTTAATGTTTTATTTATTTATTATAATACTTTAAGCACACATAATGTACAGAGGTGGACTTAATGCCAATGGCATTCTCTACCAGTCAACCTTTGGGTGAAGCAGAGACAAACTGTGGTAGGCGCAATTGAGAAAATTGCGAATTTCACGTTTTTTTTTTAATAGCTAGTTGGAGTCTGGATTTGTGCCCATTCGATGACAATACGCTTGCCCTTACATGGAACCTTAACAATGAGCGTGTAATACCTACACCTCTGCCAACCCCTTGGGCGAACACAGACGTATGCATAAGTAATGCTAATAATATAAAAAATCCAAAAAAGTAGACACTCACTTTTCAAAATCACAATAAACACACATAAACAGAACTTTTTATACATTTTTAACGAAGTAATTACCGAAATGTACAAAAAGGTCGTTTCTTGCTAAACGCACAAGAACAAATGCCGGGACAGTATGACAAAAAATAACATTTAGCTGTAGGTAAGTACTCCCCAACGCAGCATTGTGATAATATTCCCACAGTACCTACCTCATTATGTATTGGCTGATCAATCTCTACACGTTGACTAAGGTTTAGGGAGATTCGTAACCTTGGTTGAGTAGTAGGGTTTATAAAAACAGTAATTTTAAGTAGGCAGCTGTTAACCGCAGTCGGTTAAGCTTTCAACTGAAAATAACATATTAACATAACATTACATCACGCCTGTATTCACCGACGGGTTTTGCAAAGATGTACCTGTGAGTACATCCAGGTTTCGACAAGAGGCAGTTTTTTCCAGTCATATAACGTAATGAAGGAAAAATGGTTTTTGCCTTTAATCTCGTCAAGCATCAATTTGTATCCTTCAAGATTGGAGAACAGAAACGCTGTTCGTAACAATAGGTTACCATACTAAATACCCAAGCTCAGTACGTGCAGTGTCTGAAATGAGAATTAGAAATTGAGGACTGCATAAAATCTAGTAGTCTAAAAAATACTGTTACTGTGATTTTCCATTGGGAATATCCCAGTAACGGAAGCAGCCCGGAGTTTGGAAGTTGTTGGTGTGGCACCCCTGGGCCCCGTGTCAAGGAAAGAACGGAAAACCATTGGTTCTGCACCTGATCTCTCTCCGTTCGTGTCGGATTGCCGTGCCATCGGACTACTAAGGGAAAAGACCAGAGGGTGCAATGTGTTTTTGCATCCAATTCCGCACTATAAATTCGTATTTCCTGGTGCCTACCATGACGCCGGCCTCCATGAAGACAGCAGTCTAGCGCTCTCCCTTTCCCACACTGGAAATATAACTAAAACATTCCTGCATTAAGACGTCATGGTAGGGCCACTGGTTGGCTAATCTCCGTTGAGATTGGCCGCGCTGTCGGGAGGATATTACAATAAAAAGCAGAACTCTATTCTAAACCAGTTTATTACAAAAGTACAAAAAGCCTCAATCCAGATCCACGTTGGACAGATCTTCCGTAATCTTCATCACTTCTTCCTCGCTTCTCTTCTGTGTGCTACTGGCTCCCATCTTCTTCGCGGCCTCGCTCTTGATCTTGTACAGCCTCTTCAAGTCTTCTAGAATCTGGGCGTACAAAAGGAAAAGATTTATTTATTAACCGACTTCACAAAAAAGGAGGAGGTTATGTTTGTGTATTTATCTTTGCTTCGGTACTTTATGAGTTATCCTCTACGTATAATATGCATTTTTTCTTCTTCGTCTATGTGGATGATGTTCTAATAACTTCAAGTTACAATGTAAAATTGATACTTGACAAGGATTTGTATGAGATACCACAACTAAAAAGGGTAAAATAAAAACTTTTTTCAATAAAAATAACCAATTTCCAACAAAAGACAACAAAAAGTGGAAAATAATTTTACTTTCGGCAGTCGGTGGCAAAAAAAGTCACCGACTTCTAAAAGTTAAGTTATTTTCAACTTTTTAATGTTAACAATATCAAAATCTTATCGTCTAGAATTCTAAATCTACTTGGTTGGTCCACGTTGTTCTTGCGGGCGCAAGCGCTTTTGATGAGGTCCTGGGTCGAATCCCAGGTCGGGCAAAGTGTTATTCTGTTCTTTTATCAAAAATTTCGCCTAACAACCCGGGGTCAAGACTGCGCCCGGTCGGTGGCAATAGGGCTGCCTTCTATGACATGGGACTTTTAAACATAACCAGTGAAATGTAGGTACTAATTAAACGCAACCTTCTGCCTAATCTCTCGAGGAATACAGGTGTAATGTTATCTTGTTGTTCAAAATCTATACTAATATTATAAATCTGAAGAGTTTTTTTTTCGTTTGGCTGAAGGCGCTAATCTCAGGAACTACTGATTCGAATTGAACAATTATATAACATCACGCTGCGACCAATAGTAGTGGATCGTCAATCAAAAATGTAACGCAGACGATATTGCGCGGGTAAGCTAGTACTAAATAGTCGTTTACCTTCTGCGGAAGGTTCCCTGGCTTGGGCTGATGGATCTCATACTCCCCCTTGTCATTCTTCACCAGCTCTACCATGGAGTCCTCAAGGTTCGGCACCTCTCCGGGCCTGGGCAGCATGTTCTGCGACGGCTTCTGGGGATACTTCATCTTCTGTGCCCAGTTCTGTAGGAATTTGCTGGCATCTGATGGTAAGTACTGGAAAATCGAAGATGAATAATAATAAATTTAAATGCTGTCTCGACGAACGTTTTTCGAGGCTCTCCTTAGGCGGTTGGATCAAGGTCCTGATTCAGAAGGCAGTACTCCTCGATACGACACGCATTGTGAGGAGGTTCCTGTCTCTGGAGCCCTAAACACTGGTAGCTTGGACCTTACTCCCGACGCCGACGGTCCACTGTTTTTTTTTTTATACAAGGTGTTGTTTTGCAACCTCGTCAAAATTCAGGAGGTTGTCATAGAAGACGTAAATAATCAATATAAATTACGGTACCTGGTCAATAATAATAAACGCTGCTTTTTTAGTTGTTTTCATTTGACACTTTTTAAGAATGAAGCCCTTTTCAAAAGAGGTGAATCACCCGTTTATCGAATAAACGTCTGCGTTTGTTTGTGTGTGAAAGCGCGGTTATAGGGCTAGTATTAGACGGGCCGCGTTTTAATACGTGTGGTGTACACTTATCGATTTCCGATATTAAGAAAAAAAAAAATACCTACCCATTTTATTATTGATTCGGGTCGAGAATCATTAGCATAGTTACCTCCTTGAATTTGAAGAGGATGCGAAGCAACACCTTGTATTTTTAAAGGTTTTTTTAAAGACATATTTAAAAATGAGATGAAATAATGAATAAAAGAACAAATTCAAGTGCTGTGTTCAGTAGAAATCTATTGTCATGATGAATAGAAATATCTCATGGGAAAAGTAAGTGAATGTGTATAATATACTAGAGCAGGTGGGTTACCATGATCTGTCCGCTAGACAGCTGTCTAACGCCATCTTTTACCCACTCTCGGAATAGTGCTAAAACAGTCCTGCACAAACATATCATGGTAACCCCGCAGACCAGAGAAACGATGGATTGATTGTATGACTATTTTTTTTGTATGACTATTTCATCAAAGTACAGCTATATACGTAAAATCCAAAAAACCACAATTTTTTTTTGTCAAAATACCACTTTGTTTTGTCCAGTGCAAGACGAATAAATACTTTTTCTTTCTTTCTTTCTTTCTTTCTTTCTTTCTATAAAGCCATAGCCTCGTTGGTCCAGCGGTCGCAAGTATGACTGCTGAGCACGAGGTCCTGGGTTCCATTTCCGGGTCAGGAAATAAGTTATTAGGTTTTCCTATTAGTTATTTCTTAGTAGCAGCCACGTACTCTGGATTTGTGCCCGGTAGATGGCAATAGGCTCGCCCTCTACTACATGGGACTTAAACATAACTAGCGAAATGTGGGTGTACTATTAGGTACACCTCTGTCTAACCCTTCTGGGATTACAGGCGTGATGTTGTGCTATGTTATTTTGTTGATTATGTCATAAACAGAGATCGGAATAGGTAGAGCTAATGTGTCTAAAGTTCAAGGAACAGAAACGAAAAGTGGGAACTTCCTTACTACAATTTTTTTTTGCCAATATTTTTTTCTGAAACTCGGAAATGTCTCGGAATCAGTTAAGTACATTTAATAATAATAATGTTATTTATTAATCAGTACAGTAAACTAATTGAATTAATTATTTTTCCTTTTTAATCGACTTCGAAAACAAGGAGAACGTTGTCAAAAAGCCAGTAGATACGTTTTCTATTGTTATTAATTCAGGTAAAGAAGCTGGTATGAAAATTAAATTAGCTTCCGCACTTACTTACGGCGTTCAAACGAAGATAAGGAGATTACCTTTATTTTTTAAACAGAAACAGAAAATGAAATTCGAAAGTTGTTTTACTTTATTAATTTTAGTTGTGCTTAAGTAATGATCCGACATTCGGAAAAAAGTAAGGAAGTCTCCACTTTTCGTTTCTGTTCCTTGAACTTTAGGCACATTAGCTCTACCTATTCCGATCACTGGTTATAAACCATAGGTAGAAAGGTACACATTAAGACTTCAAGCTGGCTCACTGTGCTGCTTGAGTTTTGAGGTGAAAGCGCCAGGTAGCGCGAAATTCAAATTTTCTTACGTTTTTTGCAATTTGCAGGTCAGTGTCAGGCTGTACCTACATCATCCGCCTAGCCTTTTCCCAACTATGTTGGGGTCGGCTTCCAGTCTAACCGGATGCAGCTGAATACCAGTATTTTACATGGAGCTACTGCCTATCTGACTACCACAACCCAGTTAGTACTGGGTAATACGATACCCCTTGATAAGACTAGTTGTCAGACTTTCGGGCCAACGGCTTAACGTGTTTTCCGAGGCACGGAGGAAACTCGGTATGTAATAGGTGGTCACCCATCCACGGACCAACCCAGGTAAGCGCGGCTTAACCTGACGATCGACCCGAGCGGCTGTTATTATTTAGCCACGAGCTCCTCAAGAGTGTGAGGCTTTACATTAAACATAATATGATTCGCGGCCGTAAATAAACGGGGTAAAATAAAAATGGAGGGTTGTTTTCGTCATTTGAATGATTATAACTCAACAGTAAAACTTTATAAGACGGGCTTTTATCAGACTCGATAGTGAAACCTTGTGTAACATATTTCCGAAGCCATATTTCAGTCAAAACTTACCTTTTCCTTATTTTTGTTGTACTTGGAAGGCGGCGGCGAGTTAGCTTGTCGCTTGGCATTTGATGAAGTGGACTGGAAGCCTTGGCCGTCTGTGAAAGTAACAAAATATCATGTTTATTAATTTATTCATACGTTTACGCAATTTAAGCTTCCGGTAATGAATGCAGTGAGTTAAGCCTACATACCTACATGGTCAGTTCTATCTTAAGATCTGTCTGATCTTACAGCGGAAATTCGAATCGCGTAGTTTTGATATTCAGATTGATTCCTCAATTGCCTGATGAATCACAAGCGCTGAATGCATGAGTCTCGGGTCCGATTCCTAGTTCGGGCAAAGTGTTATTGGGTTTTTTCATAACTTCGAAGTTGCAGGTCTGAAATCTTGCCCGGTTGAGGGTAATAGGCACGCCCTCTATTACATGGGACTCACATAAACTGACGAAATGTGGGTGTACTATCAGCTACACTTCTGCCTAACTCTTCGGAAAAAGCAGGCATGATAGTTATGTTATTATCTTGACGAATGATGAAGTTCACAGGTCAGTTCCGGAGGTCTAGCAATCTGAGACTCCGAAGGTTTATCTTATGAACGTCGGCAAAAGGTTAGTCCAAAGAAATGTTACTCACTTAAAGCCTGAGTATTTGTCTGTGGTCCCAGTTCGAGCATAACTTGGAAGTCCGCATGGTTACCGAAAGCGAAGCCGAAGCCGACGCGTGAGTCCGTACCTGAAATCATTACGCAATTGGTTACTGATAATACCAATTAAGTGCTAACTTCCTTCCCAACTATAATTCTTCTTCTTTATCGTGTGGTTAGTGCCTAACCTGGTGTCAGAGATTTTATGCCGCCCATGGGCCTCTGACTGGGCTTTACATGCCGTCGAGAAATATCTCTCAGGCAAGCTGGTTTCCTCACGATGTTTTCCTTCACCGAAGCAAGTGATAATTATACAATACGCACATGATTCCGAAAAATCAGAGGTGTGTGTCTTGGGTTCGAACTCGACACCTATGACTTGGCAGTCCAACGGTCACACCACTGGGCTGTCACTGCAGTCACTGCTGTCTAACTATAATTTATCATCTTTAACATGACACATCCATCTTCTTTTGCAGTCTCAGTGGCCTGAACATCAATCACTTCTCGGCCTTTAATGTTTCTTCTGCTGGGACTCCGTACTCCTCTCTGGGACATTATCTATGGAGGCTGTCGATCAACTTAATGGATCCAGTGCGGCTTGGTTGATGTCTTTCTTTGAATTTTTGCGGTTTCTTCACGAACGAAACAAAGTGTAGTAGCAATAACTGTTTGGGTTTGAACCCGCAATCAAAGGTGGGGTCGACTCATGGGCTACTGTCCCCTTTGGGACATTTGGGATAGTCCAGCAGGCAGGACATAGACTGATCAGGAGCGCCGTACTCGTACTTGTCGCCGATGTCGGTGCTAGTACCTTTGACAAAACCGCTGACGTCGCAATAAACGTCGCCATCGAATGAGCCCACGGTGGTAAAATAAATAGTGTAAATAGTCCTTTTACGAATCCGAAAGGCACTTGTTGTCCCCGTCATTGCGATTTTTTTTTTGTTATTGACCAAACCTGGTAACCTTCTAGTTATGGAGATATTGGAGTTCAAGCTCTAACTTTTTTTAATACAATTTTTAATATTATAGCTTCACTTTAAATAGCTCCACGACCCCCGTACTATTCAATGCATCCATCAACACAGTGTTTTGAGTGTGTTACATTGAGTCCCACCGTAAAACGTGCTTCCTCACCCTAAAAGCAAACGTCGTTTCCCAGCAAAAAATTTTGCGTAGAGATACATAGTTCGATGTACAGAATGCTTGGTTGACGGCTCCGTGAAGAGTCCGTTTGCACCTTGTATACGAGTAGATGTAACGTCGATAAGGTAAAAAGAAGGTACCTTTCTTAATCGGCGGTATATTGGAGTAGGCGACGGACAGCAACGATGGCAACTCTTCAGGTATGATCACCGATGAGAGTGACGACGACACTGGAACAGAACAATACGTTGTTTTAGTTACCTACAGCAAAGAATGATAATTACGACTAGTTACCGCCTAGCCTATTCCCAACTATGTTGGGGTCGGCTTCCAGTCTAACCGGATGCAGTTGAATACCAGTATTTTACATGGGGCGTCTGCCTATCTGCCTTCCACAGCCCAGTTGTACTGGACAATACGATACTCCTTGGTAAGACTGGTTGTCAGACTTTCGGGCAACTGACTTCCTGTAACGGTTGTCAAAGATCTACAAATGACAGCCGGGACCAACGTGTTAACGTGCTTTCCGAGGCACGGAGTAAACTCGGTGTGCAATGGGTGGTCACCCATCCACGGACCAACCTAGGCTAGCGCGGCTTAACCTAAAGATCGACCCGAGTGGCTGTTATTATTTAGCCACGAGCTCATCTACAACTTGTTACGTTCGTTTCCTAGGTCTGGCAAGATGTGATTTGGTTTTACCATTACGAATTTCTAGAAATCTGGTTTATGGCATATTATTGCATGGGACTTGAACATGACTGGCGAAATGTGGGTTACATACTTACCTGACCAACCCTTCGGGAAATACAGGTGCGATGTACCGTACGTTTATGTAATCTATACAAAACACTTTTTTGCAAAAAAATAATCGACTTCCAAAAAATAATGGAAAAAAAACTTTTTTGCAAAAAAATAACCAACTTCAAAAAAAAAACACAAAAAAGTGAAAAGTTTTTACTTTACTCTTTTTAGTTATCGCAACACACAAAGCCTTGTCAAGTATCAATTTCGCAATTTCTTTTACTTGGATAACAAATTTTTACCAGATATTTTGATTTAAAAACCAAACTACTGAACCGATTTTGATACCAATCGGATAATATATCCTTTCAGATAAAAGAAAAATTTTCAAATCGTTCATAATTGACTAAGATATGAGGTAACAAACACAAAAAAATACAACCGAATTGAGAACCTCCTCATTTTTTTGATGTCGGTTAATAAATAAAATTGAAGTGTCTTTAATTCCAAAATAACAGCGTTTTACTGAATGCATATGAAAGTATAATATGTATACGGTACTTATAATAATAACAAAAAATATTTTTAAAATTTTAATTTTGTTTTTCTCTGTTTCGGCTAATCTCCGAAACGGCTGGACCGAGTTTGACAGGACTTTTACTGGCAGATAGCTGATGTTATACGAAGTAACTGGGGTTACTTTTATTTTAGAAAAAAGGATAAGTTATCCGTGCAAAAAAAAATAAACCCTTGATATTGACCCTTTTCTTTGATATTGTTTAACAAAGGGTAAAATATATAAGGGTAATAATGGAAGTCGGTTTTTTTTGCAAAAAAGTTTTTATTTTACCCTTTTTAGTTATCGTATCACACACAAATCCTTGTCAAGTATCAATTTCGCAATTTCTTTTACTTGGATGACATTGTTTCCAGTTATTTTGATTTCAAAACCAAACTGCTGAACCGATTTCGATGAAATTTCTATGGGACCAATCGGGAAGTAGATCCATTCTGATAAAAGAAGAATTATTCAAATCGGTTCATAAATGACGAAGATATTAGGTAAGAAACACACAAAAAAACAACCGAATTGAGAACCTCCTCCTTTTTTTGAAGTCGGTTAAAAATCCGATTCAAATAGGTAAGTAATAATTTTACAATAATTTCACGCGGACGAAGGTTGCGAGCACAGCTGGTACAATGTAATAATATACATCGCTTTCAAAAGATGTTGTTGGTTCTACGAACATCAACAGTCATCGATTTCGCAACCGCATTGACGAATAATCTGTAGGTTGGGTTTTATCACGCACTAGCTGTTGCCCGCGACTTCGTTTGCGTCGAAATTTTGATGAGTATCTGTTAGAAATAAAATAGCCTATGTCCTTCTCCAGGATATAACTTATCTAGTTGGCATTGCATGATTGAAAGTAAAATATTTTTAAGAAAAGAAATAATATTTGGGGCAATTTCCAAGTAAGATAGCCAGTAAGTATGACAATCGGAGATAATTAATACTAATTTTTATCAATTTTTTGAGATATTTTTCTCAGCTGTCAGACGTGGGGTAATTTTCTATGGAAGTTGTAACTTCTCCTTTCATTACGAACCGATTAGTCGTGAATAGTTACCTATTCACGACTAATCGAAAACAAACAAGCTTACTTTCGCATTTATTATATAATATTAAGTATGGATTAGTATGGACGTCGTCGAGTCTAAGTGTTGTTTGAGGTTTCTCGTGCTACCTACACTTAGCGAAATCAAAAAGTTTCGCGTTGGTCTGGCTAAAATCTATTATAAAGCTGTAGCTAGGCTAGATTAGATTAGCGGTTGCGGTTCACGAGATCAAACACTGGGCCTGGGGGGTTACTATGACCTGTTAGTGCAGGAATGTTTTAGGACTATTCCGGGAGTGGGAAAGCGACAGCGCTAGACAGCTGTCTAGCGCTATCTCTTACCCTCTCTCGGAATAATACTAAGCATTCCTGCACTAACAGATCATAGTAACCCACCAGGTCGCCTACCAAGACGGGAATGTTTTAGTTCCATTCCAGTGTGGGTAAGAGATGGCGCTAGACATACTGTTTAGCTTTGTCTCTTTCCCACACTGGAATACAACTAAATCATTCCTGCATTAAGACGTCATGGTAGGTCACGTGGTCAAAAACTGATGACGGTTTTATTTACATCGTACACTATTACATTTTCAACTTACAACCGGTCACCGGTGCCTAAATAAATGGAAAGAGACCTTAAACACAGTGTAGTAAAGATTGTAATTCGCTGCACAAGCACGTTACTTAACTCGACCTTGCAAGTATGTGTGTCACTGGCTGCAATCTCACGAACAAGCCATTATTATGTCTCCACACAGTTTTGACACTAATTAGCGAGTTTAAAGATACGGGTCAAGGTTGAAGATAGCACCATTTGAATACTACAGCTTTGGACTCCTCTGAATCATCATCCGCCTAGCCTTTTCCCAACTATGTTGGAGTCGGTTCCCAGTCTAAACGGATGCAGCTGAATAACAGTATTTTACATGGAGCAACTGCCTATCTGACCTCCACAACCCAGTTAGTACTGGGTAATACGATACTTGTCGTCTTGTTGTCAGACTTTTGGGCCACTGACTGCCAAACGACTGCCAAAAATCTACAAATGACAGCCGGGACCAACGACTATTAGCGTGCTTTCCGAGGCACGGAGGAAACTCGGTATGTAAGTTTTGGCCTCCTAAACACCATAAAACGAAAGCCTAATGTTAAGAAATATCCCGAACACTTTCAGCTCTAGCACTAAGTTATGTTAACATAACAATAAACTATGTATTCTTGCTTTCTTAGCTGGGCTTTATCTGAAACGGAAGCTCGAATCACTCACCTATTTAGTTTTTGGGAAACATGAATATATGTATGTATTATATATATATCTACTAGCGACCCTCCCCGGCTTCGCACGGGTGCAATGCTGATACTAAATAAACATATAAACCTTCCTCTTGAATCACTCCATCTATTAAAAAAAACCGCATCAAAATCCGTTGCGCAGTTTTAAAGATCTAAGCATACATAGGGACAGACAGCGGGAAGCTACTTTGTTTTATACTATGTAGTGATACTAAGACACCTATTTGGCCTCCAGAACACAGTTACTGGGTAATACGGTACCAAAACTCAAACTCAAACCTACAGTCTAGTCACAGGCTTAATAACTGTGAACGGACTGTAGTTGCCCATTCCAAAATCGTAGATCTCATGGAGAAGAATGGGCAAGAAACTTCATGGACACTCTTTTCAAATCAAGTTATATATTACATAAGTAGTCCTCGGTACAATATTGTTGCTTGTATATGTGAGCACAATGTAGAAATAGAAAAAAAAACGTTTTTGCAAAAAATAACCGACTTCCAAAAAAAAACAAAACAAAGTGGAAAATAACTTTTTGTGATTTTTTTGGAAGTCGGTTATTTTTTTGCAAAAACGTTTTTATTTTACCCTTTTTAGTTATCGCATCACACACAAAACCTTGTCAAGTATCAATTTCGCAATTTCTTTTACTTGGATGACATTTTTTCCAGCTATTTTGATTTCAAAACCAAACTGCTGAACCGATTTTGATGAAATTTCTATGGGACCAATCGGGAAATAGATCCATTCATATGAAAGAAGAATTTTTCAAATCGGTTCATAAATGACGAAGATATGAGGTAACTAACACAAAAAAAAATACAACTGAATTGACAACCTCCTCCTTTTTTTGAAGTCGGTTAAAAAAAAGAATTTAATTTTACCCCTTGGTGAGATTGTGAATTAACTGCGATACACGAAGTTAAAACGTACAACGAACTAGGTAAGGGAAAGAGGTATTTCTGCTTTGGTTACATAACCACATCTCAAGCGGATACTTATAAAGATTTGACCTACTTTAGCGTCTCGTTTTCTTTGTTAAAATATAAAATACTGGTCTCGATTACATAATGATCATCATTTAAATAAATGCCTATTCATTATAGGTTTTCACAACAGGCAAAGAATTAGAATTCTTTAGTAGTATTATTTTCAGACCTGGCTGTGGATGACATTACCATTGACTTGCTATGTCTTGGATTTTTTGTGGCGAATCTGTACTAGAAATAGAGAAGTAGTTAGATGTAAGAACACTGTTTTAAGCTTTCACGGTTTATAACTGACCTTACACTATCACTTACGGGATATCTTCCGCGATTAATGTTTATATTGAGCTCCCGATATTTCGACGCTGTTGCAAGCGCCATGATCACGAGATGACATCCACGTTGAGGTGGAGTCGTCGTTCGACGGAACGTCGAAATATCGGGAGCTCAATGTAAACATTAATCACCAACCATTATTAACCAGCGTCGGGCACTAGTTGTCCGGCATTTTGCTGAACTGGGCCTATTTGGCGCAGCCGTGAGTCACACAATAGTTCTTGGTTAGTTTTAAATTTTATTTTATATTTGCTTTTTTATATTTTGTATTGCGTACTTGTGGCGTGTGTCAATAAACGTTTTTTCTTTCTTTTCTTTCTTTCTAATCGCGGAAGATATCCCGTAAATGATAGTGTAAGTTAAGATGTAAGAAGTTTTGGCTTGTTATATGTTTTTAGCCGTGATAACCTGTATTTGGCTCTGTGTTAATTTTACAAAAGTAATCCATTCGTTTCAGCTGATAATACTCCTGTTAACGAATAAAACGTATAAGTAATTATTTTCAAAGCCTACTGACTGACTGACGGACTGCCCAGTTGGTCTCGCAGTCGCAAGCGCGACTGCTCAGCATGAGGTGTTGGGATCGATTCCCGGGTCGCGCAAATTGTTATTGGGTTTTTCAATCAGGAATTTCTCAGTAGCAGCCACGGAGTATAGATTTGTGTCCGGTTGATGGCAATAGGCTCGCCCCCTATTACATGGGACTTAAGGTCGAAGCGCCAGGGTAGGCCGCGAAATTCAAATTTTCTTACGTTTTTTGCAATTTGCCGGTCATTGTCAGGCTGTACATTAAACAAAATATGATTCGCGGCTGCAATAGGTATTTAGTTACAGAATTATAATAATTAAAATCATCAATACAACCCTCAAAGTTCATAAAAATCCCATTGAATGACTTATTCATGAAATAGTTCCACCTCAAACATAACTGACGAAATGTGGGTGTAGGTACTATTAGGTACCTCTGCCTAACCATTCGGGGATTGCAGGCGTGATGTTTTGTTTTATGTGATTTCTTTTTAAAGCCAAGCTCAATAACACATCTTTATGCCTGCATTACTTATCTATCTATTCTCGAATTGCTGTATAAGGTAGTGCACCCACATTTTCAACAGCAATGTTCACGTCCAAGTAATAGGGAGCAGGTTTATTGCCATCACAGGATACAAAGCCACACTCCGAGCTGCTATTGAGAGAAGCGTAATGGATAAAGAAAACCCGCCAACAACATTCAGGCCTCCGTTACAATGTATGGAGTACCCCTATTTTTTTTAATATAATTTTACCTTACTTATGTGTAGCGGGTCACAGAAGACACCTACTCTCCAAATTTCAACTGTGTGGTACCAATAGTCTCGGAGTAAAATGGTTTTGGCATATACAAGGTGTAGTTTTGCAACCTCGTCAAAATTCAGGAGGTTGTCATAGAAGACGTAAATAATCAATATAAATTACGGTACTTGGTCAATAATAATAAACGCTGCTTTTTTTTGTTGTTTTAATTTGCCACTATTTCAGAATGAAGCCCTTCTCAAAAGAGGAGAATCACCCGTTTATCGAATAAACGTCTGCGTTTGTTTGTGTGTGTGAAAGCGCGGTTATAGGGCTAGTATTAGACGGGCTTACTTACCGATTTCCGATATTGAGAAAAAAATATAAAAAATTTCCTTCCCATTTTATTATTGATTCGGGCCGAGAGTCATTAGCATAGTTACCTCCTTGAATTTGACGAGGATGCAAAACTACACCTTGTATGGACGGACAGACGGACAGGGCGAATCTATAAGGCTTCCGTTTCCATTTGGTAACGGAACTCTAAAAAGTAACGCTTAGCCCGATTCGGGACCTATAGCTTAGCAACTCTATTATTGTTATTCATGATTTGCAATATTAAGGAATGTGCCAAAAAAAACTAAATACCTATCGATTTCTATGTAAGCTGGACTGCTGTAAGGACTGGCCGCGGTTACGCACTACCGCCTGCCTTCATCCAAGAGTTAGGCAAAGGTATTTACTAATACTTAATGACCTGACACGACACAGCTATACATCCAATAACTGGCTACCAGTTTTTGCCCGCGGCTTCGCTCGCTTAGTTATGAAACTATCCCACGGGAACGCCAAAAAACAATTGCCTGTGACACTCGGGATTCCCATGAATGCAAAGAATTTTCGGAATTGGATCAGCAGTTCTGAAGATTACATCCAAACTTACAAAAACTACCTCTGTATAATATTAGATAGAAAATAAAGATAGCATACCTTACGATTTATGATATTTTGTTTGGGTAATTTATATTCTTTTTATTTCTGATATTGTTTTTTTAGCCCTGAATGTCCCACTGCTGGGCAAAGATTATGATTAATTACGTAATAATTATTATTTATACAAACAATTAATAACAATCTATTTTTACAAATACCAATTTTAATAGTTTTATTTTGGTTTTCAAAGGCATATCAACTAGACATTCTTCTGCAGCGGTAAAAAATTTAATTTGTGTTAATTTAAGGGCAAAATCACCCCCTAATCATGGGGCTTAAACATAACTGGTGGAATGTGGGTGTACCAACCTACTACACACCTCTACCATAGAGGAAATTATATGACTCCTCTGTCTACCCCTTTGCGAATACTCGTTTGTATGTGTTCGATGTGTCCGTATACAAAATTACTAAGCAGAGTCATGGTTTCGCTTGACCTGGTAATTTTTTATTTACTGTCTTTTTATTATTATCTACCTTTTCCTACAATAGGAATATCTCCGTGGATGCATTTACAAACATTTAAACTCACATACACAAACAGTCAGATCCGGAACAACTGTATATAGGCCATACAAATATTTGTTACGTGCGGGGATCGAACCTGCTTCACGCAGCCAGTAGCCAGTCGCTCAGCCACTGCGCCAACCTATAACCTCACGATTCGAAGTCTGAACTATGATGTAACGAGTAACTGTGCGAATATGCTACAAATGACAAGCAAGATATTTTGTCATTCATTAGATAAACTAAGTTATATATTAATATCTCAAAGTCCGAAGACATGCACGAAACTAATTGCTCACGTAGTTTGGCTTCTGCCCATCACTAACGCAAAAATGGCGCAATAATGCATACAAATGTCATAATTATCGATCTTCTATTAGTCTATGGCCCTATGTGTTTTAAAACATATTTAAATAGTTAGCTCACCAAAAGAAAGTACGAAGAAACACACAAGCGACTCCGCGCGCATTTTTAAAGTCAGTTGCATTTTACACAGCACAAAATATATAAATCTCACTTCTTTAATAACAAAATTTCATTTCACCAATACCACCATATTTAAAAAAAAAAAACAATATTAAAAAAATTAAGCGCGTATAACCAGCGACCACGAGTTTTGCCGCCAAACTGAATACGAACTAGGAACGAAAATCAACTTTCACTATCGTTATAATGTAATAAGTGCATGTCATTAGTATTCGAATTACGACTTTATGAATTACGCAATAGAAGACAGATTGTTCTGTAATGATTCATTCAACTTGTGGTTTTATGTGACAACTGAGTATCCCATGTGTTTGCGATTTCATAACTTTTTGAATTAAGTACTCAAGGACTTTCGAATGAAATACAACTTTCTACTGCCGGCGTAAAGTCCACATTCGATTGCTTAATTTTCTCGTACGTTTAATCTGAATGTGTGAGTTCCCATTCACTTCTAAAATTCCCTTACCCTTGAGACCTACGTGGGGCTAATAAGCCAGTCAATAATAAACTTAAATTGAACATCAGTAAGGTATAGTTTCGATTTCCAGGTAGGAAGACTTCAACCTTTTTGTAGGAAACGCTTCATTACTTTCATATTCTGTGAAAACCACACAGTCTGAGCTAGTGAGAGGCAAAGTTACAACTTTTAAGACATCGATAAAAACATCGATGACTTTTGAAGTCAATGTCAGATGATTAATTAGTTAAATGCACTTCTATTATACTTAAGTACAACTTAAGTATAAGTATCTAATCGGTTCTCTACTGCAGTAAGTGAAAGTGTCTGGCTAATTTTAGATTTATAGTCACTTGAGGAATACTTTCTAACAACTAACTGAGACTTAAAACTACACTCCGTGAAAACATTTAAAAATTATCATCAAATATTAAAAAAATATTGACACCAATTTTGAAGAACTTTCTTCTGAAAAGTGTAACTTGACATTGTTCTGTAAAATATTCTTGAGTACCACTGTTCAATATTATGGTATTTGAACACCTCAACTCTCACTTCCCGAGATCAATCTTAACAAGCCCTAGCACGAGTTTTGCCGTTTTTCTTTTTCGTAACGTAAATACGTCGATTTTTTTATCGAAAATACAGTTATCCTTTAGCATTTTGGTTAAATTGTTTGCAAGAAACAATACACTGGTATTCAGCTGCATCCGGTTAGACTGGAATCAACCCCAACATATTTCTGAAAAGTCAGGCAGATGACGATGTGTTTTCAACAAACACAATAGGTATCATCCATTGTAGAAAAGACAAAAATCGATTTTTTATAATTATGATAATATTATTTGTGTAACGAGTATTAATATTAAAATATTAATTTTAAAATCGACTTATTTTTAATTTAAAGTTAAAAAGTGTTACTAGGTTTTCTCTCCCTAAGGAAACATCGATAAAGTCTTTTCTCCCTTCACTAACCCACAGACAGTGTGTTTTCCTTCAAGGAAAGAAAGTCCATAATTTTGCATGGCAATCAATCTACACGATATAACACAGTGTCGGTGTGCTGCGCCTTCGAAAGACAGTACTACCTTTTTATTTATGTACGTTTGCATTGATATATCCGTTCTATCTACGTTTACCTTCGAGGAATTTGTCATTTTTAACTGACTTCAAAAAAAGGAGGAGGTTCTCAATTCGGTTGTACTTTTTTTCGTGTTTGTTACCTCATATCTTCGTCATTTATGAACCGATTTTTTAAAATCTTCTTTTATCTGAATGGATCTGTTTCCCGATTGGTCCCATAGAAATTTCATGAAAATCGGTTCAGCAGTTTGGTTTTTAAATCTAGCTGGAAAAAATATGTCTTCCAAGTAAAAGAAATTGCGAAATTGATACATGACAAGGATTTGTGTGCGATGCGATTACTAAAAAGGATAAAATAAAAGAGTTTTTGCAAAAAAATAACCGACTTCCAAAGAAAACACAAAAAAAGTGGAAAATAGCATTACTTTCGGAAGTCGGTGCCAAAAAAGTCAATGAAACAAACCATAGTCACCGACTTCCGAAAGTAAAGTTATTTTCCACTTTTTTTGTTTTTTTTTGGAAGTCGGATAATTTTGGTAAAAAAGATTTTGTTTACGTTTACATTGATTGTATCCGTTTTGTCTACGTTTACCTTCGAGGAATTTGACATTTTGACAAGATCCTGAGATGTTGTTTTAAATGATAAACCAAGCCAAGGGCACCTAAAGTCACCACCACATCAGCCTATATATATAATAATTCCAGCTAAATGGCTAAATAATAACAACCACTCGGGTCAATCTTCAGGTTAAGCCGCGCTTACCTAGGTTGGTGCGTGGATGGATGACCACCAATTACGTACCGAGATTCCTGTGTGCCTCGTCAATTCTAGATCTTTCACAGTCGTTACAGGTAGTCAGTGGCCCGAAAGTCTGACGACTAGTCTTACCAAGGAGTATCGTATTACCCAGTGCTAACTGGGTTTTGGAGGTCGGATAGGCAGTCGCTCCATCTAAAATACTGGTATTCGGCTGCATCCGGTTAGACTGGAAGTCGACCCTAACATACATGGTTAAGAAAAGGCAGATAATATAAGGTGATATTCCCAGCGCTGGGACATACGGCTCCTCTATGCGCGTGGGACCGGGAAGGCATCCACCACGGGCCCACTGCGGACCGATGGATGTCACATGTGTTTGATTTATTTTCTTACTAAATTTTATTGATTTATTAAAACTTTATGCACAAGTGTAAAAAACACTGTACAGAGGCGGACTTAATGCCTAGCGCATTGTCTACCAGTCTACCTTTAAGTATGTGTGTATACCTGTATATGTGTACGTATATTTTCCTTCGCATTTTTGAGAGCAGTGGTGCGGGTAACGTGCCTGACTGGGTTTGAACTCCCAAGTAAGGAGACAGTAGGCTGCTCGTAATTTGCTAATTAATACCAGAGGCATCACTAGCGTTGCCATCGCAGAACAAAAAACGGAAATGCCTCTTGTGCGTATAATGATATCGGCAGACCCTGCGGAACACAGCGACCCTGCCTAGCAGCAGAAACTATTTATCAAATAATGGTGGTGCTTGGACGAGATCTTTTACCGACAGCTCAAAGTCTCTATACTACTAAAAATTTAAACCAGCCTTTGAACGCAGCTACGACTCGAGACCATTCTGTCTAGACTCTAGCTGAAGTGGCTAAAGGTACTAACAACTACAGCACAATCTGGACTCGGACCTTGTCTTGCAAACTTCCGGAGTAGAGTTTCCGATTTCAAAAATAAGTTGTGGCCAAACCGGTGGTGACAGATTGCAAACCGCTCTGACCAGTTTAATCTTGACATAATATTCTGAGTATTTGTTCAAGCCCGATATGTCCTAATGACTTGTCCAAATGACGTTAAGCTTGTGTATATGTGCCGGAATTAATAATTTATTAATTAGATATTGCATAAGACATTAGTGCAAACTATGCTACAGTATTATAGCTAAAGACACATAATCATTTAATAACGCTATTATTTATACCAGCGCCATCTCGGGACTATAAAATGAACTACAACGATCTATAGATCATTGGTGCACGTTAAGTCTTAATAGAACTCTCATCGCCCGATAGATGTCGGTTTTGAAGCCAAAAATTTTATTGTGGCTTATCATACTGGTTTAAAATGTTCAGCAAAAGACTTTCATGCATTTACATATGTGCACTTAACATAATATTAACATCAAGCTCATATTCACTGAAGGTTCAGACAGTTCAGCTTGGTGTACCGATAATATAATAATACACCCACATTTCGTTAGTTATATTTAAGTCCCATGTAATAGGGGGCCAGCCTATTACCATTCGGTTCCGGGCATGAATTTAGACCCTCAGCTGCTACTGAGAAATTCGTGATAGTAAAACTAATATTAAAAACACTTCGAACGACGTGGGAGTCGAACACGGATGTGATCACTCAAGCTTTACCTCTACGCCATAGTAGAGTGAGTGTTTTCTTCTGTTGAACCGAAAAAAACTCTGTAGCCATCATGCATGACCATCCTCAGCACATTTGGAGGTAGGGCTCTAGGATCTTCAGCCGTGGACATGTCTTCGAGGAAATTCCCTCAACAAATATCTAAAACGTTACAAATTTCGCTTGCCCTTGAAAAAAGCATAATTGGAGAGACTTCAAACTTGTTGGATCACAATTATTTCGCAGTATATCTTATTGTAATTATGTTCAGCTGGAATTTTCCGCATCTTTATTTCGTTGTTTATAGAGCCTATTGCCATCAGCGGCTGATGGCAATAGGTTCTATAAACAACACTTCACTTCACAGCTTCCTGGGACCGAACCGCGAATCTGTATGATGTGGAAACTGGGGACTGTTTGCAAGTTCTTACAGAGAGAAGTTTTTATGCTGTTGTGCGATGCAACTGTAATTTTTTCTTAATCGACGTTGTGTTTCCTTAGAACCAGCTTCTCCTGCAATCGTTTTCCAGTGTTCGTGCTTAGGGCCTAGACAAGTGTCTTTCGATCAGTTGGTCAGCCTATAAGGTTCTCACAGTTGGGACACAGGCCATCTATCTGTGAGACGTGGGCTCAATGTGACTTATTAGAAGTCTCCGAATTTTTGGTGGTATGACATGCTGGTTTCCCCACGATGTTTTCCTTCACCGTTTTGAGACTAGTTGTGATGAAATAATTTACACAAATATAGTGCCTGCCCGGATTCGTAATCATGTCCATGGCCATTGGGCAACACTGGCTCGTCTTTATGGGACTTAGACATAACTGGCGAAATGTGGTTGTTTATTGCAAGGCTGCTTCACCCCAGGCCCGCGCCTGGCATGCCAACAGCGGTCAACTGACGACAGTTTTCTAAGAACAGATTTCAGAATTACAAACCCGATCTGTGCAATATTCTGTTTGCTACGAACCCATTCCCTACCAGCCAAAATCCAGCTAAAAATTACAGAAATCCAAAGAACACACTTCGTTGATACAACTTTTGAAAATATCTTCACACTCAATGTGTGACAGTGGTATCTATTTTTATACCCTTATACCAGGAGGACTCTGGCTGAGAAGGGACGCGGCGCCTGTTTTATTTTGTAAAAATATAACAGTTCCGAGGCGGGGCGCTGAACATTTTTTATTGTGATTACTAGCTTTTGCTCGCGACTTCGCTCCCGGTATGCACCTACGGAAATTAACCCACGGTAACGTTTTAAATGCAGACTAAGACACTCAGGGAAAATGTAGCTTGCCGTTATATAGTGAAAGAATTTTCCGAATCGGATCAGTAGTGCAGAAGATTAACCTAGAGGAAACACTTGTTTCTTACATACAAACTTACATACGAGTTTTACGTCTTTATAATATTAATATAGACTATCAAACTATGCATAATTTTAAGTTCAATAGACAAGTTTTAGTTACTAGGTGAGATGGCATGCCGCCGCCGGTGGTTGACACGGAATCAAAATTTTGACCCGCCTTCAATATAAGTTTTGCAGCCTTGGTCTATATGTGCAGCACTATCTAACCCTTCGAGAAAGCAGTCGAGGTATTATGTCACAAACAAACGTCACAATAAATAGGATCCCGAGAGCATAGACTAGTGGCAATCGCATTCATAGCTTCTCGTATTTCTACGCCGCGCGCCGTTGACACTCGGCGTAGAAATAGTAGAACAGGATCGGCATCAGCTTTACGGTTGTTAAAGTCAACCCAACACATTTTTGACGTCCTATCTTCGTGATCACAGATAGAATTATATTTTGTTTAGGCACTTAGGGCATGCAATAGCTTACAGACGGCTCTGAACAACGACATATAATTTTCAAAATAATTTCCAGTAAAATTCCTCGCTGTTCTTTTTAATAAAGACTGTTAATGTTTCATGTTACCGTTGGCTTTGAGTGACCCATGAACTTCATTAGACGTAATATATTTGCATTTTAGATTCGTTCCATTATATATTATGCATGTGCGTCCGTCAAGTTGACCTTTGCGTATTATAAACTTTAAATTAAACATTTTACTTGATGAAAGGAAAAACTTGAAGTATTTGGAGCAGGAATTTCGATGTGTTTTTATTAAAGAACTAGCTTTTGCCCGCAACTTCGTAAAAAAAGATCATTTCTGTGGTAAAATGTAGCCTAAACTTTAAGAAAATTGCGTTCAAATCCATGCAGCAGTTTTTGCGTGATGCGCATACAGACAGAAAGACAAAAATTCTAAAAACTGTTCTTTTCGCTTCTGTTGCTCTAATAAAGACCCCCCGTATAACTTTTTTTCAATTTCCTCAATGTAAGTACATACATCGGCCAGTTACAATTTTATTATATTTTATTATATGTATATCCAGAGATGTTAATAGAAATATTGCTTTCTTTTCTTTTAGGTTTGATATGGAAGTCTGTCTCTGAGGAGCTCATGGCTGAAGAGGAGCTCGGCTGAATAATAACAGCCGCTCGGATCAATCTTCAGGTTAAGCCGCATTACATACCGAGTTTCCACCGTGCCTCATAAAGCACGTTAAGCCGTTGGTCTCGGCTGTCAATTGTAGATCTTTGACCGTCATTACAGGTAGTCAGTGTCCCGAAAGTCTGACAACCAGTCTTACCAAGGGGTACCGTACTACCCAGTACTGACTGGGTTGTGGAGGACAGATAGGCAGTCGCTCCATGTGAAATACTGGTATTCAACTGCATCCGGTAAGACTGGAAGCTGACCCCAACATAGTTGGGAAAAGTCATACATCAAATATACGTCTATCAGCAAAACTAAATATCATCTACTTCCCCGGACAAGCAGATTCACTAAAGAGCTGTTCTACTACTAAAATTCTTGGTGTGAACACTTCACACCACCTGAATAAGGCTATGAGTCCCACTCTAGCTAGAATCTAGCTGCAACAACAGATTAATTGCCAGACTATCCTAAGATTATTTGCGAAAACTATTTATTTTATAACGAGGAAGGAATTATATACCTGTTCCGTTTCTTTGGTCCGTCTTATACTTCAGATACCAGTTGAAGCTATGATAAATGCTTCTAATTTAAATACTGATGCGGTCACAAACCTGCTATATTTTGTCTCTAAAACTTCCTTGATTGAAACTTACGAAAACATTTGCTACAATTTATGTTTTCTACAATGCTAATTTTGTTTTTGCGCTTCGATGAATTACTGCGGAAATATTGTTTAAATCATACTTTTTCGAGTATTTCTATATGCTTACAAACCTCAAAAGCGACAGAGTGCTGTTAATTGCTAGTTGTATCAAGATCCCAGAGTAAGAAAAATATTAACGGGGATGCAATTAAAATTGGCGAGATTATGAGTATAAAGTTTATTAAAAATTGCGCCAATTATCAATATCGAACAACCTAAAAGACTGAAAACTGGGAAGAGGCCAAAGCTATAATAGAACCAAATAGAAATAACTTACGTCGAGTTCGAGACGGTATACATAGGTAGGTTCTACATTTTAGCCTCGTAAATATTTAGCAAAGCAGAAATTTAAAGGCTCGGCATTAAAAACTTGTATAAAAAAAACTTGTGAAAAAGTTGGAACTTCGACCTCCAATATCTCCGTAACTAGAAGGTTTCCAGGTATGGTCCAGAACAAAAAAAGAATCAGAATCATAATAATAATAATATATATTTATATTTTTAACTGTTTTTTTAAAGAAATATTTAAAAATGTAAAAAAAATGTGATGGTAAATGAATAAAGGAGATATAATATTTATACAATCTATTTTTAAATGTTTTTTATTATTATTTTATATGGAAATATTTAAAAACTGTAAAAAAATGAGAAAGAAGAATAAATAAAGGAGTATAATAATAATAATTTGTTTCCAAAAACAGGTATTTGTACATTATTGATGGGTACTTAATCTATAATATGAAACCAGAAATCAGAATCATTTATTCGTAAACATAGGTAATAATTACATACATGATCTTAAAAATTAGGTAGTGCGCTATGTTTTGTCAATTGACATACAAATTATTAAAAACAAAAAAAAACGTCGATTTTATAATTGAATATTAAATTAAATCAAAACATAATTAAAATTACAGTAAAATTATGAAAGTATTTGAGTACCATAATGTGATTGTATTACACACATGCAAACAAGTTAAAATCGAATCGAATGTAATTGAATCGATTTGCGAATCGATCGCAATGACGCGACGGAGAGAATCTTAAATCCATTAACAAATGTCCGAGGTGGAAGCAGATCCTAGGACCTCCTGCTCAGCAGTTGATGGTTTGGTTATAGTAACACGTACTTCATACTGTACTGCTACATCTGATGTTTGCAGCGTATTATGTTGATATAAAGCTGTGACGTCAGAACAAAGGTAGCGTAGTGCTCGCGATTACGAGCCGAGCAGGTGAGGGCAACATTTTATTACTTTTCATCGACTTTTTGCCACCGACTTCCGAAAAGTTATTTTAGACTTTAAAAAAAACCGACTTCTAAAAAAAAGGAGGTGGTAATCAATTCGGTTGTTTTTTTTTGTATTTTTTACCTCACATCTTCGTCCTTCATGAACCGATTTGAAAAAAATCATCTTTTATCTGAAAGGATATACTTCCCGATTGGTCCCATAGAAATTTTATCAAAATCTAAAATTTTCTATATGCCCCACATAGAAATTTTTCATCGGTAATTTCAAATTCAGAATGGTGTACTTACCGAATACGTGGTAAGCGTGTGTGCGTCGGTGTTCCATCCACCCTGTATATACAGGGTGACAGGGAAACGACTTATTCCATCTATTAGCAACAAATTAAGTCTGGTTAGCTAGGGGTCAATACTGGATGGTTACAAAGCTGTGTCGAACCCCTTTCAAGGAAAGATGTCACCCCGTATAATTTTAGTACTACGAGTATACAGGTTGGAAGGGACAGCGACGCTAAGCCGGTTGCCATTCTGAACCCCCCCACATATAATTTTTGCGTCGGTTATTAAAAAAAAAAATCAGCTGTTCAGTACATTTTGACGTGTAAGTATTGCAGTTTTGTATGAAACTGCTGTTTTTTTTTTATAATATACTAACAAAAAGTAATAACAAGTCAAGTATTTAAAAAACTCGCCTACGCTGCCGCGCCCCTGGCTTTTATTCTACAATCCTTATTCGACAGTTTGAACTGCACTTGAAACACAGTCGACTGGTGTCCTCCACGCCATACAGACGTGTGGCTCATCAATATTATTATTAATAATAATTTATTTAACGTACAGTGATTATAACATTAGGTACGTAGTAAAAGGCGTGAAAGAAAATTCTTAAGGTAAGATTTCTTTTAGAAAGTGAAAAAGATTTTTTTTGGGACTTTTTTTTTTAAGTACGGCGAAGATGATGTTTACTTATAAGTATATAGGGACTGTGACAATAATTGTGAATCTCTTTTACTTGGCTATACATATCGTCACGCCTGAAATCACCGAAGGGTCAAGCAGATTAAGCACATTTCTTCAGTTATGTTTAAGTTTAATTTAATATGGGATATGATTGGTACCTAAATGGAAACCGCCTCTCGTACAGAATATAATTGGAACCGTCTTAAAAAAGAGATCATTTCAATCCTGGATCAAACGCGGGATACCCAGTTACCCCAGTAGTGTCAGTTGTCATCAGTATATAGACATACACACATCATCACACACATTTACAAACAGACACCCACACCGTACAGATACTCACCCACACCGTACAGATACCCACACGCACATAGATACACACTATAAACTATAACGACAATTAATTAGAGTCACTCTTTGATTATCTTATTATTTTTCTGTGTACTTCGTAATTCGCGTAATGTTTAGTATAATCATTTTATGTTTATGTACTGTCAGCTGTGAAGCTACCTATCATAAAATAAATAAATAAATTATACTTCTAACAAAAGCGTCGTGTATCCAGAACTAAACTTAAAAGGAAAAAAAAAGTGATTAACTTAAATATAATAAAAACGTCCTCATGTAACTGAAATATTGTATGCCTATGTATAATTTACAACACAATGAAGTATTTTTATTTCAATAAATACGTATCCGGATTAACCTTGATATAAAATAAATTGACTCGTATTCTGCGCAGGCGCACATTTGTAATTATTTCAATTAGCATTAGATTTAAATATGTTAAATACGCAAAAATACGACTACTGCTACGTGGGTCTAGTGATCGCAAGCGCGACTGCTTAGCATGAGGTTGGGTTTCGATTCCCAGGTCGGGCAAAGTGCAATTGGATTTTCCATTAGGAATTTCTCAGTAATAGTCTCACGAAGTCTGGATTTGTGCCCGTTTGATGGCAACAGGCTCGCCCCCTATTACATGGGACTTAAACATAACTGGCGAAATGAGGGTGCACCATTAGCTACACCTCTGCTTAACCCTTCGGAGATTACAGGCTTGATGGCACGACAGTGGGTTCAGAACGAAGTACAGATTACGTGGAAACCGTTTACCGTCTGTGACCTTTCTATCTTGTATAAAATTAGTGACCATAAATTAACGGTAAAATCTAGATTTCTATCTAGACTTTCCAAGGGGTATTGTGTTATCCGGCAACTGGGTTGTGGAGGTCAGATAGACAGTGGCTTCATATAAAATACTGGTACTCAGCTGCGTCCGGTTAGACTGGAAGTCGAGCCCAGCATAGTTGGGAACAAGCTATACCTACAGATGAAGATGAAGCTTACAGTATCCTCCTATTATAAATACCTACAACTGGTTTGAAAATAGTTTCTGAGGTCGGCTCCCTGGAACCTGGGGTCAACATACTGATGTTCAAGTTAAATCTAATTCATAACCTAACATCACTTAGTTCCCTTCAAAATGGTTGAGTTGAATGATGGCTGATCCATGCGTCATGTTCGTGAACGGGCGCTGTCAGTTGTGACTGGTCATCTCTTGGTTGCCACGGTTTATTTGAACTAATTATTTTGTTTTTTTAATTGCCTTTGTTTTTGTACTGTGGACACTTTTAACGTGCACGTCTTGCTACATCGTTCTCACATAATGTACCATCTCTACAAGAATGATGTATCCAAGATTTTTTGTAAAAACATTATGATGTAAAAGAGTGTCCATGGAGTTTCTTGCCCATTCTTCTCCATAGAGATCTACGCTTTGGAATGGGCAACTACATTACTTTCACAGTTATTATGTCTTGTGACTGGGACTGTAGCTTCATTTTTTATTGCTGTCTTTGTTTCGACAATTCAAAAGTGCCTGTAATTGGCCTACTTGAAATAAATGCTTTGATTTTGATTTTGATCACGGCTGTAAACCCAAAAGGGTTAGGCAGCGGTGTACCTAATAGTACACCCATATTTCGCCAGTTATGTTTAAGTCCCATGTAATAGGGGGTGGGGGTAACACTAATTATGCGGTATTATGAGAGTTAACTTAAATGTCAGTACAGACAAATACGACTAATAAAACAGAAAAATCTACCTACGTGAATTATATACCTATTATATACACAAAAAAAAAAAACGATTTAAGCTTAATTTTTTGCATAATTCTAGCACAGATAAATCTCTGTTAAGGCTAGTCATAACAAATATTTGATGTTTTTTTAACATAAAAAGTAGCAAGTCATTCATTCATGAAATTATTCAAATCTGGTAAAAACTGCGTAATTATAATATTTAAATACTCACCATGTTTTGTTTTGCCTGTGTCGTTGATGGCTAGTTATTGGGTTTTTACTAAATCCACCTTCTGTTTGACCACGGCGGATGTACGGAAACCCCACCGTTAATTAACGGCGACATAACATGGCCTATAGCTTACACCTTTGTGTATACATATAAACACATTTTGTTTCAAGTTTTTGTAATAACGTTCCGACAGCAGCAAAAGTCAGTGAATTGCGATTTTCTCAACTACGTTGGCGTCGGCTTCCAGTCTTCCGGATTCCGGATGCAGCTGAATACCAGTATTTTACATGGAGCGACTGCCTATCTGACCTCCCCAATCCAGTTAGTACTGAGTAATACGATACTTCTCGGTAAGACTGGTTGTCAGACTTTGGGGCCATTGACTACCTGTAACGACTGTCAAAGATCTACAATTGCCAGCCGGGACCAACGGCTTAACGTGCTTTCCGAGGCACGGAGGAAACTCGGTATGTAATGGGTGGTCACCCATCCACAGACCAACTTAGGCCAGAATTGAACTGGGTTCTGTTCTTTATTTAAAACTACCTACCCGAAGTTTAAACAATTACAATTCAATGTTAATTACTTTTAAATTATATGATAATTAATTAAATATGGCTTAAATTGGTAGCTTTTGTTTTCTAGATTCATTATGATGTGTCCACGTAGAAAAAAAAACATTGAAATTACACAGAAGGGTGGTATAATTTATTCGCGGGTTTTCAATAACAAAATACTTACTGTTAATGTTTTGTAAAGTCATCATCATTGACTTTTGGTACTGAATGTACTTACATAATAAAGTTTTTGAAAGAAAGAAAGAAAAAGTATTTATTAGTCTCGCACTGGACAAAACAAAGTGGTAACTTGACAATAAAACAAGATTTAAAAAAGTAAACTTATGAACAAATTAAAATAAAACTAACTAAACTGGTCCTGTACGAGGCCAAAAGGCCCTTATCTCAGCATGGTGCTGTAACATTAAAAAGTCACAGCGCTGGTATTCTGATAGGGCCCAAAGTGATGCCACGGTCAGTTAATAATAACTATTCTATACTATAAAATTTTTGCTATTTCTTCTTCTTTATCGTGTGATTAGTGCCTAACCTGGTGTCATACGTTCTATGCCGCTCATGGGCCTCTGACTTGACTTTACATGCCGTCGAGAAACATCTCTCAGGCATGCTGGTCAAGTGAAAATTATACAATACGCACATGAATCCGAAAAATCAGAGGTGCGTGTCTTTGGTTCGAACTCGTGACTATGGACTTGGCAGTCCGACGGTCGCACAACTAGGCAATCACTGCAAAAAATTGAGGCATAGTGGTTAAACAATAGGAATTTCCCAATAACAGCCTGAAATCTGTATCTTTACCTGGTTTATGGGAACATCCCAGTCCTCTATTAGGAACCTATGGACTAACTAGAGAAAATACGCATAACAGGCATAAAAATGTGGGTATTTTTTGTACAATATATCCACCTTTATACCTTTACTAAAATTTTTATAACAAATAAAAAAGTCGCGAGCGTTTCGCTTTCCGAATACACGAACAGGGCACTCCCATACCTCTGCGTATTACAACTGGTTTTACGTCTGACGTCTGTGAAAAAAAAACGGAAATAGTACATTTCGAGACGAGTGGGGAAACTTTGTTATTGCAGCCGAGGCGAAACCACGTGTATCAAACGACGTTTTTCAATACATTTTCGAAGAAATAAAAATATTTTAGAACGGAAAGTATTTTTGTCATAAATTATTAAGAAAGTTTGATTTAATTTGCTTTTTTCCTGCGGTTTGCTTTCGCAGGTTGAATGGAAAGCAAAGGTATGAAGCCGCTAAACAGCCTAATATGAAAAATAGAAATTTCAAATATTTTTGAATTTAGAACACAAATAAATGTAATTTGTTAAGTACCCAAAAACATTTTTTTAAAGGTAATATAAAAACTTTTTATTTAATAAACTAACTATATAAATTATAAAAATTAAAACAACAAACATAATAATTGATAAGTATAACTTTTTTTAAATCATGTTTATTTATAAACACAATTTAAATATTCAAAAAATATTTACGACGTAAAGGCCTTTGGTGATATTAAAAAAAACAATCACCGCCGACTGTAGGAATTAAACCAATTTAGGCATAATTTTTAGTTACCCGTGGAAATTTTATTTCCGCACTAGTAGAGAAAACAAAATACCGCGAGTGTGAAATACACTGCATACTGAACCTAATAGCAGATGCGATAAGAGCCAGTTTTCGAGGTATTGAGAATTGTATTTTATCTCCAGTTATTTTTAGCTTAGAATAGAAAACAGGTTTGCAAATATCCTTACCAAAACAATGTTGACCATGAATATTATAGATGAATTAAAATATTAAAAATAGATGCTTAGGCATTTACTTCTTAGCGAAACCGGTATTCTAGAGGCTCTAGTTCGGTTATTTTTTTGCAAAAAAGTTTTAGTTGCACTGTAATACCTTTTACTAAACGAGTTCATCCTATCAGATCGAGCGGATCAGATACTGTATTAGATTGACATAAGCAGCTACCGGATAGCTTAACTATGTGAATCCTTACAGAAGTCGTTGTAGACATATAAACACTTCGAAAGCCAGTGTCTGCGCCCTCAGGTCGCACGATACAGACTAAGGGTTGAACCCCATCTAGCAGCACAGAATCGCAGTTTTCCATGGTCTTATCCTTTTCGCAAAAAAGAGCGGGAATGCCATCGCATGCAGAAATATAGGCAGTACGCTCTGGTTCTAGCAAACAAGTAACAGTTCTGGTACAGAATACATAATAGTACAAGGTTCTGGTCTGAAAAGTCATTGCCACGGTCACAATATTCAAATGGCGTGGCAACGATTTAAGTTAGTGATTATTTTTGTACACTGTCTACGGTTACGGGTCTTATTCGACATGGATTGAGCAAAAAAGTACTTATATAAAAAAAAAAATTGCATCCTCCTTAAGTTTATGGAAATTATACAAATTATTCATTTTACATTGGTTGACTCGACATAGATTTAAAAAGGGTTCTTAATGCAAGGGTTGATACCTACTTGAGACTAACACCCGTATGTAGACACGGGTGTTAGTCAAAGTGTTTACTTGAGTAAAAGTCATTATTTAAGATACGATTTTGATTATGTAGTGCTTGAAGTTAGAACTGTCAAAAGTTAGAATTGTAGCCGCCGTATCTATAGTCAAGTCAAAGTAATTGCTTGAGCTTAAGTAATTTAAAACATTTTTTTTTTCGTACAACTTGCTTTGAGCTTTGGACCTCTATTGAAGAATCACTTTATCAAAAATAATAAAACCAGCAAGGATTTGCCCGCGGCTTTGCTCGTGTTAAATTCGATTGTGTTAACTTATTTCAGGTCATATGGTGCACTTATTAACATCCAAATCCGTTCAGCCGTATCAACGTGAGGGAATAACAAACATACACACACATACACACTTTCGCATTTATACAAACAACAAAATCACTTGTGGCTTGTAGACAATATTAATCTTAAGATGTCCCTATAAAATATTATCCTGGGTGGTCTATTATTATAATAGCGCAAACTATTAACTATGACATTGAAATAGGTACAGTCGACCGCACGTCGTCGGTAGTGACACCCGTACTTTGGGTTAGCCCAACGCAATACGGAGCTTAAGTTGAATAAGAGGCCGCCTTAAACCATCTGGTTTTGTGTCTGATTCTGACGTGCGGTCTGTGGTACCTATTAGTTATTCTGTCAGCGTCTTCAATGTGATTATAACCATATTAATCATTTAAAGAGGTTAGCCGCCGACGACATTAGGTTCAGTGACCATTCAAACGGTAAACTAATTAATGATGACACAAATAAACCGGTTCGCGGTTATCTTAAAAATAATAACTACATTAGGGACTAATTTAAATGCACGACGCGATAGATGGTTTTACTAAGAAACTTCAACTACGAAAAACGTGCGGTCTAGTCAGAAAGAGTCTGATAGACCCCTTGGTGGATGATGTCAACTAGTCGCTTGAGGATTTTCCACAAAAAATAAGGTTTAAAATGTAATGCTTCCACATTTATTGTGCGAACCACCAGTCTGTGGAATTCACTGCCAGCTTCTCTGTTCCCTGATCATTATAATCTGGATCTATTCAAGGTTCGAGTGAATCGGTTTCTTCTAGGCGCGCGTGCTCCACCCTAGGCCGGATCATCGCTTCACATCAGGCGAGTTGCGGCCAAACGCAAGGCTATTTATTATATTTAAAAAAAAACGTTGGCGTTATCAAAATCTTTAGCTATTGCTGGACGTTCGTGTTAAAATCAGCCGGACAATGAAGATTTTTTAACCGCTTTGTTACGAGTAGTTCCGACATCTGACTGTTTCCTTTTATGCAAGCTTGTGTAGGTACCTGCCTACCTACCTACTTATAGTTATATAACCTTGTCTGAGGTCCGCCGTAATAATTGCTGAGAAAACCACGCGGGGAAGTACAGACGGCAACAAAAGTCAATCTCTTCAGGTTTTTTAAATCTTATTTATTAAGCAATATATTTATTTTAAATTGGGACAGCACCTCAATTGCGCAAATACGCTAAATAAGGCAATGGATGTTGTTAAACTGTCAAAATGAAAGGCATTGCCACTGTACGCCTGTTACACAGATTAACGCACTCTAAGGAATCATTTTGTGTCAGTTTTGCTCGATTGAAAATGTAAAAACGATAGTGTTAATGGACTTTTGTTGCTGACTGTACTTAAGTAATGTACAACCAACGTCCTTGGTTATAAAAACAAACATACGTAATTGGAACGAGAAAAAAAAACGTATCTACAGACAGCACAGTCAACAATAAATCTTGTTTGTGTGAGAAATTGAATATCTTGGTATTAGCAGAGGGCAAATGATATTTGTTTGTTTCACTGACTTTTTTGCCACCGACTTCCGAAAGTAAAGTTATTTTAGATTTTTTTTTGTATTTTTTGGAAGTCGGTTTTTTTTTGCGAAAAAGTTTTTATTTTACGATTTTTAGTATCATTTTTCGTATTTCGTAAACACCTCTGGAAAGTCACAGGAAAGCAAAACACGCAATTTCGTTTATTTGGATAGCATATTTTTTCCAGCTATTTTGATTTAAAAACCAAACTACTGAACCGATTCTAATAAAATTTCTATGGGACCAATCGGCAAGTATTTCACATAAAATATTATATATTTTTTTTTCAAATCAGTTCATAAATGACGGATTTATGAGGTAACTAACTTAAAAAACAATCGAATTGTGAACCTCATTCTTTTTTAACCGACTTCAAAAAAAGGAGGAGGTTCTCAATTAGGTTGTATTTTTTTTTGTGTTTGTTACCTCATATCTTCGTCATTTATGAACCGATTTGAAAAATTGTTCTTTTATCTGAATGGATCTGCTTCCCGATTGGTCCCATAGAAATTTCATCAAAATCGGTTCAGCAGTTTGGTTTTTAAATCAAAATAGCTTGAAAAAATATGTCATCCAAGTAAAAGAAATTGCGAAATTGATACATGACAAGGATTTGTGTGTGATGCGATAACCAAAAAGGGTAAAATAAAAACGTTTTTGCAAAAAAATAACCGACTTCCAAAAAAAACACAAAAAAAAATGGAAAATAACATTACTTTCGGAAGTCGGTGCCAAAAAGTCAATGAAACAAACCATAGTCACCGACTTCCAAAGGTGTTATTCTCCACTTTTTTTAGTGTTTTTTTTGGAAGTCGGTTTTTTTTGCAAAAAAGTTTTATTTTGAAGTTTGTTAAAAACAGAAACGATTGATGGACTGCGTGAAAGATGGTACCTATGTCCAGAAAGAGACTGATACTGAGATGACGGCTTCATAGAAAATGGAAGAAAACGACCACTAACTTTTATCGTTTGTGTTCAACTCAACACCCTGTCCTACCCTGGTTGTCAGTCCATCTAGTTGGAGGACCCACACTCTCGGCGAGGGGGGAGCCAGGAGTCCATAGTGTATCCTAGTTTGGATTCCTGACTCCCACAAACCTCACCATCCCTAACCTCCCTCCATCTCTGTTCTCAGGACAAGATTGAGGTCAAGAGTAAGCCCATTTAATATAAAAAAATAAATTTGCACCTCCAATATTTCGCTTGTTTGCAACAATAATGACATAACTCGAAAAATAAGAAATACAGGACAGCTTTTTTGTAAGTTCTAAAAATATTTTCAGTATATCGCCAATATTTTTTTTGCATAGAGAAACTTTTTATCAAAAGATTAAAGTTTTATTTTACGTATTTCGTTACTTAATTTAATACTTGCTTTCCTTAATTTTATATTCAACTACAAACAACATCGAAAAATCTAAACTTTTGAGTTATGTCATCCTTCTCGCAAACCAGCGATTTGTAACACCTAAATATTGTAATTGTACTTTGTGGGAGAAATAATTTAATTTATTTGTAACTAGCCTTTGCCCGCGACTTCGTACGTGTGATACTTAGAATTAAAAAAAAAGGTAAAATGTAGCCTATATTTTAAGTTAGGCATCTAGCAGTAGAGCGGTAAAAACTGCGTTCAAATCCATGCAGTAGTTTTTGCGTGATGCGCGTACAAACATACAGACAGAAAGACAGACAGACAAAAATGAAAAACTGTTGTTTTTGGCTTCTGTTGCTCTAATCAAGACCCCCATATATATTTTTTTTTCAATATAATTAATAAACACTAATAATAATAATTTAAAATTATTATTATATATTTTTTTTTATATATATTTTTTTTTTATAATTTATTATTATTTAATGTACAGACATCGGCCTGTTTCAATTTTATTATTTATGTATGTATAGATTTATTGATATACAGTCTATATTCATTGGCCATTGGTGTCATTTGCGTTCATTGTGAGGAAAAAACTATCAATACACATCTGTCATAATTACGACAATAATGACGCAAACTTTGCCTTTGTCTATGCAACGGAAACCATCGCGAGCGTTACAAGACTAGACTACGTAATTAACAGTATTATTGACAAAGCGAATTAACTGGTTATAGGAACCTACCTATTAGGGCCTATCCATAAATTACGTCACACGTCAAGGGGGCTGGGGGGCGTCGACGAAGTGTGACATTTTGGACAAGGGGTGGGAGAGGTCCTACTACTATCTATATAATAATACTATCTATATGCAATGAACATGTAAAAATGCAAAATACAAGGTGTTGCTTTGCATCCTCGTTAAATTCAAGGAGGTAACTATGCTAATGATTCTCGACCCGAATCAGTAATAAAATCGGTATTTTTTTTTAAATTTTTCTTAATATCGGAAATCGATAAGTGATGTACACCACCCGTATTAAAACGCGGCCCGTCTAATACTAGCCCTATAACCGCGCTTTCACACACACAAACAAACGCAGACGTTTATTCGATAAACGGGTGATTCTCCTCTTTTGAAAAGGGCTTCATTCTGAAATAGTGGCAAATTAAAACAACTAAACAAAGCAGCGTTTATTATTATTGACTAGGTACCGCAATTTATATTGATTATTTACGTCTACTATGACAACCTTCTGAATTTTGACGAGGTTGCAAAACTACACCTTGTATGTGACGTCACACTAGGGACCCCGGGGAGTCCTCACAAATGTGACCAGCTGTGCAAAGGACGACGGGGGGTAAAATGATGAAATTCGAGTGACGTAATATATGGATGGCCCCTTAGCTGGCAAAGCAAAATACACAGAAACCAAAGGATTTTAGAGGAACATGTTTATGAGACTTGTTCTGTGAAAGTTAGCAGCCTCTAGTCTGGTCTGGATTTGTGCCTGGAAAATGATCGCTACCTAATGGGTTACATCGGACTTGATCATCACTGGTGAAATGAGGATGATGTATGTGTGCACTTCTGCCTACCCTTTCGGTGGGTACAAGCGTAATGTTATGTAACGTAATAAGTATAGAATAAAGGTCAGATGCGTGCGTGTACGACCTAATGTTTGGACGTGGACGAAGCGAAACGAGTACCTATGTAAGGATTTTAAGGATATTTACTATTTTTAAACGGCTTCAAAAAAAAGGAGGGGGTTCTCAATTCGGTTGTATTTTTTTTTTTGTTACCTCATATCTTCGTCATTTATGAACCGATTTGAAAAATTCTTCTTTTATCTGAAAGGATATACTTCCCGATTGGTCCCATAGCAATAAAAAATTCATCAAAATCGGTTCAGTAGTTTGGTTTTTAAATCAAAATAGCTGGAAAAAATATGTCATCCAAATAAAAGAAATTGCGAAATTGATACATGACAAGGATTTGTGTGTGATGCGATAACTAAAAAGGGTAAAATAAAAACTTTTTTTACGTTCCACTTTTTTAGTGATTTTTTTTTGGAAGTCGGTTATTTTTTTTAAAGAGTCTAGTTGGTTGTATGTTGATTCAAACATGATTCGCGGAAGTAACAAATGTGGGATTTGTGTGTGATACGATAAACGATTTTTTTGCATAAATGCTTTTTTTTTATTTGATTGCCTCGTAGATCTATTGGCCGCAAGCGCGACTGCTGAGAACGAAGTCCTGGGTTCGATACCCAGGTCGGGCAAAGTGTTATTAGGTTTTACCATTAGGAATTTCGTAGTAACAGCCAAGGCTGGATTTGTGCCCAGTTGATGGCAATAGGCTCGCCCCCTATTACAAGGTACTCAAACATAACTGGCGAAATGTGGGTGTACTATTAGGTACACCTCTGCCTATCCCTTTTGGAATTACAGGCGTATAACATAACACCTGTAATCCCCGATGGGTTTATTACACATTAATAACAGTCGTGATGTTATGTGTACCAAAGGATATTTCTGCCTACCTCGATAGTAAAAAAGGTGTGAGTTTGTGTATGTAATAAGAACAACTAATAATCAAACGTCACAAGGTCAGTGAACTTGACTTGTTCGCAACTTCAATGAGACGGACATCACTACAGTACTAGAGCGGCCAGTGCCAGGCCATCGCCTTGAATCGATAAGTTGCCATCAATATTCCTATCGTAAACAAAGAAAATCGTCTGCGATGAATTTTCCTATGTTATAAGCAGAGGTCGGAATCAGGTAGAGTTATTTATGTACTTACAGTGATTTCATACAGCGAAAGAATAAAGTGGATATGCTCCAAATCCCGAGATTCATTTTAAAGAGCAGAAAAAATCCGTGATTTAATAAATTAAATAAAAAAGTTAGTCTTATCTTATCTATCCCTGAGGTTTTTATTATTTTTTATTTGTAACATTGTTGGCCACACGGGATTGTATTATAAATCCCGGGAAATCACGGGAAGATCCATGTTAATATCAACATTTCGATGCAAGTACATAAATAACTCAACCTAATTCCGACCTTTGGTTATAAGTCAACGTAACAACAGCCCTTTTTAGTTTGAATGCTCATGTTATCACATTTTCGGACGTTCTACTATCAGTAGAGTCCAATGCTAGACATGGGCCGCCCCCCGCCAGTAAAGGTGAAAACGTTTTTTGCAATTTCCAGGTCAGTTTAAAAAAAAAGATATATTTATTTTGTAAAAACATGAGTAGTATGTTTACAGGTCTTATAAATAAATTAGATGTAGCTACATGTGTTGCCATGTAGGAGTGGCATACGAAATTTTTTTGACCTTAGGTGAAATTTAATAATGAGTATAAAATTTAAAAAGTAGAGGTAATTACCTGGATATATTAGATGAAGAAATGTCGTAATTGAATAGCTATAATTTTTTTTGTGTTTTTTTTTTGGAAGTAGGTTTTTTTTTTGCAAAAACTTTTTTTTTACCCTTTTTAGTTATAGTATCACACACAAATCCTTGTCAAGTATCAATTTCTCAATTTCTTTTACTTGGATGAAATTTTTTCCAGCTATTTTGATTTCAAAACCAAACTGCTGAACCGATTTTGATGAAATTTCTATGGGACCAATCGGGAAGTAGATCCATTCAGATAAAAGAAGAATTTTTCAAATCGGTTCATAAATGACGGAGATATGAGGTAACAAACACAAAAAAAAAACATACAACCGAATTGAGAACCTCCTCCTTTTTTAGAAGTCGGTTAAAAAGTCAATGAAACAAACCATAGTCACCGACTTCCGAAAGTAAAGTTATTTTTCACTTTTTTTGTGTTTTTTTTGGAAATCGGTTATTTTTTTTGCAAAAACGTTTTTATTTCAATTAGTTTTCAGAGTAAGGACGTTTTTATATCTACGTTTTTATTAAATTCATCATACACTTGTGGAGAGGTAGACCTTGCAGTGTTTACCGAATAAGCACGTTAGGTTTATTACCTTAATTTTCCTATTCAATTGACATTCTGACATTACTTTTTGACATTAATTTTGATTTGTTCTGACAATATATTTATTTTTATTTTTGAAAATTGTTCTGCATCTAATATACGTTAATGACCTGAAATAAATGAATTTTATTTTTTTATTAATTGAGGGAGAGGAAGGCCAAAGAAAATATTGATGGATTGTGTGAGGAATGATATGAAAGAGAAAGGAGTAAATGATGCCGTGACGTCCGACAGGGGAGAATGGAAGAAGAAAACGTGTTGCGCCGACCCCGAGTAGAATGGGACCAGGGCAGGCAGGTATGATGAAATAACAACATGAATTACAAAATTATTCATCCCAAGTTAGAACCCGCAACCTCGTCATCCAATGCTGTAGTTAAGATATGATTGTCTATGAGTATTTAAATCCTACGTGGAAATACCTTTGATGTCAACAAGCTATATAGGTACCAACATTATGTTACCTTATGTAATAAAATCATTAAGTAATTAGTTCTACTGACTCGCCAACTCTTAATGATTACGAAGCGAAATTGTAGGCTCGCACGAATCACGTAAATCTGTTTAAGAATGCCATTTTTCTGAGCAGGAAGTAAATATACGATGGCAGTTTGTAAACTAATTATATTATCACGGTTTACCGCGCCAGAGGGAGGCAGGAAGGTCATTCAGTAATAGAGCTCTTTGTAAGAGTCCGTCTGGGGAAGTAGGTATATGAATATGGATGTCAAGTTGGCCGAACATTTGGCCGAACTTTGCTTTCGCCCCTTGAACAATTCAGATGGACCGCTAGTCAACATACCTGTTACTATGTTCATCTTGGTGATATCATGATTTAAAATCCACCATAACTTGTGAAAAATACTTAACCACCATGGCAAAATGTTTAGCACATAAGTGAGAAACTAAATAGATGATTATTGTGCAACTAACAATCATAATTATAGCTAAGTAAACACTATAGTTGCGTACTTGGTATATTTGATGTTACAATTGACTGATATTTTTATATGTTCTTCTTCTTCTTGTCGTATTGGTGTTACTTCCATTTTACACAGTTTAGGCCCAGTAAGCGGCCACGTTAGGCGTTATTCAGCTCGTCGAGAGTGCAGGTAAACAGACACCTGGGGCCCTCCAGCAGGTGGGGCATAGTTTGATCTGGAGCGCCGCACTCGCGCCCGGTGTTGGAGGAACCAATAATACCTCATTTTGCCAGGTTATGTCTGCAGCGGCCTACTTGGGTACGCAGTCGATCCAGAGCTTTCCAAATAGGCCACTGTAGTTCACTACCGGGAGCCAGGTGTTCTCGGCTTGTTATATCTATAGTAATATCGAATTGAAAATTTCTTTTAGTGTTGGATAGCCCATTTATCGAGGAAGGCTTTAGGCTATATAACATCATTAGCATTTATCAAAAATGTTACGCAGACGAAGTTGCGCGGGTCAACTAGTCGTTAAATAAATTTGTGTCAATTTTTTAAGTGATTTTCCTGTGTCTTCTTTCTTTATCGTTTGGTGCCTAACCTGGTGTCAGAGTTTTTATGCCGCCCATGGGCCTCTGACTTGGCCTTACATGCCGTCGAGGAATATCTCTCAGGCATGCTGGTTTCCTCACGATGGTTTTCTCAATTTTATAAGTGATTTTCCTGTAATGTACTGTATTTAAGTAAAAATCGAGTAATTTCGTTTCTCTGTAAATTTCGAGTTGAAATGGCTTATTTCTGGACATTATCGTGTTACAGTGGTGATTTTTCGGGAGCGAGCGCTACGCAAATGCGTCACAAAAAAATCACGATCCGTGTTTTTTGACGTAAGTACCTGATTTTTAAAAGACGTAACGTGATGTAAGACGTATCCGTAATTATTCACGATTCGTGGTGCGTGTGAACACGGGCATTAAAACATACCCGCCGTCAAAAAAAATTACGGATCGTGAAAAAAGACCATACGTCAAAAAACACGGGTCGTCGTCGTGTGAACAGGCTGTAAATTGTCATAAGACACGCAAACTAATAAACAGTTCCTTGATTTTATATAGAAACATGAACTTCGGTTCGGTGTGGTTGTGGAGCTGTGTCGCCAACTATGCTCCACCTCCTATCCTGCCTTCTTAGCCCAAAAACCTACAGCCAAAGTGACCTCTGCGCTGCCACCGACGACGCAGTGGAAGTGTCAAGTTGTTGATGAATATTGACTAGCCCTTTATTGGCGCGGTTTCAAGTTTGGTCCCGTAGAAAAAAAATGTTTCGCAATTATGAGGACCAGCAAATCGAATTTTCGTTTATGTAAACTACATCTTGTCGAGAATGCACAAAAAAATGTTTAACTTTATTTCAACGGCCTTAGAGAGGACATTTTTATTTAAATTTGAAAGTAGGTCCCTCTAGCTATAAGGTCCGGTGGCCTGCCGTTACAATACTGGAATATTTTGACATCGGCGACATTGTTTCGGCAGTTTTAAGTACACGTTTCGGCATTATTATGGCGCTGTGAAAGTTTGTTTTAAGTAGGTATGGTTCTGAAACGTTATTGGGAAGGGTAATCTCTACATACGAGTAGTATAGTACAAAGTCGCTTCCCGCCGTCTGTACGCTTAGATCTTTTAAACTTCGCAACGGATTTTTGGATTTTCGGTTTATCAATAGACAGAGTGATTCAAGAGGAAGATTTATATGCATAATGCATGCATATTATAATAGAAAAAAGCCGAGAATTTCAAAGATTTGTTATGTGATGTCGTAAAAAACGTATTTTTTTGCGCTTACATTGCAAACGATGGCTAAACCTTACGAGATAGATCAAAATAATGTACTACGGAATTATACAAGGTGTAGTTTTGCACCCTCGTCAAATTCAAGGAGGTAACTAAGCTAATGATTCTCGACCCGAATCAATAATAAAATGGGTAGGTAATTTTTTTTTATTTTTTATCTTAATATTGGAAATCGATAAGTGTACACCACCCGTATTAAATCGCGGCCCGTCTAATACTAGCCCTATAACCGCGCTTTCACACACACAAACAAACGCAGACGTTTATTCGATAAACGGGTGGTTCTCCTCATTTGAAAATGGCGTCATTCTGAAATAGTGTCAAAATAAAACATCTAAAAATGCAGCGTTTATTATTATTGACCAGGTACCGTAATTTATAATGATTATTTACGTCTTCTATTATATTATTTTATTATTATTTTACGTCCTGAATTTTGACGAGGTTGCAAAACTACACCTTGTATATCTTAAAAAGATCTTTAAAAAAGTCCGCGCTGGTATAGTATGTATATCTGCTAAGGATAACCCACACTAACCATTTTTATTAACCGACTTCAAAAAAGGAGGAGGTTCTCAATTCGGTTGTATGTTTTTTTTTTTTTGTGTTTGTTACCTCATATCTCCGTCATTTATGAACCGATTTGAAAAATTCTTCTTTTATCTGAATGGATTTAATTCTCGATTGGTCCCATAGAAATTTCATCAAAATCGGTTCAGCAGTTTGAAATTTAAAATGCGGGGGCAGTTTCGTTCAACGAATCACTCCACACTAGTTCACACTGACACCACATTAGTACCTACATTGCACCCGCGCGAAGCCGGGGCGGGTCGCTAGTAATATCTATGCACGTAGTTATTGATGTTAAAAGTGCATTTGTATGTGCATTAACAAGTAAATGTTTGACGTTAATCGCCAATCATTTGCATTAACTATTACAATGTATGTTATTGACTATTAATGACTATTTATGGTATAAAATAAATACAAAGATATACATACATATAACCTCACGCCGTTTTCTTATTGGGTAGGCAACTATTGGCCCTGGTCTTCACTTTACTAATATGTCTTGTTTTGCGTAATTAATTAAAATATAACATGGACGAAACAGGATATTAGAAGGACCGTGGCTGTCAGGTGGCGTTCTGCAATTTCTGCCCACCCCTACTGTAAAAACGGCTATTTTATATAATGCTTCGTACGGGTTACTACCCCGCCTAATACGCTCTACTGAGCATGTTAGGCGGCTTGACTTTTTCCGATGCTTCTAACAATTATCATCATATTATATCGACCAATTTACTCTTCACGTGACCAGAGGGCTGGCATTTTTTTCGGCCAAAGAATCAGCATTGCCATCCAACGTGGCAATGCTGCCAGCCTTCTGGGCACTTTCCCTGTTGACAGCGATGTGGACGAATTTTTTGACGCCCCGTAATTGTACATATTGTTATTCTTATTTTTCTAAAATAAGGTAAATATTTTGTATACATTTTAACTATATACATTATAATAATTAAAATGACTAAAATTAACCAACTACAAACTATAAAAGAGCACTCCTCCTCAACGCTGTCAGCCGGTAATGTGCCCAAGAGACTGGCGGCGTTGCCACGTTGTATGGCAACACTTAGCCTCTGGCCAAGGTAAAAGCCAGCTCTTGGGTCACGGGAAGCGTCAACTAGGCGTTTGAAAATTTCCTTAAAAAGGCTGTGAGCACTCGAAGCCCACGGCCCCAGAGTTTCAACCCCAAACGGCTCGAAAATATAGTTTCCACAAAGGTTACTATATTTACGCCGCTTGAGGTTCTCCGCAGCCGCAGCGGCAGCGCCAGCACAGCACGATGAGCTTGGAAGATGTGATGGCGCAAGAGTATCGACACAAGTCGCGTCCCTCACTAAAGGCCTACCCATCTTCCAAGGAAACAAAGACATGCCGTCCGGTCTTTTGCCATCGTCGCGTGCCAAGCCATTGGGCTCTAAGATAGCTGGAACGCCGACGGTAACAAGAGCTCGTCGGATGATGTCGTTTATGTTCACGTGCCGCGCAAAACAACCCGCACTTATATTTTGTTTATTTAATAAAGGTTCTAAGTTCTAAAAAAAAAAATACAAAACCTTGACAAATTATATACTTAAACCCTCCTCAAGAATCCTATTTCTTCCTATCTGTTGGTGAAAACCGCATGAAAATCCGTTCAGTAGTTTTTGAGTTTATCGCGAACAGACGGACAGACGCGGCGGAGGACTTTGTTTTATAATAAGTAGTGAGAGTGATGCAAGAAATGTTTACCATAGAGCTGATACAGTTAACAGTACCTACTTATTCGGGTGTTTGACACACATCGGACTTAACAAAAAGATTGCCACACACAACACAGGTGAGCGACAATGACGACGCTCTTTAAAGCTGAATTTGGAGTAAAACTCGACTTGCCATATTAACGGACAGTTACTGACCTCACGCTCCATAGCAGCGCTTACAACATTAACATAATGTCTACAAACATTTTATAATAGCTAATTACGTAAACTGCAGACGGTGGATCAAAAAAAAACCAAAGTGATTTTAAAACTAATTTAATTAAAAGAAATTACTACAATTAATTTGGTGAAACCTATTCGATGTAAGAATATGGAATGACAGAAAAATACTTAAAATTAACTAATTGCTACACTTGAATTTTGCTGCGTCGGCAACCCGTGGCTGGACGGACGTCATCGCTGCAGTTTCTATGCGGTTGGCGTAAACATGTAGGAATGTGCGGGGTCGGCGATATCCATTAGGGATCCGTATTTAACACCTCCACCCGTAGAACAGCAACTATTTGCTCATATTGAGAGAAAATGTTGCTGGGAGTTCATCTCGTTTTCTGGTCACATCTTCATACGTATGTATCTTTAGAGTCTGTTGCTTTTCTTGATTGCTTGTTCTAAGGTTCCAGCATTTGTATCTGCGGCTTATTACCAAGATGATAAGTATGGTTGCGCACAGTACTATGATGTAAAATGGTATGGTTGTGTGATATAGGACAACCGATTGAGTCTTGTCTATCTGAATAGGGCTTTGCAACAGTACTTTGTTCTGGATGTTGTGAAGTTCTTCCAAATTGACTGAATTGAAGCCAATGATGCGAGTGGAGTCAGTTGTTTGGTTCATGTCGTTATATGGGATCTTCGATAACTTTAGTGGCTGCCCCTTTATCTCGTTGCTGTCGTTGATGATTGTGAATTCTGTTGTTTCCAGATAGCAGTCCATGGGAATGGTGACAAGGTAGCTTCCTTGTAGAATATTAAAGTCTTTTCTGCCACAGGCTAACTGTACTTTGGTCGGTTGTGGCAATGATACAACGTAGTGTTGATCGTCCAATTTTTCTACTGCTTGTTTGGAGAGTGAAATCTTGGTGAATTGGCAGGTGTCTTCTAGACCTTGATTGATGATGAGCTCTTGGATACAATCAGGCTTCGTCCGGATTTGATGACTTGTCTTCTTTTCACAGAGATGGATATTACTGTACTTCGGGCATTCAGCCTCTATGTACACGAATGATTTCTCGTTTATTGCTATATAGGGGGAGGAAGGAATAAGGGCAAGTTGTTTCTTATTAGGTACTATGGATAGTCTGTATAAATTGTAAAGGTCTTTAGAGACTATAGGAAAACTGTATATTATTACTATTCTCTTCTCAACAAAGTAGGAACCTGGTTTAATAAGATTATAATATTCTCGTAATTCTAAATTTAAAATTTGATCTCGATTGTATACCGATTTTAACTTATTTATCATAGATCCTAACACTTCTATGTCTATCATAGAGTGATGGGTGCTGGACGCACGTATAAATGCCATTATATTTTCTAACCTAATTATCTCAAGCATTAAATCTTCCACATTATTGGTTATGATTCCTAAAATTTGGGCAAATTTTGCAAATTTTATTAAACTGTAGTCTGTATAAGCAGTTTTCTCTAGAAGTAGTTCTAACGTTGCATTAATCTTTACTTGATTTCTTGTTATTTGGTCTAAGATGGTACTATGTTGAGACATCCATTCTTTACTTAGGCTGATATGATTATTGAATTCTGATACTATTCTATTTTCATTATTCTGTAAAGTTTTAATTGCTTCGTCATATTTCAGGGCATCTAGATAATCTAAGTTGCCAGTAACACTTTTAATTACTGACCCAAGGCCATCTACAAGACCTCTTTTGACTCTAACAGGTTCCAGGGTTTTTACTTGTTGATGTACCTCACTAAGTTTATTAGTTAGGTAGTCAATCTGATATTCGTAAAGCATATAAGTCTCATTAGTAAGTCTAGTCTTAAAGGTCTTTAGTTGCGTCTGTACGGAATCTATTTTATCCTCTATGTCGGTTAGTTGTATGTACTGTATGAATGAGTGGTAATGTGTGGTTAGTCTGGTCGGTCCTAAACTGTAAGGTAACAGTCCTGGTCCATCGGCCAAAGTCTCAAGTCTTATCTCTTGAGGATGAGTCGCATGGATTGTCAGGAGTAGCAGGACCCTGTAACAATTGCCTAGTTTTAGGGACACGTTTCAGCCGTGCTTTAGCTATTGGGCCACGCTTTTTTGAGGTATATATGTGTATAGGCAGATCTGCGAGTACTGTATCCTGTGTATAACGTGGTGCAGCTTTCTGGCGACTGGCGAAGGGGTTTTTAATAAAAACTTGTTGCTGGGGGGCATATTCTACTTCGGGCTCGCGGGTTTTATTCCTGTTGCCTATTAGGGCTGTTCGATTTGCAAGGGATGAGTCGTTAATGATTTCATAAACCTGCTTCATCTGCTGTCTATGATTCTGCGCGTATTGTTGTAAGATGTGCTCAGTCAGGTCTATATCGATTGGGTCTCTGGGGTCGAAATGTCCGGTCATTAGGTCGAACGGTCTGCACTTCGTAAAACTATGGATAGAGCTATTATACGCTATGATGGCGTATGGCATAAGATTTACTATCGGTTCGTCTTTATTTTGTAGTTTTAGAATTCTAATGTGTTCTAATAAGGTGGAGTGGAAACGTTCAATGTTGCCATTGTCATTTGGACTATGAGGTAGGATTTTATGGTGGGTTATCTTATGAAGACGTGTAAATTCGGAGAAAAGTTGGTTCGTGAATTCGGTGCCGTTGTCAGTGATTATAGTCAAGGGTAGTCCATGATGGGTACAGAAACGTAATAGTGCTTGTATAATGCTAATGGCGGTACCGTCTCGCAGATGATACGCTTGGGCGTATTTAGTGAAGACGTCTATGAAAGTAACATATTTTTCATTCTGAACTGTAAAGAGGTCCATGTGAATAGTTTCAAGTGGTTTGGTAGCTGGAGGCACTATGTTGAATTGGGGTCTTATTGGTGTTCTGTCGTATTTGGCTTGACCACAGATGGTACATTCATTAATGAATTTGGTGATTTGTTCCTTCATCTTTGGCCAGTAATATTTTCGTGAGAGGGCTAGATGACATTCATTTATACCGCGGTGGTTTGTCTTACCGTCGTGATAGTGTCTGATAATGTCTTGCTGTCGAAGGTATTCTTTTACATTCTCGAGTTCTGTCTTGGCTAATACTAGGTTAAGTGAGGAACTTCTAAATTTGTCTTGTAAAATGGGTATTATTGAATACATGGCTAAAGGTGGGTTAATCAAGATGGCTGTTTTGACTTTCGGGTTCACGTATTCTTTGATAGCATTGATTATGTCGCTTTCTAGGTTGGATTCCGAAATTTGGACTGCGATTCGAGTGTGATTTTCGAATGGTTTGGTTACTGTCGGTCGTCGTTTTATGTCACCTACTATCGTAAAGTAAATCTGTCGATGAAACTTGTTGAGAGGGTCGTCTGTAATGGGGATTTCTAGAATTGGGTTTTCATTACTGGTGTGCACAGTGTCAGTCGAGGAGTTTGTTGGTGGAGGTTGTACCTCTGATTGGTTGTTGACCATTGATCTGGGGTCGTTAGTACTTTCGGTCAACGAGTCCGTGTCAGTTGAGTCTACTGGTGGGGGTGGAACCTTCGCTGGGTCGTTAATCATTGTTCTGAGATTCCTAATATTTTCGATTACTGAGTTAATCTCATCTATTTCTTCGTTGTGGATTTCTACGCGAGAGAGAGCATCAGCGTTCGTATTAAATTTTCCTTTTTTGTACACTACAGTAAAGTCATATTCGCTTAGTCTGAGTCGCCATCTGGTCATTCGTGAATTGGGTTCCCTCAAGTTCATCATCCATTGCAGGGGTTTGTGGTCAGTTAGTACTTTAAATTTCCTACCGAAGAGATAAGGTCTGAAGTATTTCGTTGCCCAAACTATGGCGAGCAGTTCTTTCTCTATTGTGCTATAATTCAGTTCGCTTTCATTGAGTGTGCGAGAAGCGTAACAGACGGGCTTATCGGAACCTATAGGTCCTTGAGATAACACTGCTCCAATAGCGACATTTGAAGCGTCTGTTGTGAGATTAAATTCTTTTTCGAAGTCTGGGTATTGTAAGATAGGGTCATTGATTAGTAAAGTCTTACAGGTTTCAAAGGCATTGACATATTCGGGGCTGAGAGTGATTTTACTACCTTTTTTTAGACATTGGGTAAGAGGCTTGGTGATGCGAGCAAAATCGGGGATAAACTTTCGGTAGTAACCTAAGAGTCCTAAAAATTGCTTGATTTCCTTAGGGGTCTTTGGAATTGGATATTTTTGAACTGCAGAGATCTTGTCAGGGTTCGGCTTTATGCCATCTCTGCTAATGATATGTCCCAGGTATGCAGTTTCAAGCTTTAAAAATTCTGACTTGTCCATCTGAATTTTGAAGTTGGATTCTCTAAGTCTTTGGAAGACCTTTTCCAAATTGTCAATATGCTCTTGAAGAGAGGTGCTAAATACTATAATGTCGTCAAGATATACGAGGCAGATGTTATTTTGAAGGCCTCTTAGGACATTGTCCATAACTCGCTGGAAGGTGGATGGCGAATTTTTGAGTCCCATGGGCATTCGAAGGAATTCAAAATGCCCGTGTTCCACATTAAATGCTGTTTTCGGTATGTCCTGAGGGTCCATCTCTACTTGATAAAAACCACTTGCCAAATCTAGGGTCGTAAAGTATTGACACTTGCCTAGTTTGTCAAGGACGTCACTGATGTTCGGTATGGGATATTTGTCGTCTATTGTCTTTTCATTTAATTTACGAAAATCAACCACGAGACGCCATTTCTGTTTTCCAGAGGCGTCAATTTTTTTTGGCACGACCCAAATGGGTGAGCTCCATGCGGAATCGGAAGGTCTTATTATTCCTTGTCCTAACATTTTGGAAATTTGGTCCCTAACTTCTTCCCGATGAACGAAAGGGTACCGATAGCTCTTAGTATATGCGGGAATTTCATCTGCCGTTCTTATACGATGTTTGATCTTGTTGGTGAATGTCAATGGTTCCCCTTCCATGTAGAAGACATCTGAATAGCGAGAGCAAAGGGTTAAGAGGTTGGCTTTTTCCTCTGGATTAAGGTGGTCCGTACGCAAACGCGATAATACGTCGTCAGCGCGATTCAATTGTTTAATTTGCGCGCACTTGACATTGAACAGTTCTGCACGAGTTGGTTGGTCTAATGAAAATATAACGTCATTGGTTGTTGGGTTCTCCAACTCCACATACCCACGACTATTGGTAACAGTGGTAAGACACTCGTGAATAATGCAATTACAAAAAACTTGTTCGTTTACTAAAACGTCGCCATCCGAGGTGTTTATGGGTATTTTAACTAATTTAGAACTTTTGGCAGGGATAATATCCTCATACAGGTTAACATTGCGTGAGTTATATACTTTAATTTGATTCTTAGCCATGCGCGTTACTAATTGGAAATCTTTTAAATCTATTTGAGCCTCCCACTTGGATAATAAGTCTAATCCTATTAGGCCATCAAAGTAATCGTGAAAACGGTAAACGAACAATTTTATACTATCGGCCTCATTAAATTCATTGAAGCACGGAAGCGTTATGGAATGATCATTTCTACTAACGCCGTGTACGTTTGTAACTTCGAAAGGGTCATAGTTGAGAGGATAGTCATAGAAAAACTTTTGTACGGCCTCGGGGCTTATAAATGACTGGTTAGCGCCAGTGTCAATCAGAAATTTTAAAGGAGGGCAAGAAATTTCTATGTAGGGTAACTGTCTTTGGGTCTGTAGATTAAGGTCTATTTTTGCTCTTTGGATGTCTGGTCCAACTGAAAATTTTGGCTCTGTTTCTGATTAGCACTGCTAGGGCCTGGCTGTGGCTCTGCTTCACCTGCTACTTGATTATCGGAAATTGTTGTCAAATTGAAATCAGTCATATTGGTGTTGTAGTCATAGTCGCACACAATGTAACAGTCATTACCGTCCGTGTAGTAGTCATATACTGGCTCATAGTAACAGTCAGCAGAATAATAGGAGCTATCAGGCAAAGCAAGTTCGCTGAGGTTTAACTCGCGCGACTTAAAATAGTTATTCGGTGGTGGGTTCCCGTTACGTTGCCAATCATGCCCTGGTATCATAGGCAGTGGTTTTGGAACAAAATGTTGGACACCGCTCATAGGTTTCGGTCCCGAATTTTGCGGTGGATTAGTCCTATGTTGTAATTTAAAAACGTTGCTTTGTGGATTGTAGTTTGGTAATGGTGCGCGGAACATTTGTTGGGTTCGAGTAGGCATACGGTTTTGATGTTGGTTGTGCATATTGAATTTAAAGGCCTGAGGCTGGGGTTGGTAGCCACGCTGTCCTACTGGGGCTGGCCAGTTAGGCACTGGGTGTCGCGGAACATTTAACGCGTTAAACGGCACGCCAGGCATCAACGGAGGTTTGTATAAGATTTTGGGTGCGCTCTGAGCAGTTTGAGCCTTTGGGGCATCATTACGTTGCTGCAGATATATTATATTTAGTTCCTCCTGCACGAACTCCAGAGCTTTCTCTATGGTTTCTGGACGCATGCAACGTATACGTGAACCTAAAGGTTCCTTTAATCCGCGTACGAAAGCCTGCATTGTTACTTTCTTATAGAGTGTCCGTTTCGCCTCGATAGTCGTTTGTAAAGTCTCATGTAATGTTACGTAAGTCATAATTGTGCTAAATAAGGTTTGACATTGATCGTAAAATTCCTGTGGAGTCCTATTACCTTGCGTAGCCAACGAGAGGTCATTGTACAAGGCCGTTTCGTCTCTCTGGTCTGAAAAGTTGTTAATTAGAGCTGATCTAATACCTGCCCAAGTTTCAGGAATGCCATTTGAGTTGATAGTGGATGCGGCAGGCCCTGTTATCTTGTTCAAGATGCCATTTAAAAGACATAGATTGCCTAGCTCACTGCCCGGCTCAGCGCTTGCATACTGAGAAACTATCCGGTCACAAATATTAATAAACCTCGTCAATATATTGGGGTTTCCGTCAAAATCAGGTACAAGGCGTAAGGCCTTGAAAATTACATCGGGGTCATAAGGCATTTTAGGTTCAAATAAACTATTTAAATCAAAATCTAATTCACTATCTAAATCTCTGCTAATATCTACTAAGTTACGGCGCGCCTGTCGCGAAGCAGGTTCCTGCCGATTAGATCTTTCGTGGTGAAGAATCTTGGACATAAAAGTAACTAGGAAGAGAGGGGAAGCAACACGAGAAAGATTCTAGTGTACTCACATATACTTCATCTCTGGTTCTTCTCCGTGAATCGATGTCTGGATTCTCCACGCAGCTCCGCAGCTTTCCCGTAGATTCTGGATACTCGTGACGGGACTTGATAGTCGCCCGGGTGACTCGCGATCGTGGTGCTCGATATAAGATGACTCTAACGCGATTCGCGAACCGGCCCGCGAGTATCCTACCGACTGCGCCAATTACGTAAACTGCAGACGGTGGATCAAAAAAAAACCAAAGTGATTTTAAAACTAATTTAATTAAAAGAAATTACTACAATTAATTTGGTGAAACCTATTCGATGTAAGAATATGGAATGACAGAAAAATACTTAAAATTAACTAATTGCTACACTTGAATTTTGCTGCGTCGGCAACCCGTGGCTGGACGGACGTCATCGCTGCAGTTTCTATGCGGTTGGCGTAAACATGTAGGAATGTGCGGGGTCGGCGATATCCATTAGGGATCCGTATTTAACAAGCTAATAAATAGTCCTGCTGAACATTTTCGGTCGTGTATAATACAAGGTGTAGTTTTGCAACCTCGTCAAAATTCAGGAGGTTGTCATAGAAGATGTAAATAATCAGTATAAATTATGGTACCTGGTCAATAATAATAAATGCTGCTTTTTTTAGTTGTTTTAATTTGACACTATTTCAGAATGAAGCCCTTTTCAAAAGAGGAGATTCACCCGTTTATCGAATAAACGTCTGCGTTTGTTTGTGTGTGTGAAAGCGCGGTTATAGGGCTAGTATTAGACGGGTCGCGTTTTAATACGGGTGGTGTACACTTATCGATTTTCAATATTAAGAAAAAATATATAAAAATTACCTACCCATTTTATTATTGATTCGGGCGAGATCATTAGCATAGTTACCTCCTTGAATTTGATGAGGATGCAAAGCAACACCTTGTATAGTGCACAAATGTATACGTATACACAAGGGCGCTCTCTCACTTCCCGCGCTCTTAAAGTTCAATGGGATGGCATCTGACACGACCTGAGAGAGATCAGGCGCCGGACCAACGGCTTTATGTGCTTTCCGAGGCACGGGGGTGAGGGGGTACTATACCCAGTCCACTTTGACTCCAAATCCCAGTAACACTTTGAACGAACCCAAGACCCCCACGCTCAGCAGTCTTGCTGATGAGACCAACAAAGCAAATTACTACTCACGGGGTCCGAGTGCGCACCTACACTTTCGGGACATCGCCAAGCGGTTGGTCGACTCTTCCCGTGACCTGAGGGCTGGCCTATTTTTGGGTCAAAGAATCAGCATTGCCATTCAACGTGGCAATGTTGCCAGCCTTCTGGGCACTATTCCTTTTGACAGCGATGTGCACGAATTTTTTGATGCCCTTTAATACTTTTATTCTTTTATCTATGTACATATTTGAATTACTACCTAGATATCTGACTCTAAAAAACTTGACATAACGTCACACCGTTAATCCCCGAAAGCCTAACCCTAGAGGAGTACTTAATAGTACACCCACATTTCGCCAATTATGTTTAAGTCCCATGTAATAGAGGGCGGGCCTATTGCCATCGACCGGACACAAATCCAGACTCCGTGGCAGCAACTGAGAAATTCCTGATAAAAAAACCCAACAACAATTTTGCCGACCCGGAAATCGAACCCAGGACTTCATGCTCAGCGGTCGTGATTGTGACCACTTGAACAACAGTCCTTTTAAAGTCATCTTAAAAGATCTTGCTCATCAAGTCTCCTCTCTTTTTTCCGTAGAATGAACCACACTTTAGACGAGACCCCGTTGAAGGAGACCACCATCACTCGCGACAAGATGGAGAAGTGGGTGGAGGCACAGGTCAAGGGCGAGAAGCTGGACATCGACGTGTACGGGAAGCCCACGGAACAGATGATCAAGGAGCTTGAGAACGTCCGGAATCTTAGCAAGGAACTACAGGACAATCTGCACGTGAGTATTTGTGATTATTTATACAAGGTGTCAACGGACCCTTCACGAAGCCGTCAACCCAGCATTGTGAACATCAAACTAAGTAACTCTACGCAAAAAATACTGCTGGGAAACGAGTTTTTCTTGGGGTGAATAATCACGTTTTACGGTAAAACTATCGCTAACCACTAACAATATAACGCACTCAAAAATTGTGCTGATGGATGCATTGAATAGTAAACGGGTTATGGAGGTATGTAAAGTAAAGTTATAACCTTATAAACTAGTATTTGAAAAAGAAACATTTGAAAAAATCTGGAACTTCGACCTCCAATATCTCCGTAACTAGAAGGTTTCCAGGTATGGCCCAAAACAAGTGGGAGACCAAGTACCCCTCGGTTTCGTTAAGGGTATATTTACACCCTTTATTTGATTATTTTTATGCTACTGTAACTGTTAGCCTGCATCAATCAACTGCAGGGCAAAGACCTCTCCCCATGACTTCCGGTTCCATCCATCCAGGGCTTATGTAGACTTGGTTTATCTAACTGGTCCCGCCCTCTTTTACGAGGTCTGTCACGCCGGGTCGAGTCGGATCACTTTCTGGCTGTGTTAGGCACCACTGGTGGTTATTTTGGCCCAGAGTTCAAAACTAACTTTTGAAATTATTCGATAGCAAATCCGATACTCCACATTACACCTGATGGTTGCAGCAAATGCGTTGCCTGCTCAGAGACAGCTGTAAAAGCTCATGTGCCTGTATACACAGCGCTCATACCTTCCAACCCTGAACTCAGTAATGCTAGTTCGCTATAGTAAGACCATCATTAATATCGGTCCTTCACCCAATTAGTCATCTATTCTGGACATTTATGAACCGATTTAAAAAATTCTTCTTTTATCTGAAAGGATGCACTTCACGATTGGTCCCATAGAATTTTTTTGATAACTATAAAGGGTAAAATAAAAAACCGAGTTCCAAAACCACACTAATAAAAAAGTGGAAAATAACTTTACTTTCGGAAGTCGGTGGCAAAAAAATCAATGAAACAAACAATAGTCACCGACTTCCGAAAGTAAAGTTATTTTCCACTTTTTTAGTGTTTTTTTTGGAAGTCGGTTTTTTTTTTGCGAAAAAGTTTTTTTAGTGTTGTTTTTGGAAGTCGATTTTTTTTGCAAAAAAGTTTTTATTTTTCGGTATAGAATTCCAAAAGATTCTAGGGTGGACGGAATGTCTGTTAGACTGCAGTTTTAACTTTTCTAACCTAACCTAACCCCACACCAGGAACTAGAAAACTCAGTCCGCATAGCAGAAGTAGAGAATCAAGCGATGAACCCGACAGCCCCCATCCTGGACTTCTCGGAAGACCACGAGTTCGTTCCGGACAATAAGGACACTTACTACGCGGAGGAGGACAAGATGGACGCCAAGGATGAGGAAAAACAGAAGATGACCAAGGGTAACGGACCTAAGACTGAAATCCAGCAGTTCTATAAGGACCAGTGTGTGTTTCTGACGGGTGGAACTGGGTTCCTGGGGAAAGGTGAGTGCTGCATGGGTGTTTTAACGGTCCAAAAGTTTCTGAGTTTAAAGTTTTGCGTCGGTCTTGTATCATTGATCGCCATAGCCTAGGTTCACCCACACATTATAGACTGACTGAACCGCGCAACTTCGTCTACGTAACATTTTTGATGGATGCTCTGCTACTGTTGGTAGCCACCGTGATGTTATATAGCCTTCCTCTATAGAGGGGCTATTCAACACTAAAAAAAATTTTCAATTCGAACTAGCAGTTCGAGGTCATATTACACAATTAATTTAATACGCCATCGGTATTTTTAACAAAATCATTAGTGGGTCAAACTCGTTAAAAAAAAAATAAGAGTCCTTACAAAGCCCACAAGTTAGTGTACCACTGGTGGCTTACCATGACATCTTTGAGCAGGATTTTTTTAATGTCATTCCAGTGTGGGAAAGAGACAGAGCTATACAGGATCTCTAGCGCCATGTCTTTCCCAAACTGGAATAATACTAAATCATTCTTGCTTTAAGACATCATGGTAGGCCACTTAGTATTGTGGATGTCTATGATTGGCACTGACCACATATTCACCCGTCTGGAACTGTTAGATTAAAATAAGAGGTGATTGTAGCCTCCCTAGTAGAATTGCCAGCTTGTTTGCATCTCTGCGCCATAAAAAAAAGTTACACGCATATATTCACACTTAGTCAAATTGTTTGTTCTTATACATAATCACCATCTGAATGAAATATTATACTCACGGTATTTTCGCATACTCACGCTAATTGTATGTCCTATGAAGTTAGTACGCTTGTGAATTCCTATCTATACTAATACTCGTATTATAAAACTGAAGAGTTTGTTTGGTTGAACGCGCTAATCTCAGGAACTACTGGTTCGAATTGAAAAATTCTTTTAGTGTTGGATAGCCCATTTATTGAGGACGGCTATAGGCTATATAACATCGCGATGCGACCAATAGGAGCAGAGCATCAATCAAAAATGTTACGCAGACGAAGTTGGCCGGGTCGCCAGTCTCTAATATGTCAAAAAATATAATATGTAATAAAAATATGTCATAAATCCATAGGTAACAAAGCCTAAAGGTAATATATTCTAACATTCCTGACCACACCTTACACCGTGTATAAATAACAGATCATCATCACCATCTGCCTAGCATTTCCCAACTATGTTGGGGTCGGCTTCCAGTCTAACCGGATGCAGCTGAATACCAGTATTTTACATGGAGCGACTGCCTATCTGACATACACAATCCAGTTAGTACTGGGTAATACGATACATCTTGGTAAGACTGGTTGTCAAAAAAAAAACAGGTATTGGAGGTTAAAAAAAATCTCGCTGTATGCAGAAACTTTTGGGCCGGACTGAGTTTTTAGACGCGACTAAATGTTGCTTTCGTGTGTGTGCTGTTTTTGCATTTTTGCATAATTATAATTTAATTTATTACAATCCAGGATGTAGGTTATGCTGATGCATCTAATTTCCCGTATAATAAAAAAATACTTAATTATAATTTAAAAAAAAACCTTGAGCGCTTTGGTAAATAATTTGTATTACAAGTTTTTGGATTAAACACGTTAATAATATAATCGAGTTAGCCAACACTGCAGTGCACTGGAGCTATTAAATAAGACTCCATTCGGTTGTTAACCCGTATTCGGTTGCTCTAAAGACTACTCGAATTCGGGCACCCGATGCATTTATTACACTACGAGTAGTTTCAATGAAGTCAAACCAAAAAACCGAGCAAGACTTCCTGAAGAGTTGAAGACGGGCTCACTCGACCCCGTTCTTTTTGTAATATTTGGTCGTTTATCCGAATCCCAGAGGCAACTGAATTCGGGCAAACACTCAAGTGTAATTGCGCCATTATAGTAGTTGATAAACCTTTATTCCTAAACATCACATTTTGATATACAGTCAAAAAAGCCGTTTGGGTTGAGCTACCTGCAAAATATTCGTCTTTCCACTCGCGGAATTCATTTCTTGTGTGCACAATGACTTTGTGTAGTTAACTAGCTTTTGATGTCAGAAATGATCCCACGGGAACGTTTCACTGAGATTAAAGGTATCCTATGTTTATAATTTATTTTTCATGTAATTACTTAAGACATTTTTTTTTTGTTATGGAAGAGTAATAATCTCCTAATAGAATGCCTGTATTCTATGCTTAAAAGGAGGCTCCAATCACTAATAGTATCTATCAATCGACTTGTGAATGTAAAAACAATATTTTGACTTTTTTGAATTTCTATGTCCAAAGAACTGTAAGTCGGGTCTATCCGGGTGCCAAACACTTAAAACCGTTCATTCGTTAAGTCTCAGTCGTGAGTCGGTAACAGACAGATTATTATGGAGTAGGTATGAATACATATAATACAGGGTGGAACCAACACACACATGTTAAAACAGTTACCAAGTAAGTATTCAGTACATACAAAATAAATTTTTCGACGGTAATAAAAAAAAAAACGGCTGTTCTATATATTTTGAACGTGTAGGTATTGCAGTTTTGTAGGAAACAGTTTTTTTTTTAATAACCGACGTAAATTTTCTGTGTGAGGCTTTAGAATGATGTACTGTACATATTATAACTTGTACGACTGTAGGTACATGTGTGTACTTGTTGATATATTTTATGAAGATAATTAATATTCAAACAACAAATGTTTCTGTAGCAAGGCCAGAATTTAAAATCAAAATGGCCACTTTAATCATCCGTAAACAAATATGTAAGTGTGTAGGTACAGTTAGCATCAAAAGCACACAATAATCATTACATTATTATTGTGTTCCAAATAAAGATGGCATTGAAAACACCTTATAAAAAGAATTTTAATTACAATTAAATTCTAGAAAGTCCCAAAATGTCAATGTCAAAGTTAATCAGAGCATAGCAATTTCAGTTTGCGTTGTTATTTATTTCTGAAATCCATGAATATTTTAATATTTGTATGGCTATTATTATGCCGACTGTTCTGACATGTGTTGAACTGACGGACAGTTAAACACACAATAAGTGATTACAAAGTCAAGCACTTAATTAATTTAAATGAATATTTATTATTATTTAAATAGCAGCGGTAAATACGTGGGCACAAATACGTACGTTCTCGATTGTTATAAGTTATAAAAATGACAATTCTTGATCACTTAAATATATTTTTAAATAAGGTTATCATTTTGCTTTTTGGTCCCTTGTCCAGCGTTGTATGTAATTTATGAGATAGTAAAATTAACTAATTGAAAACATTTAAAAAAGACGTTACAGAATTAAAATCATCAATACAACCCTCAAAGTTCATACAACCCCATTGAATGACTTTTTCATTAAATAGTTATTAAATGGGGTAACTGTAACTATATACCTATTACAGCCGCGAATCATATTTTGTTCAATGTACAGCCTGACAATGACCGGCAAATTGCAAAAAACGTAAGAAAATTTGAATTTCGCGGGCCACCCTGGGGCTTCCACCTTAAAAGCCCAGAATTTTTCGTATAATGTGCAGGCCTGTCATATGACTTTTCAAATTTCGAAATGGTAGGTAAACCTGTGTTTACTTGCATTATGTTTTTGCGTTTTGCTATTTGATTTTTTGCATGTTTTTGTTTTCGTTGCGGAAACGGTTACGTTACTTATTGATTTTTGTTTGTTTGTGCCTATTTTACGGCCCGTTTTTAGTTATATAATAGCAAGCTGTTTTTTTTCTGGTGGTTACCACAGTTTTTATGGTTTTCCGGAGTTAGGATACTGTGGGGAGCATATTTAAGAAATCTAGCATGGTGTGATATTATCTATGTGGAGATAATATTTAGTATCAGCATGATGTAGAGTGACGTCATAAGCAGTTCAAGTGTTGCATGGTTCATTTTATAACATTTGTTCAATTGTCTATGGATTTTTTTGTTCAAAAGAATTTCCATAGACAATTGAACAAATGACTGACAGCGCCTTGCTGATAATGCCATTGAACAGCCAAAAGAACCTTGTACCGCTATACAATACCGCATGATTGATTTTTTTGTGTTAAGGTTGGTACCTACTTCTTGCTTTTCCGTGTGTTTTGCCAGTTTTGGTTTATTGCTTTTCGTGTGTTTGGCCAATTTCGGTTTTTTGCTTGTCTGTGTGTGTTTGTGAAAAAAATAGAATGCCTTGTGGGTTCAAGGGGATAATTACAAAATAATTATGAGGTAAGCAATTTTGTTTTTTTTTTAGTTAAAAAAATGCTCATTTGATGTTGTTGTGAGTAACAATAAAATAAGATTTTGTTCCGTTCATTAGCTTTTTGATATTCATTTTCGTTTAACTTCTATTTGACTGGCTCGTTGGTCGAGTGGTCGACCTGGGTTCGATTCCCGGGTTTGGCAAAGTGTTATTGGGTTCTTCCATCAGGAATCTCTCAGGAATTTGTGCCCGGTTGATGGCAATAGGCTCGCCACACAACTAACTAGGGAAATGTGGGTGTACTAATACGTAAGAACATCTCTGCCTAACCCTTCGGGGTTTATAGGCGTGATGTTATGTTATATTCTTTATGAAACACAAGAGATTTTTAGAACAATGGTCATTTAGGCTCTCCAACTGGGCTCTCTGTACATCCAAGCTAAGCTAATTGATCGCACGAATAATGTTGACATTACATTAATAGACCTATTGAATTTTCCATGTCTATTGAAAAACTAAGCAAAAAGTAATGAAGCAGGAGAAAATCGTCATGGAAAACCACTTTATAATGAAAGCATAGGTACTCGAGACCTACCTACGTGGATGGGTGACCACCTATTACATACCGAGTTACCTCCGTGCCTCGGAAAGCACGTTAAGTCGTTGGTCCCGGCTGTCATTTGTAGATCTTTGACAGTCGTAACAGATAGTCAGTGGCCCGAAAGTCTGACAACCAGTCTTACCAAGGGGTACCGTATTACCCAGTACTAACTGGGTTGTGGAGGTCAGATAGGCAGTCACTCCATGTAAAATACTGGTATACAGCTGCATCCGGTTAGACTGGAAGCCGACCCCAACATACTTGGGAAAAGGCTAGGCAGATGATGAGGTACTTGAGCCCTATTTGATTCTCTTGTAAACTTTTTCTCATGAGCCTCTCGTGGGTACATAATTGAAGGGGTAAGTGGACAAAGGTGTTAACTAACAAAAAATGCAAATTGAGATACAAGCATTAGAAAATTTTAAATCTTAAAATCAAGGTGGTTATACTTTTTAAGTCTTTTATCTAAAGCTGAAGTGTCAATGCTTTTTAAAATATCTTTTCTTATTAGATGATATAACAGAAATAAAGTATTTTTAACATATTTATAAAAATACAGAGAAAACATGAACTTAACACCTTTGTATAATTTCATGTAAATCATATATAGATATATATGTATTATGTATATTCTAATGTATTTTCTTGTGTATGTTTACAGATGGCCGAATAAGTCTAAAAGCGAGTCGTGTCATCGAGAAAGTTGTGCTGTGATGTTGCCATTATCTGTGTATTAATTAATTTATTCTGTGTAAAAAACATAATTATTTATAAAAGCAATGTTTAGTGGTGTGTGTAACGTATTTAATTAAATTATATGCTTTTTTACATTGTTTTTATTTTTTACTTTAATATGTTGTTGACTGGCGACTGACTGACGTTGGTGTAGCCGTCGCAACCGCGACTGCTGAGCATGTCTTGGGTTTGATTCCCAGGTCGGGCAAAGTGTTATTGGGCTTTTCGATAAGGAATTTATTAATAGCAGCCAAGCCAAATCCAGACTGGATTTGTGCCCGGTTGATGGCAATAGGCTCGCCCTCTATTACATGGGACTTTAACATATCTGGCGAAATGTGTAGGTACACCTCTGCCGAACCCTTCGGTGATTAGAGGCTGATGTGATGTTATGTTATGTTGAATGAAATATTTAATTCGATGAAATAGGTTAGGTACCTTCCTATGCTATTGACCAGCACTGTAGGACAGTATTATTTTTATGTAGCCAAAGACTTTTGTGTCAAACTTCTTAATAATTAACTTCCCTGACTGAATCTTGCCATCCTGTATTCTTTTTTGAAAAATGGTGCCACACACTAAGAGTTCCTCCTGTAACGTGGGTGCGTTCACAAACATTTAAACTCACATACACAAACAACCAGACCCGGAACAACTATCTGTAGGCCATAAAAATATTTGTATACTTACAAATATTTTTATCGAACCCCCGACACGCAGCGCAACAGCCAATCGCTCAGTGTCTGCACCAACCGTGCCGAAATCAATGTTAATGAATCTTTATCTTGTGACGTGCATTATATCATATTACTAAGGGCCCATTACGTACAGTCATTTTAACCAGGTACTCAACTGGTTCCGTGGTGTAGTGGTTATCACATCTGCTTTACACGCAGAAGGCCGCCAGTTCGATCCTGGCCGGAATCATATCTTTTTGTGAGTTTTTTTTTTGAAAATACGTACATCCCTGAGCTTTTTGTGAACCGTTCTCTGACAAAATATGAAATTACATTAAGTTCATGAAAGTACAAGTTTTTTTTTTGCATGCCGTCGAGAAATATCTCTCAGGCATGCTGGTTTCCTCACGATGTTTTCCTTCACCGAAGCAAGTGATAATTATACAAATTAAAGGTTCGAACTCGAGACCCATGACTTGGCAGTCCGACGGTCACGCCAATAGGCTACTACTGCTGTTCATGCTCTGCTGTTAATGTTTGCCAAATAAAAAATTGAGTGCTGTCGTTTTGGTCTTTTTGGGCTTCCCCGCAGTTTGGTAAAAAACGGAAAAACGAATCTTGCTGTAGTGACGTTGTTTCTGCAAGATTTTAAACGAATGACCCGGAGAGAGAAATAAAGAACATGGCAGATAGGCATATACTTTAGACATGCGAAATGTAGCTCACTGAAAAGAAAAGAGAGATACAGCTCTTTTGATCAAAAGAGCTGTATCACTCTTTTAGCTCTTTAGCTCACCGAATAACTCTTTCAACTCTTGAGCTCAATTGATTTACTTACGAGCTACAGATCATATTGAGCCGCACTACTTTACGCAAGTCAAACGATACAACTAGCTCAGTGGCTCTATAAAATCTTTGAAGTTCTTTAAGTAGTTCATTTAACTTAGTTGCGAGCTATAGATAAAATTAGATTCATTGGGTTGTTTTGTTTTGTTCTTATTACAAAAAATAAAATGATAAAAGCTTATAAAAGACGCGATATTCCGCCAAAACAATTTGAACACATTTAAAAAAAAAAAGTGTTTGTTTCGTTTACAAAATCACAAACTATTATTCCTAGTAAACCTAGTAAAGTAACTCGCAAAGCCACAGAGTATAGAGTCAATGAGCCGTTGAGCTAAATGAACTAGCGAGCTATTCCGTGAACGACTGAGCGACTGAGAGCTAGATTGTAATTAAAGGGTTAGTTCAATTTTATCTCTCATTCGCGAGCTACCCATTTCTAATATACTTAATTATAATTATTTATGCGTTAATGTGCTCCGAAAATTGAGCATCTTAATGAAAACCAACGCTTGTTCAATAAACGTATACTTACATATACGTTTTTTTTTCCAATCAATCAATATTCTTTATTTGTACTTAAACTTAAGTTACGTTGGACACAGATTTTAAATTGTGCGTATTTGTGCATTGATTAGGTTTTCAAAAACAGTACTGTTTTGAAGTAGTCAAGTCGCCTACCATGGCGTCTTAAAGCATGAATGTTTTAATGTCATTCCAGTGTGGGAAAGAGACAGAGCTATACAGGATGTCTAGCGCCATCACTTTCCCACACTGGAATAATACTAAAACATTCGTTCTTCAAGACGTCATTTATTTATTTATTTGAGAAAAACATGTAACTACAACAAAACAGACAAATCCAAGAAATTGCACAGTTAAATGAAACATAATTATTTACAATAAGAAATTATCGAAATATTAAATAATGGTAGGCCACCAAGCATTTAAAGAGAAAAAAAAAAACCAAAACCAAAATTCATTAAACAAGGTCAGTTGGGGCAAGTGCGATATAGAAATTTAAACTTTACTTTAAATTTTACTTTTACTTTTACTTTTTTTTTCTTTTAGTTGTAAATATTTTTATTTCTATGAAACCTAGGGAGGTTCAGTTGGCACTACTGGCTGTGCTACTGGATAGCTTAATTTCTTAAGTTATAAATGATCGTTCGGTCGAGCAATTTAAGCTACGTTTTGTTAAGATTTTATGTTTGAAGCAAACTGGTCGTCTGGACGCACTTTCCCTTAAAACTGGGGTAAGTGCGGCTAAGCTCAATAAATGGCATTTCCATAGTCAATATTAAAATATGGTCTGTTTTTAACCGACTTCAAAAAGGAGGAGGTTCTCAATTCGTCGGAACCTTTTTTTATGTATGTTACCTCATATCTTCGTCATTTAAGAACCGATTTGAAAAAATCTTCTTTATCTGAAAGGATATACTTCCCGATTGGTTCCATAGAAATTTCATGAAAATCGGTTCAGTAGTTTGGTTTTTAAATCAAAATTGCTGGAAAAAATATGTCATCTAAGTAAAAGAAATTGCGAAATTTATACTTGACAAAGAGTTGTGTGTGATACGATAACTATAAAGAGTAAAATAAAAATGTTGTTGCAAAAAAGAACCGACTTCCAGAAAAAACACAAAAAAGTGGAAAATAACTTTACTTTCGGAAGTCGGTGGCAACAAAGTCAATGAAACAAACAATAGTCACCGACTTCCGAAAGTAAAGTTAATTTTCACTTTTTTGTGTTTTTTTTGGAAGTCGGTTTTTTTTTTCGAACAAAAGCTTATGAGAAAAAATAATTTCTGCAATCAAATGTAGTACTATTAAAATTAGGACTATTATCGCCAAAAAAAGAAAACTGGGGTAAGTGCGGTATACTTTTATTTTCGGAGATGTTGAACATTGGGGTATTTTTATACCTCTGATAACAAATGTATCCCGCACTAACCCCAGTTTTAGTTATGGGCTATAATAGTCCTTATTTTTAACCGACTTCAAAAAAGGAAGAGGTTATCAATTCGTCGGAATATATTTTTATTTTTTAATGTACAAGTTCCCCGATTACTCGTTCGACACTTGAACAGATTTGGAAAATTATTTGAAAGGGTATTCTTCCTAGGTGGTCCTATGGCCTGATGACCATATGACCACCTGGGAAGTATACCCTTTGATCTTCTGACCTGATGGTCAGGATCTGATGATGGGATCCTGGAGATATCGAGGGAACTCTTCAAATTTTATAGGCATACTTGAAGCGATTTGGGTATTTTTTCTAGCTACAATGTAAAATTATACTTGACAAGGCTTTGTGTGAGATACCCCAACTAAACTAAAAAGGGAAAAATAAAAACTTTTTTGCAAAAAAAAAAACCGACTTGCAGTAAAAACACACAAAAAAGTGGAAAATATCTTTACTTTCGGAAGTCGGTGGCAAAAAAGTTTATTTACAGCATAGCAGTTATATTGCAATATTATGATTATTACGAGACATTGGTGAGTAGAGTTGAAAAAAAAAACATTTTAAGGCACCAATGTTCACATAAAAAATTAAAATGCATTGTAGGCAAGGCGTGCGTCGGGCTGGACAGTTGTAGGGCTGGCCGAACAGCAGCAGGCGAATCTAATGACACTTCTCATGTTAAAATCTGTCAAGCCGTTTGGACTACAGAGCGTGCCAAAGAAATAGGCATGTTATGTACATATGTACACACATACTCTCGAAAAACATTACGTTCCTTTGGCAGTCGGATAAAAATAAACCCGCTAATAAGAGATTATAGGGACCTACATACTAATTTCCTTAGCAATAATGTTAAAGGAAAAATAATAAAAAAACTAAATGTTAAAGTTCATCGAAATATTCATCCACATTTCATATTTCGCACGTCCTCAAAAAACCGTCGTAACACAAAAAAATCAGTTTTGAGATATTATACTTTAAAGTTTTTTTGTGTCCGGCCGATGATATCCGTAAAAAACATTCGCGTGTGTCATTCTGTGATTTAATTATTTTCGCAGAACCTACACTTTTGGAGTTTTTTTTTAAATTATAGATCAAGGAGAATTGACATTGAGATGGGTGTTATCTAAAAACCTAAAATTTTTGTGTTATGACAGTTTTTTAGAGGACATGCGATATGTAGTCAATAATATGTTGAAAACTCATTAAAACTAATTTCCTTAAAATGTTGTCAACTTTTGGTTTGGGGCAAGTGCGTCATAGTGCCGCACTTCCCCAATACTAGTTGGCGCACTTGTCTCACTTCGTTTGTTTTAGGTTTTCAAAATTTAAGCATCGATAAAATTAGCTACTGGTGAGATAGAAACAAAATAATTGCAGGTAAATAAAGAATAATGTTTAGAGACTGCGTATAATTGGTTAGTGGTGGAAAAATCAGTCAGTAGTGATGTTTCTGTAGTCTCGTACTTGATTTGCACAGCACTTGCCAAAGTGGTGTCCACGAGAAAAATATAGTCAAAACAAAATAGCGACTCACATCGTACTATGCCCAGTTACGACATCTAAAATTGGATCCTGGAACTAAATTTTGATTTCGAAGGACAGGTTATGGCGCGTTTTTCAATTACTGTATTGCTTTAGGAGATATTGATTCGCCGCACTTGCCCTGTAGAGGCACTTGCCCCGACCTCATTAATTTTGTTTTTTTTTTATTTTTTTTTTAATGTTTAATTCCGTAATATAACCGAAGAACTTCATCCGCGCGAAGTTGCAGGCAGAAGCTAGTATGCAGTCACTTCCTATGGCGACAATGTAATTACAAATTTTCCACGTGGAAAAATTGATGACGCAAAAACTAGTATTAATAATTATACTTGCCAAGACCAACCTTTTTAAATATGCCAGCCAATAGCTAATATTTTTTTATGGAAATACACTATAAAAGTTGAACTTGAATAAAAACAGGTCAGACAAGCATACAATCACGATAATTATATGTATACACTTTAGCCAACTTATCTGAGCAGGTGGGAAAACACAGAACTAAATTTTATTAAACTCCAGTTAAGTTGTCAACTTTGACATAGGAGTCAATGAAAATTTTAGTGGTTAGCCCGCGAAATTCAAATTTTCTTACGTTTTTTGCAATTTGCCAGGCAGGGTCGGATTGTATGTTGATTAAAAATGATTCGCGACCGTAACTAATAAAGTTTTACTGAGTTATAAACACAAAAATCATCAACACACCCCTCAAAGTTCAGTTTACCCCATTGAATGACTTTTTCATGAAATAGTCATTCGTTCATAGAATGAACATAGAGGGTAGTTTTGATGATTTAAATTCTGTAAAGTCATATTTCTAACGGTCGCGAATCATATTTTAATCAACATACTTCCCGACCCTTTTTTTTTTTGATGGGAAATCATCAAATGACTTCTCCCGCTCTGGGCTGAGCGGGAGGGAGTGTCAGACTTTTACTGACTAAAACCCATCCATGTTCCTTCATCGCCCTTTGTGTTCCGGGGCCGCGGTATCTCTTTCGAACAACCCGCAGCACCCGGCAGGCATCGGCCCTTGCGGGCCCCTTCCCTATGCTGACATCTCTTTGAGGCGCGCGTGGAACACGAACGCGCCGTCGACTCGGCCTGTCGTCCTAAGACGGAGGGACGGCGAGCTAGCCCTTAGCTCACCGTCCACAGGCCCGCGTCTACGGTGGCCGGGGGCCACCACGTGGCCCCCGACGCCCGGTGCGTCTCCCGCGGCGGCTGGGACGTGAGGAGGAACGCTCTCTCTCACGTTCCGCCTCCTCCTTTGCTAGCATGACTGCTTCGCAAAAGGAGGTGACGGCTTCCCATTCCGTCTCGCTCCGGACCATGGCTCGAACCAGGGCCGGACGCGAGAGGTCGCCGCCGCCGATCGCCGCTAGGAGGACACGGCGGTGCTCCGCCCAAGCGGGGCAGACCTCCACCGTATGCTCCACCGTGTCCTCCGGTCGATCCTCGCAGTGGATATACTTCCCGACCCTGACTTGCAAATTACAAAAACGTAACAAAATTTGGATTTTGCGACCTACCCTTACCTTAGGCAAAGTCGTCATACTACACTTGTATAGTGCGACACGGTTTTTTGATACTTGAATGACATCAAACATATTTTGTGGGTACCTGGGTTCGATTCCCGGGTCGGGCAGAATGTTATTGGGTTTTTCCATCAGGAATTACTCAGTAGCAGCCACGGAGTCTGGATATATGCCCGGTTGATGGCAATAGGCTCGACCCCTATTACATGGGACTTAAACATAACTGGCGAAATGTGGGCGTACTATTAGGTGCACGTCTGACTAACCCTTCGGGTTTTACAGGAGTGATATATATATATATTTTTTTTGAGATTAAATTAAATTGAAAACACAAAATGGCGGCGATAGTGCCGATGCCAACTACGGCCCCACGCGAAAAGAATCAAGCTGTACTAAAATACCTTTATAAAGAAATAGTAATAATATGATGGTACAACTACTAGATGCTCGATCGACATGTAGCCTAACTTACTCCTTATAACATCAGCTATTTGCCAATCCAAGTTAAGCCCGAACAAACAAACAGACAGACAAGTATCGTATATACTTTCACATGAAATCAGTTAAGAGCGGTTATTTTGATATTACAAACAGACACTTCAATTTTATTTATTTGTATACGGGGTGGTAGGTACACCGACGCGAAAACGGAAACCACATACTCAGTACATCATTCTGAACCACCCTGAAGAAAATCTGCTGTTTCCTACAAAAGTGCAATACCTACACCAAAGACATTCAAATATTTACTAGCGATAGACGGGACAAGACGAAGAAAATCGTAATCCAAAAACTTTTTACCACTTAGTAACAAATCGTTCTGTCTAGTGTCATACGCCCGCTTGTCAGGTAGCATTCGTGTGTCAAAATCGAAAATGTTCGGGATCAAAATTTTTGTATGAAAAAATTGCCAATGTCCGCTCTATTAGTTTTTTTAAATCTCTTTGACCTACACTGTCAAAATGTATGGAACAGCTGATTTTTTTTTTAATAACCGACGAAAAATTTATATGTGGATTCAGAATGATGACTGAGTATGTGGTTTCCGTTTTCGAGTCGGTGTCCCTTCCACCTCGTAGAAAGCAAAAAATAAATAAATTTGCGATGAGTATTAATGAGAAATGAATTAACTGAAATTACAGCCTAACTAGCTTAACAAAGCGCATAACAGCACACACCTAGAGCAAACAAAACAAGCAATGTTACCAGTTTGTACTGGAAACTAAAAGTATTTGTTTTATTTCAGTCATTATTGAAAAGATACTCCGTTCTTGTGGAGACGTCAACACAATATACGTCTTGGCACGAAGCAAGAAAGGCAAAGACGCGCAGGTGCGTCTACACGAAATGTTGGACGAATTCGTAAGTATTTACTGATAATAATCTTAATCTACCTTTAATTAAGTAAGAAACTGACTGGCTGACTGCTTCACTGACTGATCGATCAACGCACAGCTGAAACAGCTGGATCTAGAAACATGAAATTTTGCACAAAAGTTCCTTAAATGACGTTAGTGTGCACTAAGAAGGGATTCTTGGAAAATCATCTGCGAAGGAGTTAAAATAGGGGTTGAATGTTTGTATGAAACTTCGTCCACACGAACGAAGTCGCGGGCCACAGCTAGTATCTCACATAATAATTATAGATAACTAGCCTTTGCCCACGGCTTCGTACCTGCGGTACTTAGACTCTAAAAAAAAGATAATTTCTGTTATAAAATGTAGCCTATATTTTAAGTTAGGCATCTAGCAGTAGAGCGGTGAAATCTACGTTCATCCATGCAGTAGTTTTTGCGTGATGCGCGTACAAATATACAGACACAAAGACAGACAGACAGACAATAATTCTAAAAACTGTTGTTTTGTCGTGAATTAGAAAATAAATTTGATAAGTAATTGAGTAAATTAATAAATTATCATTAATTATTTATTGATGACTGAGCAAAAATAAATTAATTAATAAGGAATTGAGCCCCTAAACCACCACGCGAGCACATGCCAGTTATAAATCATAAATGATGTTTATTTTGCATATAGGTTTTACAAACACTTTTACACGTCGATTTTTTTAAACTTGTTAGGCCGTTGTTTCGTACTTGACTACTCTGAGAAGAAAGAGGCGAAACAAACTCAGAGGTCATTCTATTTCTTAAGGTCCAGACATAATCTTGGTCAACTCACATGAGGACTATGCAGAATAGTGTCTGAGATGGTCTTTTGAAGAAAGAACTACACATGTTTGGGTGGACCTGACCAGTCAGTGCAGACATTTGCCAGTTATCGTGTAGCTCGACTTAAAACTCAAGGAGCTCAACGACAGACAAACAAACAGTTTCCTCATGCTTTCTTTCACTCTTTAGTGGTATACCTAATATTTCCGTTTTGCCATTTTTTTCAGTTGTTCCACAGGGCTCACGAAGAAAACCCAAAAGGCATACACAAGGTGGTGCCCATAACAGGAGATATGGAACTGCCGGGATTAGGCATCAGTGACGAAGACAGGAAGATGCTAGCAAGCAAGGTCAGTCTAATGATTTTGGTTTTTGTTTAGTTAGCTTTTACAACACTAGATGGCGTTCAGCAAATAGTTGCAACTCTCACCACTAGATGTCGTTAGAATCCCAACTATGTTGGGGTCGGCTTCCAGTCTAACCGGATGCATCTGAATACCAGTATTTTACATGGAGCCTATCACACTTCCTGAACCCAGTTACTACTGAGTAATACGATACCCCTTGGTAAGATTGGTTGTCAGAGTTTCGGGTCACTGACGACTGCCAAAGATCTACAAATGACAGCCGGGACCAACGGCTTAACGTGCTGTCCGAGGAGCGGAAGAAACTCGGTATGTAATGGGTGGTCACCCATCTACGAACTAACCTAGGCAAGCGCGGCTTAACCTGAAGATCGACCCGAGCGACTGCTATTATTTAGCCACGAGCTCCTCATAGATCTCGTTAGAATATGAAAATTAAATTTTCATTGAAACGTGTTACAATTATAGTGATCCTAAAAAATGATTTAATCTTCATGTCCCGCTGGTCGACGATAGACGATGGTCTTTTTTTATCGTGTGGTTAGTGCCTAACCTGGTGTCCGAATTTTTATGCCGCTCATGGTCCTCTGACGTGGCTTTACATGCCGTCGAGAAATATCTCATGCATGCTGGTTTCCTCACGAGGTTCTCCTCCATCGAAACAAGTGATAATTACACAATACGCACATGATTCCAAAAAATCAGAGGTGCGTGCCTTGGGTTCGAACTCGGGACTTATGGTTATAACTGGTTTCAGGTAACAATAATAATCAACGCAGCGGCCACAGTGAAATTTGATGAGAAACTATCAGTTTCGACTGCTATCAACGTGAAGGGAACCAAGGAAGTGCTCAAGCTTGCTAAGGAGTGCAGGAACTTGAAGGCAATCACTCATGTGTCGACCGCCTTTTCTAACACACAAGTTAAACATATTGAGGAAAAGTAAGTGCGATTTTCATTTGTTCAATAGCTGAGCGGCGGCGCAACTTCGTCTGCGTAACATTTTTGATTGATGCTTCGCTCCTATTGGTCGCAGCGTGATGTTAATATAGCCTATAGCCTTTCTTAATAAATGGGCTGTCCAACACTAAAAAACGTTTTGAATTCGAACCAGTAGTTCCTGAGATTAGCGCGTTCAACCAAACAAACTCTTCAGCTTTATAATATTAGTATAGATCTAATAATTGCATAATAAATAAATAAATATCGCTGGACATTACACACAACGCCATCTAGTGCCACACTAAGCAACGAGGCTTGTGTCGTGGACACCAGATAGTTGATATACTACATAGATACTTTTTGTTTGTAAATACATATAAACATCCATGACTCGGAAACAAATGTCCATGCTCATCACACAAACACTTGCTCCTACCGGGATTCGAACCCGGAACCCTATGAACGTAAGGCAGCCTCACTACCGCTGCGCCATTCGGGTCGTCAAATATAATAATGTCTCGTAACTGTCTCATTGATCTAGTGGTCCCGGGTCGGAAAAAGTATTATTGGCTATTTTCATCAGGAATTTCTCAGTAGAAGCCACGGAGTCTGAATTTGTGCCCTTTGATGGCAATAGGCTCGCCCCCTATTACATGGCACTTAAACATAACTGGCGAAATGTGAGTGTGCTATTAGGTACACTTCTGCCTAACCCTTCTGGGATTACAAGGCGTGATGTTATGTATTGTATAATATTTATTCAATATATAATTATAATATTTTTTCATTGAATTAGCCTCTCAGTTCCATACTTAAATATAAATGTATTTTGAGAATCGTATCCGTAAAGATCCCATTCAATCTAACTTTATACATTACAAGCTTTTGCTAGCGGCTTCGCTCCCGTAATGTACGGAAATTAACCCACGAGAACGTTTTAAATGTAGCCTATGACACTGGAGCACAATTTAGCTTCCCGTTAGTGAAATAATTTTTGGAATCGGATCAGTATTTCCAAAGATTATCCACTACATACAAATTTACAAATAAATTTGTCTCTTCTTATAATTTTACTAGCGACCCGCCCCGGTTTCGCACGGGTGCAATGTAGATACTACTGTTTTATCTACTATAATATACATGTATTATACATATAAACCATCCTCTTGAATCACTCTATCTATTAAAAAAAACCGCCTCAAAGCCGTTGCGCAAGTTTTAAAGATGTAAGCATACAGCGACAGACAGACAGCGGGAAGCAACTTTGTTTTATACTATGTAATGGTCTATAGATTGTATGAAAGAAATACGGCTTAATTTGAGGTCGAGCTTGAGAAGCAGACTTTTACGCAGGCATGTGTTAAACTCTTATGTTATAACCAGTAACTCTGTATAAAATCTCGGAATGATTTTGAAGTTTCTGAATAAAGCTGTTAAATTAGAGGGAGGTATTATCCAAATGTTACTTACTTCCTTCAAGTTTAGGCAAATATACTCTACTTATTCCCATCTCTGATTATAAACTTACAATCATTGACGTTTTATTATGATTTTAGGTTTTACGAGCCCCCTATGTCCGTGGAAGCATTGGAAGCCATATCAGAAGTCGATGAGAAACTGGTGGAAAGCATCTTGCCTACGTGAGTACTTACCTATCAACCATAACTCTCCTCTCTTAACTTACTGAGAAAATTCAGCTGACCACAAAAATTAAAACCTTGCCAATTGAAACTAACGGTTCGGTTCGGTTATTTTGGTGGTTCGGTTCGGTTATTTTGGTGGTTCGGTTCGGTTATTTTTGTGGTTCGGTTATTGTGTTTTCTTCTTTAAAGTTTTGGGCATAACAGTAAGAGGTGTTTGTATTATTTCGTTATAGTTATATAAAGAGCAAAAGTAATGACAATATTCTTCCCTTCTCACAATATTTGTCACTAAAGGATGTAAATAGACCCATAACGAAGCCGAAACTCACTAAACTTGTTCTCCGCGTCATAGCAATATTTTTTTTTGTTCTGGACCATACCTGGGAACCTTCTAGTTACGGACATATTGGAGGTCAGAGTTCCAATTTTTTCACAAGTTTTTTTTATAAATACTAGATTTTAAGTATACTTTAAAGGACCCGTTTACTATTCAATGTATCCATCAGCACAATGTTTTGAGTGCGTTACCGTAAAACGTGATTTTTCACCCAAAAAAAAAAATAGTAGTTTTTGAGCAATAATTTTTGCGTAAGGTTACTTAGTCTGATGTACAGACTGCTTGGTTAACGGCTTCGTGAAGGGTCCGTTTACACCTTGTATTTACGTTGAGGATTATTGCCAGCGATAGAGATACCTACTGCCTACAATAATTTATATAATTTACAGTCTTCTAGGAAATCGTCCCAACACGTATTGCTTCACAAAGGCGGTTGCAGAGGAGGCAGTCAGGAAATATGGCGAAGGACTACCGATAAGCATCGTCAGGCCTTCTATCGGTAAGCCAAACTGCTACTGGCAGAAGCCTGCAGTCGAAAATGCTGCTCACCATCTTCCTGCCCTTGTCCCAGTCTACTCGGGGTCGGCGCAACACGTTTTCTTTTTCCATTCTCCCTTGTCAGACGTCACGGCATCATTTACTCCTTTCTCTTTCACATCATTCCTCGCACAATCCATCCATCTTTTCTTTGGCCTTCCTGTCCCTCTCCATCCATCAACATTAATATCCATCACTCTTTTAATATCATGCGTTTCATCTCTCCTCATTACATGTCCATACCAAGACAGACGACTTCCTTTAAATTTTTCTTTAACAGGCGCCATTTTCAAATTTCCTCTAATGTTGCCATCAGAAATAAATATAGGGTATATTTAGAAGGAATGAGGAGTGTCGTGTGGCAACAGCTAACCAAACTCAAGTTTTAACTATGAGGATGGCTTTAAAAGCAGAGGAAGAACAGAAAACGATACATGATCTAGTTTTTTTTTTTTTACCGACTTCAAAGAAAGGAGGACGTTCTCAATTCAGTTGTATTTTTTTTGTTTGTTACCTCATATCTTCGTCATTTATGAACCGATTTGAAAAATTCTTCTTTTGTCTGAAAGGATATACTTCCCGAGTGGTCCCATATAAATTTTATCAAAATCGGTTTAGTAGTTTGGTTTTTAAATAAAAATATCTGGTAAAAATATGTTATCCAAGTAAAATAAATTGCGAAATTAATAGTTGACAAGGCTTTGTGTGCGATATGATAACTAAAAAGGGTAAAATATTTTTTTTGCAAAAAAGTTTTTTCATAAATTACTGCGTGATTTATCTCGAAAAGTAAAGAGGTAACTAGTGACCATCTAGTGACATAGTGATGACAGCTCAAAAAATTTTGTTTGTCGGAAAATCCAGCATCTCTCATCTTTAATCTGTTATTTACAGTTGTATCCACTTACGAAGAGCCAGTGAGAGGCTGGACTGACAGCGTGTATGGACCAACAGGACTGGTGGTCGGCATCGGTACCGGGGTAAGCTATACCTATTCAAAGTAACATCATAACATCACGCCTGCAATCCCTACAGGGCTAGGCAGAGGTGTACCTAATAGTACACACACATTTCGCCGGTTATGTGTTTGTCTCATGTAATAGGGGGCGAGCCTATTGCCATCAACTGGGCACAAATCCAGACTCCGTGGCTGCTACTGAGAAATTCCTAATAAAAAAACCGAATAACACTTTGCACGACCCGGGAATCGAACCCAGTAGGACTTCATGCTCAGCAGGCACGATTGGGACCACTAGATCAAAGAAGTACTCAGTTCGGACACTTATCTATTATTGCGTAATTTGTCTCTTTTACCCGCTCATACACGGTTTCAATGAGCTCGCTTTGCTCTCAAATATAACAAAAAAATGCAATCTCAACTCTGAATCCACCTAATGTTGAGTGTAGGCCTCCTACATGCACACCACTTTACCCGATTCATGCTATAACTAATAACACGTTAAACGCCATCATAGAAAAAAGTTTTTTGTAAAAAAAAAGTCTGATAATTTATGTATTTTATCAAGATATGTATGTATGTATACTGTTTTTCATAAGAATCTGCCGTAGGGTTTCGTAAATATAACAAAAAAAAAACCCTTGAGGTCACCGGTGCCCCTCATGGCGCAATAAAGTAAATTAGATGAGGTCACCGGTGACCCCCATGGCGTTCAACGTAATAACTTACAGTAAACAGCAATTTTCTTTCGATACCTCAGATCACCCCTTAAAATATTTCACACTAGTCGTTATTCTTCGCTTTTATCGTGTGGTTAGTGCCTAACCTGGTGCCAGAGTTTTTATGCCGCCCATGGGCCTCTGACTTGGCTTTACATACCGTCGAGAAATATCACACATGCTGGTTTCCTCGCGATGTTTTCCTTCAGCGAAGCAAGTGATAATTATACAATAAGCACGTGAATCCGAAAAATCAGAGGTGCGTGTCTTGGGTTCGACTTGATCTATGACTTGGCAGTCTTACGGTCACACCACTAGGCTATCACTGCTTATTATTATTTTTTGAATAACGAGTCTTTTTTAAAAACCATAATTTCCACAGGTCCTGCGCACCATGTATATGGACGAAGGGAAGGTCGCGGACATGGTCCCCGTGGATCTGTGCGTCAACGCCATCCTCGCCTCCGCCTGGTTCACTGCCAAGAATTACAAGGAGAAGTAAGTCAAAGTCAACATTATTTATTTGCGTTAAATGTGGTTCAAACGATAGTAAATATAACATGTAGTGCAGTAACAAATTTCGCCATAAAAATAGCATGCATATATTAATATACACTCAAATTAAATTAGGTACCTGGGTAATCAAATAAAAACACATTAAATTAGGTAGGTAAACAAAGTAAGTCCAACCTTTTTAATTTTGCGGTCGTCGTGGCCGAGGTAGGCCTAAAAAACGCTGGCGTCACGATTTTTGTACTCCTTGCTGACTCAGTGGCCAGAGATGGCAAAACACCGGGAGGGTTTGTAAGGGATGGGGGAGGAAATTGCCTGCAGTGGGACAGAATCATGTAACAACAAATCATATTCCGTTCTATTCTTAGTTACACAAAACATCATGTTTGTAATCTCCGAAGAGGTAGCTAGAGGTGTTATGTTTAAGTGCCTTGTAATAGAGGATGGGCCTACATTACCGGACACAATTCTTGTCTCCGGGTTGATACTGAAAAATTCATGAGGGACAAACCCAATAACACTTTGTCCGACCTGGGAATCGATCTCAGTACCTCATGCTCTGCAGTAGCACTTGCGGCCACTAGACAGAGACCAAATAATTATCCAAATTTTTAAATCTATGTTTAGAGCAAAAATGGACACATAGATAGCATCAGCATTTTCATTTATTTATTTGGTACACTAACAGCAATACATACTAAACATTTATAGGACACAATAAAAAAAAATATATATAAAAGTACTAGTATGCATGCCTATTACAGGTATACGCAGCATTCGCCATAGTGACAACAACATAAAGTTCTCTAATATACATCTTACAAAGTGAATACAATATAAATTTTATTTAAAACTAAATGAAATGAATTATCATGATATGTATCATGAATGCGATATCTAAAGATTTTTTCATCCCACCATCTCGGAAAGAGTATTTTTAATCTTCAATATCTGAGTGGAAAAGCCGTTTTTATTCTCTAGAGGATAAAGTAAATTGAATTTAGAACATCGTGTGCACTAAGTTTGTGAATTAAAAAAAACATTAAACCTATTTACTGCTACCTCTATGGTGCCGAATATATCATCCAACTTTTTTTTAATTTGTTAAAAACTCAGACTCGGAACCTTCTTGGTGTTCTTTTTTCAATTTGCTTTGTACGCGGTTCTTTACGTGGCATTTTTTCACGTCATTGGTTTAGTCATAATGTAGTAATTAATACCTAAACTGAAATAAAAGTGTACCTATCTTGTGATTGTAAACGTTTTTTTTTTGCATTTAGTCATTTCCTCGCTGAGGTGGAATGAAAAGTTACGTGTTGCACTCGAGTGCAAAGATTTTTCACCTCGTGCTCTTTTGATTCCCTCGCTAACGCTCAGGATTCTAATTTTGAATCACTCGCTGCGCTCGTGATTCAATTTTAGAATCCTTCGCTTGCTCGGTCATCAAAATTGAACACGCGGTTAAAAATCAACTTTGCACTCTTGTATAACAAATAACTATTATTTTCAGTTGTATTTTCTTCACCGTATAATATTTTAACGTCATATTTTTTTTTTGCATTAAAATCTAAATGTATATTATTTTCAGCCAAACATCGGACATTCCAATCTATAACTTCGTGTCGGGAGCCCAGAATCCCCTCACGTGGGGGGACTTCATCGAGCGGAACCGGAAGTATGGCATCGATAAACCTACTACGAAAGCTGTTTGGTATGCCCTCCTTTTTGATTTAGATTCTTTATCGTGTGGTCAGTGCCTAACCTGGAGTCCGAGTTTTTATGCCGCCCATGGACTTGGCTTTACATGCCGTCGAGAAATATCTTTCAGGCATGCTGATTTACTCACGATGTTTTCCTTCACCGAGCAAGTGGTAATGCGCACATGAATACGAAAAATCATAGGCGCGTGTCTTGGGTTCGAACTTGAGACCTATGACTTGGCAGTCCGACGGTCACACCACTCGGCTATCACTGCTTCTGAATTAGATGTATCCACGCCTGTACTTAGATTATTTTCATTTGTTTGTGATCAATCAGTGAGCCAATAACAGATTACTGATGAAGAATGGCCTGAACCAAGTTTCCCCAGAACACCCAATTCTTCGCCTGCCACATCTAGTCTGTCTCAGCCGCCTTCTTATTGTCGGTGGGCTATCGAGCTAGCGGGCATCCCACGTCAAGTTTGCTGGTTCTATAGTCTCCAATCTGAGAGATCTGCTGTGTGACTATCCCTCCTTTGACGGACTTTTGTCTCACAGCAATTTCAGCTTGCTAGCAAACTCTAAAACTAAATCTTCGCTGTTTTTATTTCATGTTTACTGGATCTAAAAGTACCTTTATCGAAGCCGAAAGTCACTCGTTCTCCGAGTATTTTTTTTTTGTTCTGGACCATAGCTGGGATCCTTCTAGTTACGCAGATATTGGGGGTCAAAGTTCCGACTTTTTCACAAGTTTTTTTTTTTAAATACAAGTTTTAATATCATAACTTTACCATAAATACAGCCACGGCCCCCGTACTATTTAATTCATCCATCAGCACGATGTTTTGAGTGCGTTACACTGAGTCCTATCGTAAAACGTGATCTTTTGAGTCCAATAAAAAAAATCCCAGCAATAATTTTTGCGTTGTTACTTTTTTTTTTTCAAAGTCAAAATTATTTATTTGCGTTAAATGTGGTACAAAATATGGTTGATTGTTGATTCTTTGTTTGATGTAAGAATGTATGGTTGATGGCTTCGTGAAGGGTCCGTTTACACCCTGTATTAACCTGAATCGGCTGTTTCTAGGTACTACGGTCTGAACCCGACGAACAACTACTACATGTTCTTGTTCTATAACTTCTTCCTGCACTACCTTCCGGCCTTGTTTGTCGACACATACTGCGCTATCACAGGGAAAAGACGCGCGTAAGTTACAAAATTAACATCTATTAAGTATTGTAGTTACGTACATGGACAATTTTAACTTCAAAACCTTCTGATCTGACCAAATTCCGATTACTTACCAAGTATTTCTCAAAAGCACAAACTAACACCAGTATCTAAAAACAAGTCAAAGTGATTACTTGAGTAAAAGTCATTATGATACGATTTTATTATGTAACTAGCTTATGCCAGCGGCTTCGTCCGCGTGGAGTTCGATAATTGACCCAGGGGTCGTTCTACCGGAATTAAAAGTTGCCTATGTGCTATTCCAAACTATAATCTATCTCTGTGCCAAACTTCATCCAGATCCGTTCAGCCGTTCTGGCGTGATTGAGCAACAAACATCCATCCAAACTTTCACATTTATAATAATAATATAGATTGCTTGAAGTTAGAACTGTCAAAAGTTAGAATTCTAACACCCGTATCTATAAACATGTCAAAGTGTTTACTTCAGTAAATGTCATTTTTAAGGTGTGATTTTTAATATGTAGTTTAGTGATTCCTTGAAGTTAGAACTGTAAAAAGTTAGAATTGTCTGCTTTGCTTTCTTTGACGGTTATACTTCCTTTAAATTCTTGACTATTGCATAAAATTTTTTTGCAAAGTAATTACTTTAACTTGACTATAGATACGTGTGTATGAACATAATGTTTCCGAAAACTTACCCTAGATGGCTCTAATTATATCTGTCAACTTCACTAGATGACGTTAAAGTATTAGAATTCGCTCACTAGATGGCGCTTAAAAAACCTTGCTTTCCAGGATGCTGAAACTGTACTCCAAAGTAATGAAGCTTGCCAACATCCTGTTCTACTTCTCGACCCAAGACTGGAAGTTCTCGGACATGAACGTCAGAAACATGTGGAATTCCCTGTCAGTCGAAGACCGCGTCGTATTTCCCTTCAGCATAGGAGAAATGTCCTGGGAGTACATGTGCGAAACTTTCTTAATTGGTAAGTATCGGGACCACGCTAAAATCTGCTGGACAAATTTTTGATCTAGGTGCTCAATCTCATTGTGGACTAGCCAACTACTTAACACTTTCGCTGCTAAGTCCAGATAATTCATTTTTACTAGTATGCGCGTCATCTACACACTGACAGCTGCAGTCTAACAGCGACCTTATTGTCAACGTCATTAAGATCACTTTAGCTACGTATAGCGACGACTTGGGAGGCGGGTTGTGCGCATACGAACGAGTTATTGATCGACCCATATGCTGGGTGCTTTGCACCAACATTACTCCGTGAGCACCGGATTGCTCGATTGAGGTTCGCTAGAAATTGCCTATCTTGGACACTAGGTAACTGAAGTGGCATATTCTTCTCCGATGAGGCTCGAATTTGTCTGAATGGTGAGGACCGACGTCGGCGAGTGTTACGAAGGCCAGGGGAACACTATTATAGTAGGTTGTGGAGGTCAGATAGGGAATCGCTCCATGTCCAAAAATACTGGTATTTAATATATTTCGTTTAGACTGGAAGCCGACCCCACCATAGTTGGGAAAAATAGGCAAACAGTGACAACGGCGAACTTCAATTTCTCTCACTCTCAAAGTCCAGTGGGGCGGCAATCCGACACGACCCGAGAATATCAGACTTTTTATTCGCCATCACCTCCAACCTAATGTTATTTTTAATTATTCCAGGTCTCAGAGTGTACCTCATCAAGGATGACCTGTCTACTCTTCCTGAAGCTAGAAAGAAGTGGAACAAGTAAGTCGATACCTACCTTAGCCTACAGATAAGGTTCAATTTGCGCTGCTTTAACGACATTTTCAATAACACTAGTCATTCTAAAATCAAATTAATTTGAAATACTACAAAGATGATATTCGTTTGTTAGACACGCAGACAGTATTATTAATTGGAAACGATTATGTGAATAGACTACCGCCTTTCCGTATTTTCAGTCAACGTAGGCAGCAATGAAAATAGGTTGGTTGGTTGGAGTTGTAAATGTACCTAAAGGTACATAAATATTACTGTGGCCCTACCATGACGCCTTAATGCAGGAAGGTTCTAGTTCTATTACGAGAGAGAGAGAGAGAGAGATGGCGCTAGACAGCTGTCTAGCGCCATCTTTCTCCCACACCCACGTAGGGCCTCTGGTTTTCTTTAAAATTTTGAACCACTGCTTAGCAGCAATGAATGTAGGTACCTAGGTTAATACAAATGAAATTAACCAATCCGCATTCGTTGAAGCCTGTACTTTGAGTTATGAACTAAAATCAGAGGCTCTGAGTGGCTCCGATACCAGTCTGGAACGTTACAAAGTATTTAGTAGGTATCGCCAAGGAAATTAATTGTTAGACAAATTGATTATAGCCATTATACGCAACTGTCAAAGAATGACGTAAAATTGTGATTTAATTATACGGATTAAATTGGTAGGCAATTCGTGTAAGAATTAATTCCCCTGACTGAACGTACGTTGTAACTGTGTTAATAAAAACTTGCTTTGTTTCAGGTTATATTACTTACATCAGTTGCTGAAGGCTGTGACGATAGTTTTAGTGCTAAACTTGGCATATTTCGTGCTCAAAGCTGTGTTCGCGCTGACTCACTGATAAGTCGCTGAGATTTTTGAAGCTTTACTACGTTATATTAGTTTGCAGCTAAAGTATAGATAAATAAATATAATTTTGTAATGCACGATTGTTTTCAGCTGAGTTTTTGTAATTTTAAATCGACAGATCGGCTCCACCATGACGTCTTAATGCAGGAATGTTTAGTTCTATTCCAGTGTGGGAAAGAGACAGAGCTATACAGGATGTCTAGCACCATCTCTTTCCCACACTGGAATATAACAAAAAAAAAAACTGCATTAAGACGTCATGGTAGGGCCTATCTACATAATTATATTAAATTCGCCAAAGTCGCTTTCATGGATTTTACCAACACCAATTTGGTGAAGATTTTTTGTGCGGTAATGATGATATTTTTGGTGGTATTGGAGGTCTGACTTGGACCAAGGCAGTAACCTACCTACTTTGAATATAATTAAACTTTAGAAGGTAACATAATAAATGCAAGATCTCTCGTGTGGTGTCTCAGAACATGCAACTGAACAACTTTTGTTCCACGAGTTCTAGAAATTCGTGATAAAATCTGGTCTTTCTTTATGAATTGACACCATCAGCCAATCAACGTGTAAGTAGGTATAGTAAAACTAAAAAGAAGGTATGAATTTACAATCATAGAAGCTGTTCAGTTTCATGGCCTGAGTCCCACACGGGAGGTCTTGCGCTTGTAATGTTACACCAACATTGGTTATTTTGATTAAAGAACTAAGCTGAAAACATTCCATTTGCAGTTTTGCTCAAATCGAATGGAATAGGGTTAATTTAAATTGTATAAATCATAAATAGCACTGATATAGGTTAGTTTTAATATAGTTTGTTCTTACACCAACAGGTTGTCAGTGGCCCTATCATGACGTCTTAATGCAGGAATGTTTTAGTTCTATTCCAGCGTGGGAAAGAGACAGAGCTATACAGGATGTCTAGCGCCATCTTAGCGCCGTCTTTCCCGCACTGGAATACAACTAAAAAAAATCTGCACTAAGACGTCATGGTAGGGCCACAGTTCACGGTCGTAAACATGACACATCGTGTATTAGAAAAAGTACGACTCTGTCACTCATACTTTTTGTCTCTTTCGGAAGCTCAAAATGTCGTATTAAAGTTTCTAATCGGTTCTAATAATCTACAGTAAACCTACTTCGAGTCTCTTGTAGTTTTGCGTATGGGGTGCAAGAGTTCCAAAGGCAGAAACGCTAAAAAAGGTACAGGTGGCCTACCATGACGCCTTAATGCATGATTTTTTAATTTCTATACCAGTGTGGGAAAGAGACAGAGCTAGACGTCCTGTGTTGCTCTGTCTCTCTCCCACACTGGAATACTCATGCATTAAGACCTCATGGTAGGGCCACCAGGTGGAGTTTTGTAAATAAATATTAGATAGTATCTGATAGGTAGATAAATATTGTTTCTCTTTAGATTTAAATCGCTGATTAAGATTGGAGATTATATTTATGTTAGTTCTACAATTTAGGAGCTAGGGGCTTGAGATTCAAATCCGTCCTAACCTAAATTAAAATTGGGAAAATGTAAATCGAGATTTTTTGTATAAGTACGTATACTGCCTTGCCAAGCGCCAAAGCGGTCTCTAAAAAAAATCATAAAGTAGATTTCGCTGGCATCAGATAGCTTAAATAAATACGCATCTAATGAACTAAGCTTTATAGCAGTATCTATTTTAAAACAAATAAAAAAAATCTAATCCGTAATGTTTTAACCAAACTATATTTACAAAACCTCAATTTTCTCGAAACTGAATTTTCTGAGATACCGCTTTTGAGTTTAGCACGGCAGTATAGATAACCTAAGTTAATATACAGCGTGAAAGATTTTAAAGACCATTTTGATATTTTTCTAGACAGACCATAGTGACAATAGTCACTGTACAGTCAGCGGCAAAAGTATCGAGACGAACAGACCGCTCAAGATTATCTGAACGGCAAAGAAAGTTGGTCCCCTGTGCTAGTCCCTATTACCTTAATAGAAGTAATACTTGTTCGTATCATGTTGACCAGTCTTCGTCCCGATATTTTTGACCCAGACGTAAGTACATACCACTGTAAGTTATGTTAAAGTGTGGAAAGTGTTTGTGTAATTTGAGATTATACAATGATCTAAATAAAAAATGTATTGTTTTATTTTTTCAAGTATTACTTCTTTTTTATGTACCTACATATGTTAATCTCCTTAATAATTTCGGTGCTAAGCGGGTCGAACAGTAATTCGTTCGTGTGCGCACAACCCGCCTCCCGAGTCGTAATTATACGTAGCTATAAATGACGCTCATACTAGTAAAAAATATATATTTGAACTTAGCAGCGAAAGTTTTAAATGCCACCATAAAACTTTTGTGTACATTACCAAGGACAAAAAATAAAACACCTCAATTATAATACAAGCGTTTTATTCATATTTACAAAGTAAACAGACACCACAGATATACACATAACAAAATATTATTTACATACAGACAACAGTACAAATTGTACATAAATTATATTTTTTCAACGACTTGTGTTATTTAATCGGCGGATTGTTTCTAACCAATTCGTTGAAACTCAAAATCTTCTGACTGGCTGACTGATTCACTGACTGATCGATCAATGCACAGCTGAAACCGCTGGGTCTAGAAGCATGAAATTTTGCACAAACGTTCCTCTCATGACGTAAGTGTGCCCTAATAAGGGATTTTTGGAAATTAATCCCCTGAGGTGTTAAAATAGGGGTTGAAAGTTTGTGTGAAACTTCATCCACGCGAACGAAGTCGCGGGCAAAAGCTAGGTACTTATATACTTAGTAAACCGAGGGCCCAGCTGTCTGATGGTTAGAAACAGCACGACGAGTAAATAACATACCAAAGTCTTGTATTTTTTTAAATTTTCTTAATAAGTCATATTGGCACATGACTTTGGGAGGACCATCTCTTTCATGAGGTGACATTATAATAAAACTGCGTCAACTTTTACGTTATTCATACATCAATCTCTTTCCTTCATCTAAATGTACGTGTCTCTAGTCGTCATCTCAGTAGCCACCCTCGTTCTTGCCTTATCAACCTTACACGTGGCCCTTGTGTTAAAAAATACAGGGTGGAAGGCACACCGACTCTAAAACGATTACCACGATTTCAGTACATCATTCTGAACACCCTCATATACAAGGTGTTGCCTTGCATCCTCGTCAAATTCAAGGAAGTAACTATGCTAATGATTCTCGACCCGAATCAATAATAAAAGGGGTAGGTGATTTTTTATATTTTTTTCTTAATATCGAAAATCGATAAGTGTACACCACCCGTATTAAAGCGCGGCCCGTCTAATACTAGCCCTATAAGCGCGCTTTCACACACACAAACAAACGCAGACGTTTATTCGATAAACGGGTGATTCTCCTCTTTTGAAAAGGGCTTCATTCTGAAATAGTGCCAAATTAAAACAACTAAAAAAAGCACCGTTTATTATTATTGACCAGGTACCGTAATTTATATTGATTATTTACGTCTTCTATGACAACCTCCTGAATTTTGACGAGGTTGCAAAACTACACCTTGTAGAAATTTTTGTCGGTTATTAAAAAAACCAGCTGTTTCCTACCAAACTCAATACCTACACGGTCACAATGTATGGAACAGCTAGGGTTGGGCAGTATTTGAATTATTTCTAATTAAAATACGTAATTGAAATACAAAAACGCGTTTGGTATGTGTATTTCAATTACTTGCTTAAATGTAATTTGTAATTCGTATTTCAAGTACTTATGGCTTCAAAATACATTTTAACATAAATACATTTAAACAAAAAATGAAATGAAAATCAAATATCCAGATATAAAAAATGTGTTCATACAATTTAACACAAGTTTGTGATCATCAGGATCTGTAGAAAGATTGTTTTCTTTAGCAGGTTTTATTCATTCTCCAACAAGAGGCTGTGAGTCTGACAGTACATTTAAAAATCTAGTGTTCATGAAAGGAAACTTTGGTTTACTGATTAATCTTCTTTAACTCTGCTTTTTAGCCCATGCTGGGCTGGATTACTTTTTAATCGTAATAGTATTTTGTAATTTGTATTTCAAATAAAGCAAAGCATGTATTTTGCCCAGCCCTGGGAACAGCTGCTTTTTTTTAAATTACCGACGAAAAATTTATATGTGAGGGGGGTTCAGAATGATGTACTTAAGTGGTAACCGTTTAATCGTCGGTGTACCTTCCACCATGTACATATAATGTCACACAGCCATCTATGCCAAGGTGTCTTGAGAGGGTAGAGAAGTCACAAGTGCAAACGCAGCTTTTAAAAAATAAAACCCAATCAAGAGCTGATTGATAAAAAATTACAAAATTAAAAAGGTGCATGTTCAACCGAGTATAGAAAAGTATTATTAAAAATATTTATTCATTTAGATCTAAAACATGAATGTTTCTTCGAGCAATGAATTTGTTCGAACATAACTGGTCCCAGTTATGCAAAAACATAACAACCCATCAATTTTAGATCTATCACTAATTCTTCATTTGAATTTAATTTTCGGGCATCGCCAAACGGTTGGTCGACTCTTCCCCTGAGTGGCTGGCCTATTTTTTGGTCAAAGAGTCAGCATTGGTATCCTACGTGGCAATGCTGCCAGCCTTCTGGGCACTCCTGTTGACAGCGATGTGGACGAATTTTTTGACGTCCTTTAATGCTTATCTTCTTTTCTATATGTACATATTTTAATTTTCGTTTAAAATTATGTATTAATAATAATGTGTGTTGGTATATTTTCGCGTAACTGGGTCCAACTAGTCTAAATAAAAGAACAGAAAATAAATACCCACGTAAGTATTTGTTTTAAAAATAAATTCTTGAATACACAGCCTTAAATAATCTTCTAGACGTATATTATTATTATATTTTCACAGTGCAATTATCAACTTTACATTTAAAAAAATCGAGACGCGAATCGAACTAGTTGTAGCCATGCATTATCGACTAGGGAAAGTTGAGTCGACTACCCAGTGAACGATAAAACGATTGTTACCGTTGGAGTTTATGTGGCATACGACGGCCTTAAGGTGAAACGCCAGAGTAGCTCGCAATGTTCAAATTTTCTGACGGTTTTTGCAATTTGCAGTTTAGTCAGGCTGTATGTTGAACAAAATATGATTCGCGACTATAACACATATGTATCGCATTTGTGTCACATATGTGTCGTATTGGACTAGTCTGCAATGTTGCTACTAATTGGTGTTAAATAAATGTATATAGTTATATAATTAAAATAATTAATTTCATCAATATAACCCGCTATGTTCATTTTACTCGATTGGGTGACTATTTCATGAAAAAGTAATTAAATGGGGGTAAAATGAACTTTGAGGGTTTTGTTCATGATTTTAATTATTATAATACTGTAACTACATACTTACGTGTTACGTTCACGAATCATATTTCAATCAACGTACAATCCGACACTGACCTGCAAATTGCAAAAAAACGTAGGAAAATTTGAATTTCGCGGGTACCCTCGCACTTTCTTTCACTTTAGATAGATAGTTGCACTATGACAATAATATCTGCTTGTGACACGCTTATTAAACTACAATATAATTTTCTACTAAAATAATGTCAAATAAAATTAATTTTATTCCAATCTCACTAAATCAACGAAAAATAATATATTGATCCCGTTTTTCTTAAAAACATAAAATTTATAAACGTCAATTATTTGTTTGATTTAATTTCATTTCAATGTAGCGATCGATTATAAATGATTTAAGCTTGTGGGACGTATATAACATGTTTATGAACAGGGATAATGTAGTCAAACAAAAAAGTACATTTATATTAGAGTGTGTAGGAGTGTTTTAAAACTTGAACATAATTATTATTACTTACCTAGTTTGAGGCCGAATTATTATAAAACCTTTGCTAATATCACCTAAACTTTAAAATTCATGTTAAGACCACCAGAAACGTGGAATACTTACATATTCATTGATTTATTAAAAAAATGGGTTTTAAATCATCTTTTCGTAAATTCATTTCACAATCACTAAACGATTACTCAGCAATTTAAACACCGCAGAGGATTATTTTACTTCGCTAATCAAATTATCTTTATTCACAGCTGCGTCGTTATTTTTTTTTTTACAAACAAACAAATCAAAGTGATTACTAGAGTAAAAGTATTAACTTAAGATACGATTTTTATTCTGTAGTAATTAATTAGTAATTGCTTGAAGTTGGAACTGTCAAAAGCTAGACTTCTTAGCTTTGCTATCTTTGATGGTTCTAACTTCGTTCAAATTCTTGTCTATTGCATAAAATTGCTTGCATAAGTAATTACTTAAACACGACTATAGATACCAGGGTAAGTCTGCTGACATGTAGCTGCAAAATTTAAATTGCTTTCAAACTTATTGCTAAGCCAAAACCTATATTTCTCCGAAAGAGGGATCTTTCACACACATTGCGTTTGACGTTAGACGAATAGGTGATACGTGACACAAGAAAGTGTACAGTAGCGCTACTATGACGTCTTAATGCAGGAATGTTTTAGTTTTATTTCGAGAGTGGGAAAGAGATGGCGCTAGACAGCTATCTAGAAGCCCTAGTGTTAGGTCATAGTAGCCCGGGAACTACAGGCAAGTGTGTGTGTACAATCAGCGGCAAAATAGTACATTTTGATATAAGTGGGGAAAGTTTGTTATTGCGGCCGAGGCGAAATACACACACGAGCCGTAGGCGAGGGTGTTATGGAGCCGAGAACTACAGTAACAAATGCCCACGTGTATCAAACGACGTTTTTCATTACACTTTTAGTTTTTTGGTTACTCATAGTTTTTAGTCCAAATTTGTTCAAAGTCCAAATTGATTCAATGGAATAGAAAAAAATAAAATAAAAATAAAATACATGTGGGGGCTCGCCGCCTCACCACCTGTGGAATGTTTATTTCCGCACTATAGTGCGGGAATATAAGAAGAAAACCACGCGGGTGACATCCATAGCATGTTGAACCTAATCGTAGTGCGATAAGAGCCAGTTTTCGAAGAAGTGTATTGAAAAATTTATTTACAAACGGGCCGTACAAAGTGATTAAAACCATAAAGAAATATGTTCTTTATCACAATTGGATAAGAATTCTAGTTGACTTGATTTGTTGAGTTGAAGAATGACATCTTTTAAATAACTTGAGGTAATTGTAGATCATATTGCACGGTCTGTTCGTATCGATATTTTTGACGCTGTCTGTGCCATAAAACGGTTTTAAATATGGTTTAACTATAAAGTCCTTTTTAATAAGGTCTATATGATATAAATGTAGTCAATTTTAAATTAGATCCCTGTCAAACAACACAATAAACAAATGTCGAGACTTTTCTTACTAAATACTAATTTAATTATTTATTCGCACAACATTTTGTCCGCTTTACTAGATCGCGTTTTTAAAGTCATTCTTTGGAGCTATACAAGTATACATGTCAAATTAGGTTGTAGTCGATCGACCATTAACGAAGGATAACTTTTAAATTTAGAATCCCCGGGCTGTTCCATAGACGTCGAATATAATCCAGTCGACATTAATGAGGGCTATCGCGCATGAATTCGCCGATAGAGGCGTTCGTGTAGAGTGAGGTCTTCAGAAATGTCAGAAATGTCATAGAGCGTTCCCGCGTTGCGCGCTTCTTTATCACGTAGTTTTTTTTTTAATATTCACGAGTGTGGTCGAGATTGAGCCATTCCTTATTAATTATGACTTTATGTAGCAAGTTAGCATCTAATTTGTTAGTACATGGAGGAAGAACGATTTTTCTAAATGTTTCATGCTTGCTAATTTTAGGGACAATATTGTAAATACATATCTGAAGTTAACACTATGTTGTTACACGTAATAAAATAAACTTTTTATGAAGTTATCGGTACTTTAAAGTATTAAATAGAATTAATGACAGGACCTTACTCGCCAGTGGCGCCATCTGGTGAGCTCAAAAACGATAGCCCTCATTGAACGAGTCGGCTGTCATGATACAGATATAATCTGACTAGTCGTTGTCATCGGTCTACTGCAAACTATTTAAACAATAGGGGTTATTTAGTTCGATCATTGTGTTCCAGCACTTTAAAGTATTTCAAAGTTTTGGGGTTTATTTTTTTCTAATCAGATCTGTTAATTTCTTAGTTTATAATGCTTGTTGTTGACCTTTCTGTCCAAAAACTCAGCATGTAGTAAGTCTATGCAATTTACCAATAATATAGTATTATTTAATATTTATTGCTGTAACGTTTGATACATTAAACATAATTTTATTATTATATAATTAATTATAACATTGCTTGTCTTTTATGTTTGCAATACTGATTTATGACTGTTAGTCGACTTTGATACAATTTACTTAACGTATTTTGATAACTAAAATGGAGATATTCGACTAAATACGAATCTCATATATAATTTGGCCTCGATAGAAATCGACAAACAGTCATAACTCCAGTTCATTATATTCAGAACTCACTATACACAATATACATCGCAATTTACACAACTATCTGATTTATCACCAAAGCGTCAACAGAAATTCCTTAAAATATACTACTTTGATTCGACATAGGTTTCGAAAAATAAAACAAGTCCATCCACGCATGCGAAACATTGAAACATGACACAACATACAAATGTGTGAAACAAGTTGCCATACACTAAATCATGTTGTACATTTGTGTGAAACAACCCAATGAAATCGTTAAGGGGGCGTCCATTAATTACGTGATGCGTTAAGGGAGGGAGGGGGGGGGGGTGTCAAGCCGAATCTCACGATGGAGAGACCCCGTCTCGGCAAACATCACGTATTTTTTTCCCGCAAGAAACAGTGTAAAATTGCGTGCAAACTATGTTTAATCCTACACAATAATATTTAAAAAATAAATATTGAATGAAAATAATTAAGCAAATCATGATTTTTAAGTAAATTCAACGCAATCAGTACACACATTAACACATTAACGTATTTACACTTAACTACGTATTTTGATAATTCTCACGTGGTATTAGGGGGGGAGCGGGGTAGGAGGGGTCGAAAAATCGCCAAAATTGCTTCACGTAGTTAATGGACGCTTCCTAACTTGAACTCAGTTAGCTATGAGATTAGTTACTTTAACGCACGCCCTCGAACATGTCTGGTGGAAAAGCCAGCCGCGAAACCGACGGTCCAGGCAGCTCACCTCCACAGCGCGGTTAGTGCTGGTGTCCCATGGTGAGCAGCAGCGGCATGAGCGCGCCCACAGCCAGGATCACCACCTCGCACAGCTGCAGGCCGACGGAGCCCTTGCGCGGTAAGGCGCCTTCCGCGAGAGGCAGCAGTGAGTGCGTGTGCGAGGCGGGGTGCGTGAGCTCGGGCAGCACGTGCACGGTCGCCACGTACAGGAACGTGCCCGCTGAGAACAGCATAGCTATGCCTGCAACAGTGGTCACAATGTTCGTCATTGGTCTTCTTTCTGTATCGTGTGTTTAGTGCCTAACCTGGTGTCAGAGTTTTTATGCAGCCCATGGGCCTCTGACTTGGCTATACAAGCCGTCGAGAAATATCTCTCAGGCATGCTGGTTTCCTCACGACGTTTTCCTTCACCGAAGCAAATGATAATTATACAATACGCACATGATGAAAATTCAGAGGTGAGTGTCTTGGGTTCGAACTCGAGATCTATAACTATTCGTTTTTTTTTTCGTTGTATTATTGGTATTGCCAGTTTAAGTTAGAAGCGTCAGGGTAATTAAAATTACCTTACGTTTTTTTCAATTTGCAGCGTCAAGCTGTATGTTCAATAAAATATGATTCGCGACCGTAACACGTATGTTAATTACAAAATTATAATAATTCCAATTGAATGACTATTTCATGAAAAGGCCATTCAATGGCATTAATCGAATTTATAGGGTTGTTTTCAAGATTTTAACGATTATAACACACTTAAACATTTGTTCGATGCAATAATTGTAATCGACCACGTTTTGCTGACCTGGCGACACAACACGGCCGCACTAAGTGCGCCGCGAGCTCAGTGCATAACGGACAGCTACCGGGTGCATTCATTTCCATCATTTTCTCAGCAATAAACCCTTTTAAGTTGATTGAGTGTTTAACTTAGTAGCTAAGCGAATACCACCAGGTACCACTTAGTTGCGTCCCCTATGACATTATTAGTTATGGTCGCAAATCATAATATTTTTATCAACATGACCCCAAACCTATAGATTACTAAAACCTAAAAAAAATGAAAATCGCGGGCTACCCTGGCGCTGGCAACGTCGCAAGTAGCTTTGAGGTGAGTATATCCGTCTCATATTAAACAAATTTCCCAAACAAACGCATTCCACAGATTCATGAAAAAAAACCGGTCGAGTCGGACTCGCACACACAGGTTTCCGTAGCACCGAAAAATAAAATAAAAATAATTTTAGCGCTCATTCAGATGTAAATTTACACTTAACAGCAAAACTAAATTTGTTTTTCATAGGCTGCTAATGAAAGTTACTGGTGCAGTTTGGCGAAAAAGTCTCATATCTCGAAAACTAAATATCAAATCTTGTTCAAACCAATGTTCGTTGAAAGTTTTTTTTACACTCTACAAACCTAATTTTTTTCAGAAGTTTCCTCCTCTTAGTTTAGAAATTAGAGCGGGGGGGGGACACAACCCTCAGTTACATGTATGGAGAGCCACGCCAATTTTTTATTTTTTTTTCAAAATATTACATCACTTTAGTGTAGCGGGTAATTATAATAGAAGACACCTACTCTGTAGATTTCAACTGTGTGGTACCAAAAGTCTCTGAATCAAATGGCTGTGACATACGGACGGGCGGGCAGACAGACAGACATACAGAGACGGACAGGGCGAATCTAAAATAAAAAAAAAAAAACCGACTTCCAAAAAAAACACTAAAAAAGTGGAAAATAACTTTACTTTCGGAAGTCGGTGACTATTGTTTGTTTCATTGACTTTTTTTGCAAAAAAGTTTTTATTTTACCCTTTTTAGTTATCGTATCACACACAAATCCTTGTCAAGTATCAATTTCGCAATTTCTTTTACTTGGATGAAATTTTTTCCAGCTATTTTGATTTCAAAACCAAACTGCTGAACCGATTTTGATGAAATTTCTATGGGACCAATCGGGAAGTACATCCATTCAGATAAAATAAGAATTTTTCAAATCGGTTCATAAATGACGGAGATATGAGGTAACAAACACAAAAAAAAAAAAACATACAACCGAATTGAGAACCTCCTCCTTTTTTTGAAGTCGGTTATAAAAGGTTTCCGTTTTTGCCAATTGCCAACGGAACTGGGGTTCCGTTTAGCGTTTCCGTTTAGGTTTATCAAATGCTTTTTCTACGCTTAAAACTATTTCGACAGCTATGTTGTACGTAAAAAGTTACCTGTAGCATTGACGTCGCTCAGGGTCTGCTTGCTCTCATTGCCAATACCGAAGTACGTGAGCAGGGCGAGCAGGGGGGCGGCGCACGAGAATATCAGCAGGTGCTTCCTTATTCTATTCCTGTGAACAGGTCAAGAGAGTCATCATCTGCCTAGCCTTTTCCCAACAGCTGTGGGTCGGCTTCCAGTTTAACTGGATGCAGCTGCAGCTGAATACCAGTATCATGGAGCGAGCGATTCAAGAGAGTATGTTCTAAACAATTTTATTTGCAGTAGTGCGGTTTTAGTTTCTATTTTTTTTTTTATACTAAACTAGCGCTTTGCCAGCGACTTCGTCCGCGAAAATTGGGATACCTTGGCTAATAAGCATGCATAGCTTTCTCATCATCATTGGCCTAGCCTTTTCCCAACTATGTTGGGGTCGGCTTCCAGTCTAACCGGATGCAGCTGAATACTAGTATTTTACATGAAGCGACTGCCTATCTGACCTCCACAACCCAGTTCGTTCTGGGTTATACGATACCCCTTGGTAAGACTGTTTGTCAGACTTTCGGGCCACTGACTACCTGTAACCACTGCCAAAGATCTACAAATGACAGCCGGGACCAACGGCTTAACGTGCTTTCCGAGGCACGGAGGAAACTCGGTATGTAATGAGTGGTCACCCATCCACGGACCAACCCTGGCAAGCGAGGCTTAACTTGACGATCGACCCGAGCGGCTTTTATTATTTAGCCACGAGCTCCTCCATCTTTTATGTCAGAATGACGTAGCTTTAAAACGCGGAAAAAAAAAATTAGAATCGGATCAGTAGTTCCGAAGATTACCCCCTACATACAAACTTACAAACAAAATTTACCTAGTTATAATATTAGTATAGAAGTATAGATAGGTTTGTTGCCCTATGGCGACAACTACATACCTTTCGAGGCCGGCGTGCAGGAGGAAGGTGACCAGCCCGAAGGCTGCGGGCGCCTTGTGCAGCATGATAGCCAGGAACACGATCAGCTCCACGTCTGCGTGGGAAGTCGTCGCAGCCGCTCCTAGAGCGATGCCGTCCGCTGCAAGTACGAGGACTTAATTTTTCGGGTGAAATCACATGTACACACGCACACATCAGCATTTTCTTGTTTGTTTTTTCCCTTTCTATTTCATAGAATTGGGATTCATTTATTTGGGTGTCCAAATACTCCGAAATATTTTATTCCGAATTTCGATGTTACTGCTGCTTACTTCGCTCGCTAACTAGACCCCGCCACCCCCTTCGAACCTAACCTGTCCGAGTCGGGGTGCCCCCGGTGTGTATACTTGATACAAAAACCATACCCAACCAAATATATTTATGCGTAACTAAATATTATGGTAATTGACGGTGAACAATCTTAATTTTAGCAGTTTATTCAAAGTATTGAAAATCGGATTGTTGTTTTACGGACCGAGAAACCGCCGAGCATTCGATTCTTCGAACGTATGAAAGTCGGAAAACAAACAAATCGCATTAACGACTTTCGGTAAAAATAAATTTCGTGGATTTTAATAATAGACATTCTTTCATTTCTTGGGTATTATGAAATTCGGAATTTTGAAAATCGGAATTTTGAAATTCGTATTTGTGACTAAAGTTTTTTGTATTTATGTAGTGTACCTCTTAGAATTGCCACTCACTAAAGTGAGAGGAGGGTGAAAAAAAAACCTTAAAAAAAATACATATATAAAAAAATCCCATGTCTCAATGTTCGTACACGCTAATTTCCGAAACCACCCAACCGATTTCAATGAAATTTTGTGAATATGTATGTTGGTGGAGTAGTTGGTTCTAGCTTGAAAGTGCGTACGAAGCAGGGGCGGGTCCAGTTCCAGTACATCGACAACGATTGTCTCGAGGCAACGTAAGTAAACAAATAAATGATTTTATTATCATCAACTCCCGTCCACAATTATATGCATTTATTTTCAGTACAAAATGAGCTGTTAATACAAACAACATTTCAAGCTATACATCGCTCGTTTGCGACAAGGATGATATAACTCAAAAATTTAGATTTTTCGATGTTGTGTGTAGTTGAATATAAAATTAAGGAAAGCAAGTATTAAATTCAGTAACGAAATACGTAAAATAAACCTTTAATCTTTTGATAAAAAGTTTCTCTATGCAAAAAAAATATTGGCAATATACTGAAAATATTTTTATAACTTACAAAAAAGCTGTCCTGTATTTCTTATTTTTCGAGTTATGTCATTATTGTTGCAAACAAACGACATGACATTGCCTTCCAGCCCCACTCGAAAATAAAAGCGAAGAAACAGGTTCGTGGAACATTTTCATTCAGATCCAACCCCCAGCGACGCCCTATGCCGGGGGCTCGTACCCCACAGGGGGTGCCCTTAGCGTGTAGTCGCTTAGTCTATAAGTTTTTGCCCTGGCTGGAGGCCTTACACAAAAGGCACCCACAGGATAGTCCGGCTCATACGCTGACCTGCGAGATGCCATTTCTAAAAAAAAAAATACAAAATCGTGCAACATGTCCGGGATTTGGAAGAAAGAGTTTTTTCACCCTGTATTACTTGCCAGGCTTCGGTGACGGTGTAGTTTTGCATCCTCGTCAAAATTCAGGAGGTTGTCATAGAATACGTAAAATCAACATAAATTACGGTACCTGGTCAATAATAATAAACGCTGCTTCTTTTAGTTGTTTTAATTTGACACTATTTCAGAATGAAGCCCTTTTCAAAAGAGGAGAATCACCCGTTTATCGAATAAACGTCTGCGTTTGTTTGTGTGTGTGAAAGCGCGGTTATAGGGCTAGTATTAGACGGGCCCGCGTTTTAATACGGGTGGTGTACACTTATCGATTTCCGATATTAAGAAAAAAAAATACAAAAAATACCTACCCATTTTATTATTGATTCGGGTCGAAAATCATTAGCATAGTTACCTCCTTGAATTTGACGAGGATGCAAAGCAACACCTTGTATAATTATAACATTTTTTAATGTAAACAGTTTTTTTTATAACTTAGAACGCGCGTATTGTGTGTTACGTGATAACGATTTTAATTATATTTTGTTTCTACACGTTTCATAACTAATGCCAAATGTGAATGACGTGTTTTTTACAATACAAGTGGAAGATGCGAACATAGTACTGCCTTGCTGTATTATATCTACCCCGAAGAAGGCATCTCTAAAACGAGTGCATTAGGGTAGACCCAAGTGTCCGACAATTTGCAAAAGAAAAGTACGCCAAGGGAAAATACTTTGAAGAAATGTACCCCAATGCAATTAAACACAAATTTCATTGATACAGTGATAGTTGACCTGCCGCCAAAAGTTTAATTTTTCGCCGCATCGCGCGTTTCGATCTTTTTATTGTGTCCCACCACCCACTGAAGACACACAGTGAATATGGGACAGCGCACAGTAGGGACGCGACATGGGAATCGAACTCAGGACGGCTCAGCAGACACGCTTGCAAGTCTTGCAACATCTGAATCAACGGCAACCAAACTGAATTATTATTTGATTCCATTAAAAAAAGTTTTATTGCAGAAACTTGTACAACAACAGTAAATCTTACATAGGGGACCTCCTTTTAAGTAAAATATATACATGTGCTAGGAGCTATTCCAAGGTTCAATTCGCTTGGAAATTCCTATTTAAAGGCATAGAGTTTTCATTATACAATTTGTTTTGTCACAGGCAAGTACGTGACTTTCAATCATGGGTCGATTCTCCACGCAGCGAATGACACATCTCTAAACCAACACGTGCGCGGTTGTTGCGATTTAATGGCATAACGTTTTTTTTTTTTTAATACTATATAGGCTTGCGTTAGGCCGCAACTCGGCTGATGTGAAGCGATGATGCGGCCTCAGGTGGAGCACGCGCGCCTAGAAGAAACCGATTCACTCGAACCTTGAATAGATCGACGACGAGATTATAATGACGATTTATATTTTTACGATTTTTTTAAGACACCTTCAAGAAATCATAAAACTTGGAAATTCGTTTGATGAGAAGGCACGGTAAAAGAACTTTTGGTGTTATTTGATCTCTTCTAGCGGATTTTTCTATTATACTATTCATTTTGCAGTATTCATTGCGATATCTAGGTGGTTGAGCAGACAATTTTTCAAACGTGAAGCCAAGAGCCTCGACCAATACCTGAGGAGGCTTTCGTTAGGCAGTTGGATCAAGGGCTTGATTCAGAGAGCGGTACTCCTCCTGGACACGGCTCGTATTGTAAGGAGGCTCCTCTCTCTGGAGCCCTGACCGCCGGTAGCTTCGACCCTGTTCCAGATACCGGTGGGCTTCTATTTTTTTAATTTATATTATTGCATAGCACATGTGTGAGTACTATGTACGATAAAGCTACCGTTAACTGAATTTACTTTCATTGACTCGAATTTGCCCTGGCGGTTGAGAGAATGTCATTCTCACTCAAATGTCTCGCTGATGGTGGCGCGTGTGCCGGGTCGTTTAGCTCCCTTCACAAGGTTGAGTTGAACGATGGCTGATCCATGCGTCATGTTCGTGAACGGGCGCTGTCAGTAGGGACTGATCAGCTCGCAGCTGCCATGGATTATTGTATTTTTGAATTGTTGATTTTATCTTTTTACTCTGGACGCTCTTACTCGCACGTCTTTCTACATCGTTCTCACATAATTGTGTATAATCTCGACATGAATGATGTAACCAAAAATTTTTTAAAAGAGTGTCCATGCAGTTTCTTGCCCATTCCTCTCCATAGGAACTACGCTTTCGAATGGGCCACTACAGTACTTTCACAAGATATATGCCCTGTGGCCCACAAAGGTACTGCTTCTTTCTTAAGAAATTTCTGCCAGCAGACTTGCTAAAGGAGAAATGATGAAGAAATGTAGACGATAGTGTGTGAGAATACGAAGAGACAAACGTGTTAATGTGCCGTACCTAACTTAACTTACAATCTTAAATATAAATTATACACTTATTATTTGAGATTAAAAATTTAATTAATGAATATCGAAATAAATAAAGGAAATAATAACGCTATGAAAGTCAAATAGTATTTTATCTTTTATGTAAATTGAAATTTACTTGAATTTAAAGCGGTTTGAATTAAATGGCCGGCCTAACTTCCGCCATTTTTATTTTTTTTTCAAAGATTCGGCCATGCATATGACCTATATTAATCAATAGTTGGTATCAATACAAAATCCTCTAAAGCGTCACGTTTCCGAGATATGAGCTATCAAAGTTAAAATACATTTACCGATGGCATCTTCAGCACAACTTTAATTTTATTGGTCACGCATAAAACCGTTATCAATCAATAGCTGGCATCAATATAAACAAGTTTTGTATGAGACCAAAACTTCTAAAGCGTCACGATCCCGAGATATGAAGTCAAAGGAGTGGAACTCTCTGCCTGCGTCTGTGTTTCCGAACGCATTCAACCCTAATCTCTTCAAAGTTAGAGTAAACAGGCTTGTTCTGGGTAAGCTCGCTCCATCGTCGACTCTGTTTCTGTCACCTCTGACCTAGACTAGAGTCAAGAGCAAACCCATTTTAAATAAAATTAAAAAAAAACGTTTTTGCAAAAAAAAAAGCGGTCGGTTATTTTTTTTTTTGCAAAAACGTTTTTATTTTATACTTTTTCACACACAAATCCTTGTCAAGTATCAATTTCACAATTTCTTTTACTTGGATGACATTTTTACCAGCTACACACATCAACACGGTCTAGGGATATTTTTAAAAAAGCGAATTACTATCAATGTGTTAATTATTTATATGACATGTATATATTTAAAAGATACGTTATTTAATATTCTACCATTTTTTAATAATGGTTAAGGTACTTAGATTAAAATTTCAGGATTTTATGGAAAAAAAATGAAGCATAGACGGAAATCGTATATGAATGAACTTTTAATTTGTGAGTAAAAACTGAAAAAAATAGAAAAATCATTTAATTTGTGTTTATAAACTTGAAGTTAGTAGTCTGAGAAAGCGCCCATGATGTTCATAACACATCGGCAACGATTCGGCATGCTCAGAACAAGGTTGTCAATGTCTTGCTGCGGAATATTGTCCCATGTCCTTCTGAGGTGCGCAAAAAGTTGATCTTCTGTAGCCAGATTTTCAGGAACTTCCTTCAAAGCTCTTCTTTGCAGCATATCCCATGCATGCTCAATGGGATTTAGATCTGGCGATTGAGCAGGCTAGTCTAAGGCCCTAACATTATGTGTATGTAACCAAGCTGCTACCGTTCTCACCGTGTGTGCCCGGGCATTGTCGTGCATGAGCAGGAAATCTTGCCCCATTTGTGTTCTGTGGGGCAAGATTACGGGCCCCAGCACCTGTTGGACGTATCGTTCTGCCGCTATATTGCCCCGCACCCAAACGAGATCCGTCCGTCCTCCAAGACGAATTCCTGCCCAAACCATAATTGTTCCTCCTTGATATGGGTGAACTTCCTGAGGGTTCTGGAGACGGCTCCATCGTCCAGGAACTCGCCAAACACGCGTCCTTCGTGAATCTGGATGGAAGCCGAACCTGGATTCATCCGTGAACAGCACATTGGACCATTGCTCACGGCCCCAGTCCACGTGGTTCCGAACCCATTCTAATCGTCGTCCACGATTGCCTCTCCGTAAAGGTGGGACCCGGAGTGGTCTACGAGAGCGTAGATTGCTTTCATGCAGTCGCCTTCTTACAGTTTGGTCACTCACAAGCACTTGGTGTTCCACTCGCAGCCTTTGGACCAATTGAGTCGCCGTTGCATTTGGTTGTGCTCGCGCAGTAATTTGCAAAAATCGGTCTTGTCTGGGGGTAGTGATGCGACTTGGCCCCCGGTGCCTCTCCGCTACTTCACCTGTGGCACGATAGCGTGTCCACAATCTTGAAATTACATTTTGATGGGTCCCTATGGCCTCAGCAACATTACGCTGAACAGATCCAGCTTCCAGCATTCCCACAGCTCGTAACATCTCCGCCCTCGTCAAATGTCGGCGTTGCATGGCTACAATACCTCAATTTTAACTTTATCTTTCGTTTAAAAATGAAAAAAAAACTGTAACTAAACGTAATTCGTATTGTTTTCTAAATTTCGCACAAATAAAAATTCCCTCTCCTATACATCAAGACATTTTTATGCCACCGAAACAAAAGAATTTTCAAAAATTTAAATTTGGAATTAGTCTGAGATAAATTACAAACAAATCGGTGTATAAAAGATTCCAATGCGGCCAGTACTTTTCGAGTTATTTAATTGAGTATGAAATATCCCTAGACCGTGTTGATGTGTGTATTTTGATTTCAAAACCAAACTGCTGAACCGATTTTGATGAAATTTCTATGGGACCAATCGGGAAGTAGATCCATTCAGATAAAAGAAGAATTTTTCAAATCGGTTCATAAATGACGGAGATATGAGGTAACAAACACAAAAAAAAAAAAACATACAACCGAATTGAGAACCTCCTCCTTTTTTTGAAGTCGGTTAAAAATATATATAAGCCATCAAAGTTACAATCTACGCCATCAGCAGAACTGGAAAGCTCATATTTCGTAAATGTGACGCTTTAGAAGACTCTGTCTCATACAATACTTGTTTGTATTGATGCCAGCTATTGATTGATAGAGGATTTATGCTTGGCCGCTATTTTGAAAATAAATTAAAATCGCGGAAGTTAGCCAGGCCACGCTTCATACAAAACTCATCCAACCCCTTTGTATGGTGTACATAATAAAGAATATTCTATCTATCTAATAAAGTTACCATGTACATGCAGTTGACTTATCATCTAGCCAGAATTTATTTCCAGTCTAACCGGATGAGATAAACAGTCGTGTCATGTAAAGTACACGTTCAGTATTTTTTATCTTGCGACTGCTTATCTGACATCCATAAGTTTTGGAGGCCTGGTTCCTTAGCAGTTTGTGACTGTCTTAACGACTGTCGAAGATATAATGAACGACAGTCAGGGCCGCCAATTGATCGTGCTTTCTATGACACGGATTCATTAATAACTCTGCCCTTTTTTTTCCGGATGGGAAATCATCAAATGACTTCTCCCGCTCTGGGCTGAGCGGGAGGGAGTGTCAGACTTTTACTGACTAAAACCCACCCATGTTCCTTCATCGCCCTTTGTGTTCCGGGGCCGCGGTATCTCTTTCGAACAACCCGCAGCACCCGGCAGGCATCGACCCTTGCGGGCCCTTCCCTATGCTGACAGTAAATGTGGTGCTGTTCCACAAACGATGGAGCATTTGATATCGTGTCCTGCGTGTCCTGTTGTTCGTTCATTACAGGAACTGATGGACGCTACTGAAGGCGCCAAGATAGTGGCTCAGTTCTGGACCGACACAATTTAGATTGCCACCGACATGCTAAGATGAAGTGAAGTGAAGTGAAGGGTCTTAGTATAAATCGGTTACCCATCCACGGATTGAATTCGGCAAGCGTGGCTTATCCGGTTGGAGAGTAGCCTTGGGGCGGTGCGTCGTAGGGCCATGCTTCTTAGACTTAAAATGGTTTCTATGCACAAGATCAACCCGATACTGCAAAAAAATCGCCTGTCCTAAATTTTTTTAAACTTCCTCAAGAATTGGGCCATCATGTGCAGAGACTTTTTTAAATGCGTCTAGCAGTTCCATAGATTAGCGTGTTCAAATAAATAAACTGATCAGCCTTATATAACTAGCGAGCCGCCCCGGCGTCGCAGGGGTGCAATGCTGATACTAAATATACCTTCCTCTTGAATCACTCTATCTATTAAAAAAAAACCGCATCAAAATTCGTTGCGTAGTTTTGAAGATCTAAGCATACATACGGACAGACAGACAGCGGGAAGCGACTTTGTTTTATACTATGTAGTGATAGTGAAACGGTGGAAGTTCCCTGACGCTAAAACGGTATCCACGTATTCAGCACATCATTTTGAACACCCCTCCACATAGAAATTTTTCATCGGTAATTAAAAAAATAAAAAACAACTTTTCCATACATTTTTAACGGACTTCAAAAAAAGGAGGAGGTTCTCAATTCGGTTGTATTTTTTTTGTGTTTGTTACCTCATATCTTCGTCATTAATGAACCGATTTGAAAAATTCTTCTTTTATCTGAATCGGATCTACTTCCCGATGGGTCCCATAGAAATTTCATCAAAATCGGTTAAGCAGTTTGGTTTTGAAATCAAAATAGCTGGAAAAAATATGTTATCCAAGTAAAAGAAATTGCGAAATTGATACTTGACAAGGATTTGTGTGTGATACGATAACTAAAAAGGGTAAAATAAAAACTTTGCAAAAAAAGTTTTTCACCGTTCATGTATTGCATTTTTGTAGTGAAACAGCTGTTTTTTTTTTAAATAACCGACAATCAACCGAAAATTTCTCCGTCTAGGAGGGTTCAGAATGACGTACTAATACTCGTACGTGGTAACCGTTTTTGCGTCGGTATCCGTTCCACCTTGTATAGTAAGTATGGATTCGTACATGTATATCGGCGGCGAAGTGCCAATAAAACCTAAATGACAAAGTCAAAATTTTACACAAATTGAAAAAAAAAAACGCTTAATTTCTTGAGAAGTTAAAAATTTGTTAGTTTATTTATTTATTTTGAATAATAATTGTGTGGGATTTATATATTATGCTGAATTCGTATATTTTATGATAGTGTAGTAGGTATTCGGTTAGATAGGAGGAATTAACTTTGCACTTATTCTTTTTACGTGATAATGTTGTGATATTTAGAAGATTATGGATTTAACAAAACACCAATACACTTAGGAGATTTCACTAAAACATGCGAATAACACATTTAAATTCAAAACGATAAAAAAGTGAATTTCTCGAAAAATGTCAGTTAGGCGGTATGGGCACTTCGCCGTCGCTATGTGGAAACGATTCGTGCCGATAGCAAGAACGATAAGCATGTTATATCTCGGACATGCCATGCCTTCCATTTAATAATCACTCTCCGTCTATAAGTCATAACATACTGCTCTGAGTGAAGTAATTCACCAGTTTTAAGTTCCGGAATGATGCAAATGATATACTATTGTAAGATAACGTGATACTTTTCAAATGTAAAAGTTAATATGACTACACAAAGCTCATTTTCGATTGTTTTGAAACTGATGAATTTTTGGCAGATTTTAATTTGTTAACTTATTTTACAACTAGCGCTACGCCGGCGACTTCGTCCGCAAAAATTGTGATAGCCCGGCTAATAATCATGATAAAAATATAATTTATAGCACATATCACCCACGAGTAATGTCGCATTGTACCAGTGAATATATTTTTAGAATCGGATCAGTAGTTCCGAATATTAAACCTAACATTCAAACTTACACACAAAGGAGACAATTTTTTATCGGCCCACTTGATATTTTACGTATAATATTCATATTAAACCAAAAAAAGTGACCAATTTCTTATAATAAACAAGGAAGGAGTAAATAAACAAAAGATTACATAGAAATCTATCCAGAAATCTACCGGATGAAGTGCAGGTACCGCCGTCCAATATAAAATGTACTCTGTGCCGCCGTCTGTCGATTGGGATTGAGATGTACCATGCTTTAGATTTGAAGCAGAAGTAGTAGCTATACATCAATATTTTCATACAAATCCATTGAGTTGTTCTCAAGCGATGAGGTGACAAACAGACAGACACTTGAACTCGTCAAACTCAAAGCATATGTTTCTTTCTTTATCGTGTGGATAGTGCCTAACCTGGTGTCAGCGTTTTTATGCCGCCATCCTCTGGCTTGACTTTAAATGCCGTCGAGAAATATCTCTAAGGCATGCTAGTTTCCAAACGATATTTTCCTTCACCGAAGCAAGTAATAATTATACAATACGCACATTATTCCGAAAATTCAGAGGTTCATGTCTTGGGTTCGAACTCGAGGCCACACCACTAGGCTATCACTGCTTATTTATTTAAATTAGACCATTACAGGCAAATTTAAATGTAAAAAAAAACAAAGAAAAAGCGTGTATTGAAGCGAACTGACCTGCAGCATGTACGACCAGCCCAACAGTGGCTGTGACATTCTTCTCCACGGGATTGCTCTGGTCATTGTATCGCGAAGACATTTGGTCCACAAGCAGCATAAACACGAATCCTGAAATACCACCATGTTGTACTCGCAACGTCAAATAGGGCCATATCGTCGTTTCAGTTCTAACACGGCGTAAGTCAATTTTTTGCAGTTTTCAAATGTTGATACCGTTTACTAGATAATCAAAAGACGCGTTGTTTCAGCTAATCAGAAACAAGCAACGTCTCTATCTAATTTCAAGTGAACACAAATCATAAAACGGTATTGAACCATAACCTAGGTATGATTATGAAGGTTTATTCACTCTCCTGTAAAGTTGCTATTTTTGACTTACGCGTCTCCATATATATATAGTAGTCTTTGGTTAGAACTTAAGCGACGAAATGAGTTATTTCATTAATTTCTATCGCACTCCACTGGTGGTCATTGGCCTCTCCTAAGTTGCGCCACATCATCCAGATCTTTGGTTTCCATCCATCCAATCTGTCTCAGGCACATTTGAAAGTTGTTATACTTGGTAAAGTGAAGTGGGGCCCTGCCTTGGATATCATTTCAATAAAACATTGTTTTATTGCTGCTATCTTTTATAATTTGGTAAGAATAAAAGACAAAAAAACAAAACATAAAAAATAGCATAAAATAACAAAAATAATAATATCATAATATAATATTTATATTTTTAATGTTTTTATTAAAAATTATTTAAAATGTAAAACAATGTGTGAAGGAAATAAATAAAGGAAATAATATCATTAAATTAACAATATTGTTAAACCGTTGTGTTTAAATTTTGGTGTACAATAAAGTATATTCTATTCTATTTTACTACCGTAGGCAGGAAAAGACTATTACAAATCAAGGCTATGGCAGATTGTCTATTAAATTATAATTTAGCCGACAGACTGCCTTGCTGGTCTAGTGGTCACGAGGTCCTGTGTTCGATTCTCGGATCGGGCAAATTGTTATTGGGTTTTTCCATCAGAATTTCTCAGTGTCTGGATGTGTGCCCGGTTGATGACAATACGCTCGCTCCCTATTACATGGGACTTAAACATAACTGGCGAAATGTGGCTGTATTAGTAGATACACCTCTGCCTCACCCTTTGAGCATTACTGGCGTGATGTTATGTATATTTATAGTTCAGCAGCCTCTGTCTAGCAGTGGACTGTTGTAGACTGATGACGATATTGAGATAATCATAAAAGTTCATGTTGTTGGTAGCAAGAAGAACACGTTTACAAACATGTAGATAGTCAAACACTGTTTTAAGCTTTCACGGTTTATAACTGAACGTACACTATTACTTACAGACATCGACATCATAACATCATTATCATACATCTTTTACTTTTAACGGGAGCTCAATTAAAACAATAATCACAGAATATATTCCGTAAGTGATAGTGTAAGTTCATGTATATAGTAATCATGATAATTAAAATAACAAGGGATGAATCAATTTGAGCAAGACCAAAATGTGTGTTTGTTTGGATGTATTATTTTGTTTTGGTAGACTAAATGTAAACTTTGGTAATTGACTAAGCGACTAATTCGTCATTTGTGCCAGTTCTATTTATTCAATTGATAAATCAAGAAATTATCAAAATCAAGCCAGTAAATCTGGCGGCTAAGTGCAGAGTATATTTTATTGGTTTAGTTTGGATCACACAGCAGTATCCCGATGTTCTTAGCACCAAAAACAACATAACTAAACATCATGCATGTAGTCCCTGAAGGGTAAAGCAGGGAAAACCTTCATTACCCTAGTTAATTCACATTTACCCAGTTATGTTAGTCCCATATAAGTAATAGGGCAGAGCCTACTGCCATCAACCAGGCACAAATACAGATTCCTGGCTGCTACAGAAAATTTCTTGATAAAAAAAACCTATCAACACTTTGCCCAACCTGAGAATCAACCCAGGATCAAATGCCATGCAATTCTAGGTGTTCTCAAACTCTATACTGTGACATATTGTACATAACTGTGGGAACAGCTGCTGAGGGTCAGCCGTGAGCAGCAAATGCTTTAGTGACCTTAGGAATCGTAACAGCGTTGACTTACCTAGGACAAGAGATATCCCAATAACAGAATGTAAATCATCGTCATGCGAGGGTGGTTCCGCTGTGAAGTCTTTTGTCACGACGGTGGGATGAGAGCGCTCACTGAACAGTGATCGCACTCCCTCGGGTATTATGACTGCTAGTGCTGTGCCAACGAGGAGACCAGCTCCAAATACTGTTACTTTTTGGAGCTTGTCCTGAAACAAACAAATATAATTATTATTTCCTTTAATATTTTTTTCTATATTATCATGCACGGTATTACTTAAAGGGTTATTTTATATTATCATAGATTTCAGTAATCACAGGGTATGGCAAGGGTACGCTCAACTAACCAGATATTAAGTTCCATAAAATAAAAGAGCAAGCATATTCCAGTTTACTAGGTACAAATACTACAAGCTTAATAACTTTGCACCACCTGGGTATTGAACAAGGAACCCCTTGCTCAGCAGTTACACTACTATGCCAACAAGGCAATTTAAATTAAACATATTTGCAAACATAGTTGTAGAGGATGTTAGACTACACTTTCTGTTTTGCGCAATTTTCTCAAAATTTTTAGATGTTCTTATTGGTGGACCTTAGTGTACTGTACATTCACCTACCATTTTGCAATGTATCTAATTGTGCAGTGACCAGAAACATTGTTTTTCATTGCAGTAGATAAGTTAAATAGACCAAAACGTAATTCACAGATGGTCATTATTTTAGCCTATTTTTTTCTATTTAGGAGCTTAGACTTGACATATATCGCTTACCTCGGACATGCTCACGTTCAAGGGTATGCTTCCAGCAACATAGGACCCCACTAACATCACCAGAGCAAGTAAAATTAGAACCCAAGTTCCATCCATCCTTGCGTATATTTATTTTCGATCCAACAACTTAAATGTACGAATAACTCGGAGCGTATGACTTGAAAACTGTACTTCTTTACTATCGCATGTTTAATTTACATGGTCCGGTTGATTAATATCGTCGTTTACTGATAATTTCATAGTAATATTTCGACATTCAATTTTGCTTGTATTGAACTCTTTTGACAACACGACAAATACTTTTTTTATTTTTTGCTATTGTTGAAGTACATGTCTTTTAGCACGTCATCAAGTAACTCATGTCACCCATAGATTGCTGTAGTCAAGAATGTCACCCATTCCTTGAAACCAAATTGAGCATTCAAAAACGAATTGTATGACTATTAACTTGATTTGTATCACTAGCGTTTCTTAAGGTCTGCATAGCTATTCACAAACAATCCAATCGAAACCGAATCGATTGTGACTCTATTCACAGACCCGATCGCCATGGTAGAAAATTATTTTATAAGTTTTTAAACTGACATAGTCACTAACAATATCATTAACACTTACAATGGCATGTGTCTCTTGTCTTGTGTCGACAGTTCAGCGCTGGAGCAGTTCATGCAACATTATGGTACAAGATATGTGCATACGCATACCTAACCTCATAAATGGATTTTTTGATTTGCATAATTCAGGATTGCTGAAATGCCAAGATTCTTCAGTCCCCTTTACACTATTATTGTGAAGCCAGCGTAACTATTCAGACAATCAATACAGTACAATCTAAAAAGCCCTCTAATCGCCATTCACAAAACCGAAACTGAATAATTGGTTCTAGTATGATTCTCTTTGAGGTCATCAATCCAGCTGACAGCTTTTTGCTGTCGGACTCTGAAGTGAAATTGAACCAAATAAAAGTACTGTTAACTAATTTAGGCATTGTCTAAAGTATGAATATATATTTTACTTATGTAATGTTTAAGGTGAAAGCGCCAGAGTAGCCCGCGAAATTCAATTTTTCCTACGTTTTTTGCAATTTGCAGGTCTCTAGTAAGTTGTATGTTGATTAAAATATAATTCACGATTGTAATGAATACCTATGCCTTTACACAGTTATAATCATAAAATCGTCAATACAACCCTCTACATTTCGCGGCCAACCTCAGCGCTTCCCCTAAACGCCCCAAAGTAAGACGGTGGATTAATCTGATGCCAGTTTGTTGATCGTCCAAGGTCCCCTTTAATAAACAAATCATGTCAGCAAAATAAACCTTTTCGGTTAGAGCCCTCCTTACTAAACACCAAACATGGAACTAATGTGTCCTAAGTTCATAGCCATTAACACCAAGCTAGTTCAGCTGCACAAGGATTGTTTGGCGTGTGGCCAAAATTGGAACTAACGCCGCCATTCTGGTTCACTCGATATCTTTATTTCGAATGCACAATGCGGTAAGACTGTAGGTTTCTAATAATAGGCTTACACCATATCATTTCCCGCGGCAAAATGAGATCGACACTTGCTTCATTTCGAAAATATCGGCCTGACAAAAAAACAAACAACGATTCACTCATATTTACTTTATTCTTGAACAAAATACAGAATAGTATTTTCTCTTAATCTTCTGTCGGCAGTTCGGCACTGGACCAGTTCATGTAGTGAAGAGGAGAGGCAGCGTCGTACTCTGTCCAGCACACGCGGCAAACGCTCAAGGCACACCCAAAAACATGTAAGAGTGGTATTGTAAACAGAAACCGGAAAAGAAACAAACGTAACAAATGGATAGAGTACCCACCTCTAAATGTTTTAATAAAAAACACAAAGAATGTGTTTTTTTTATTTGCGATGAAAATTGTGATGAATTGTGTTGTGTAAAAAGAATGTCATTCTTTTTATCACAATTTTATCACGAAACTTGCAAAATATTCCGGCCTAATAATATTAAAAAAAGCCAATAATGTTCGCTACTAGGTTATAGACCTTATTTTGTGAGTGGGCAGAAGCCGAAGTCCACAATGCGGGCCCAATGCCAGTTAGGGGATACCGCATGTCTTCACATTATTTTTAACCAACTTCAAAAAAACTTTCGGAAAGTAAAGTTATTTTCCACTTTTTTAGTGTTTTCTTTGGAAGTCGGTTTTTTTTTGCAAAAAAGTTTTTGTGAGTGGGCAGAAGCCGAAGTCCACAATGCGGGCCCAATGCAAGTTAGGGGATACCGCATGGCTTCACATTATTTTGTCTGTTTACCGTTTTGAGAAAAGAGGTGATGAAATAAATTCAAAAATAGAACTGGGAACTGATTACTCGGGGCCGTTACCACTAGGTGTCTACTATTACCTTAAACAAGGTGTAGTTTTGCATCCTCGTCAAAACTCAGGAGGTTGTCATATAAGGCATAAATAATCAATATAAATTACGGTACCTGGCCAATAATAATAAACGTTGCTGTTTTCAGTTGTTTTAATTTGACACTATTTCAGAATGAAGCCCTTCTCAAAAGAGAAGAATCACCCGTTCATCGAAAAACGTTTGCGTTTGTTTGTGTGTGTGAAAGCGCGGTTATAGGGCTAGTATTAGACGGGCCGCGTTTTAATACGGGTGGTGTACCTACACTTATGGTGATTTTCGGTATTAAGAAAAAAATATAAAAAATACCTACCCATTTTATTAATGATTCGGGTCGAGAATCATTAGCATAGTTACCTCCTTGAATTTGACGAAGATGCAAAACTACACCTTGTATACAAGAAAACATTTATTTATTAGGGCCGTAGATTAGGGCGGAAGATTTTTTAAGAGTAAGATCTAGTTAATCTATGCTATATCGCCCTTGCGGCATCTTTACTCAGTTAATTGACGAGTGCTGAATCGAAATCTTTATGGTCGGTTTTATAGAAATAAAATTTTTTTGGTTTTTTTTTTTTGCAAAAAAGTTTTTATTTTACCGTTTTTTTAGTTATCGTATCACACACAAATCCTTGTCAAGTATCAATTTCGCAATTTCTTTTACTTGGATGAAATTTTTTCCAGTTATTTTGATTTAAAAACCAAACTGCTGAACCGATTTTGATGAAATTTCTATGGGACCAATCGGGAAGTAAATCCATTCAGATAAAAGAAGAATTTTTAAAATCGGTTCATAAATGACGGAGATATGAGGTAACAAACAAAAAAAAAAACATACAACCGAATTGAGAACCTCCTCCTTTTTTTGAAGTCGGTTAAAAATAATAAGGAAGAGTGCCTACCATTCCATCATCACTCTCAATACTATGTTGTTCAAGTTAAAAAACCCCTTTGAATCTGAAGATAGGCCTTGTGTACGATCGTGCGGCGCCTGAAAAATTTGCAAAACTGGCAACTACAATTGCCATTGCTCAGAGGGCCAATTTAAGGTGAAACGCCAGGGTAGCCCGCGAAATTCAAATTTTCTTGCGTTTTTTTTTGCAATTTGCAAGCCAGTGTCGTATTGTATGTTGATTGAAATATGATTCACGGCCGTAACTAATTAAGCTTTAGTAAGTAAGTAAGTATATTATATATTTGCATAAAATATGGTAAATACAGGATGTTATAAAATGTTTTAGAGCAGGACACATTCCGCCGTAATAATAGCATGCAAATATTAAATTCAATTTAACACACATTCATACAATTATACAATTTACTAAGTTATAATCATTGAAATCATCAACACAACGCTCTAAGTTCATTTTACACCATTGAATGACTTACCTACCAACTAACACCTACATCTAAGTCCCATTTAATAAATAGGGGGGGGGGGGGGGGCTATTGCCATCTACCGGGCCCTAATCCAGACTCTAAGTTGCTCTAAGTTGCAGTAAAACTTTGCTCAACCTGGGAATCGAACATAGATCGATAAATCGACACTTTATGCTAAGCAGTACCTAGACATTATAACACATTATGTTGAACAGTTTGTCAGAGGTGGTCACATTTCCGAACGACTCGAGGGGATTCCCCGACCGACGATTATTTGGGCCTTCGTCCACGGTGACTTATTGTAGCAATGCTGTCGTACGTTTCGTAAACATTGTGCATCATTCGTGTTAGTCGCATTTGCGACGCGCGTCTGAAGTGACGCAAACGCGCGATTAAAGCGCGATCGAAGCGATACAGAATCATGGAACGGTTAAGTGGGAGAAGGTAGACAGTCAGCGACAGCATCGCGGCTGTGGGCGAAGAGCCTTAAATACTTAAAGTTTTGGCAGGACTAATTGTTTTGGTCATTAAATGAGTCACTTTTATGATAAGTATTATTGCTACCTACCTTAAAAATATTGTGGTTATCCTTTTAAGCAACAGGAAAGCGTTTTACATTATCAAACCAAAACATATTTATCAAATTAAATTATATTATTATTTTAATGTCAAGTATGAAATTAATTGAGGAAAGTTTTAGAAACATGACTGTGTTACTGTGTACTTCCCTAAAATATTTAAAAATAAACCTTAGCAACTTGAATACCTATCTCACAAAATATTTATATGCGTCGGATATCGAAATTCAATCAAACTTGTGGATCAAACCTAAATCGCCACCAAAGTCTCAAGATACAATTCAAGTGTCATCTCATCTACAACGATAGCGTCACTTTTTGATACTAAATAGGCTTGCGTTTGGCTCCAACTTGCCTGATGTGAAGCGGTGGAGCACGCTTGCTTAGAAGAAACCGATTCACTCGAACCTTGAATAGATCCAGATTGTAATGATCAGGGAACAGAGAAGCCGGCAGTGAATTCCACAGACTAGCGGTACGCAAAATAAATGTGGAAGCATAGCGCTTTGTTCAGGTCCGCGGAACTTCAACCATATAACGGTGACTCTTCGCTGTATCTCTGTTCGTCCGATAGAATGGGGATGGGGGAATTAGATTGTGCAATTCCGAAGCACACTCCCCGAAATGTAACCGATAAAAAACCGATAGGCTGGCAACTTTGTGGCGATGTTCCATGCTTTGGATCACTTCTCTTCAGTTTCATCAGCCAAGATTGTAAAAAAAAATCGTGTGCTCGTTCTGTTAGCGACAGTCGCTGACAGCTACTTGTATGCTGTCTGCAGTCGCAGCAGTAGGCTGTTTCTTAGAAATACTAACACAGAAACCAGAAGTGTTGCTGCGGTTAGGCTCCGATATTGTACTGTCTAGGATTCGTCTGAACTATGAGCATATCAAAGTCCGCACAGTATGGCTGAAAAATACGAAGACCGAGCCTCGTAGTGCGTATCTATATTCTGTGGCTTTACCATGGTGCCTTAATGCATAAGACATGGTGACATGGTGACTAGACAGCTGTCTAGCGCCACCACTCTCTCTCATAACTACATATATAACTAAAACATTCCTGCTCTAAGGCGTCATAGTAGGGCCACAGCTCACGTGAAGCTACAATACAATTACACAGTCTGTTCCGTCTCAGTTCGAAGGGGGGTCTATTCTGGCTGATCTCTGTGTTTGGGACCTTTTTCCTTTCATCGCCTCAGTAAGTTAGGAGCGTAATCCCAACTATGTAGGTAGGAGTGACTACCACAACCCAGTTTCAAGACGGGACGCAGAGTTTCATAGCTTCTGACTACCTACTCGTAACAACTGGTACAGATTAGTCAATGACAACCGGATTTGCGTCTCGTTATACGGATAGAATATTCTTTATTATGTACACAATACAAATTTCAATTTGAATGAATGAATGAATGAAAATATTTATTTCAGACTAGCACACATGAAATAATACAAGTCCATATTATGTTAGTAGGTAGATACTTACAGCTATGTTAGTAGAATTTAAAATTATTATTATTTTGGACATGCATGAGCGACCAGTGCCTCAGGATATGGCATATTATGGTATATTTACTTACATAAAAGAAAAGATTTCACATCGGGGACACTAGCTAGCGATCTTATCGTTAAAAGCAATATTTTCAAGACAACCTTTGAAGTTTGTGGTGTACTATTTACATTTATTCATGTCTCGTTCCGAGATGCGATAAAGTCTTCGTATAGTATCTATGGCCTGCGCAGATGACGGCCTCTCGGTCTTGGAGTGTGCTTTCTTACGCTATGCATCCATTTTCAAGATTAAGTATTTTATTACTTTTAGTAACCTGTATTTCGCGAAGGGCTAGGCAGGGATGTAACTGTAGCACACTCACTTTTGTTCAGGCTTTAAAGGGTGATGACCAGAGATTCGAATAGGTAGAGTATATTTGCCTAAACTTCAAGGAAGTAACATGTCGATAAGGCAACCTCTAATTTGACAGCTATATTTCGAAACTTAAAAATCATTCCGGGATTTTATACGGAGTTATTATTCACATCTTACTTACTGCCTCAAAGTTTACGCAAATATAATCTACCTATTCCGACTTCTGCTGATCAGTCATCCACAGACCGTTTTTGGCAAGCGTGCAAGCGTGGCTTAACTTTCGCCCGACCCGTGTGGCTGTTGTAACTTAGCCACGAGCCATTAGCGCCCCTTGCAATAGGCTCTAGCCTATCCCTTATATTCGCTGGACATGAAACCACTGCGAGGCACGACCACAAAACTGATTAATTGATGATTTAACAGGAAAAAGTTACATATTATTATTACTTAAATATATTATATTAATAGTATCGCCATCGTGTGACTCGGTTGTTTTCAGCGATTTAAATATAATTTCATGTTAGATTTATCAAAAAAAAATGGGTTATTTGATAAATGAAGTTTAATAATAATTGTTTATTTAATCATTTCCTCTTGAAGTGGTTTCGTAAACTATTGGAAACGTTGGTGTTGTAAAGAAATAGTCATTATTATGTGTGTGAACTGTTTTGTTGTTCAGGAAGTCACAGTTTACGGCAAAACTATGTAAAGGTAATATTTGTGAAGTTTTTATTGGGCGTGCTGGCGCTGCTTCTGCGACTGCTGAGACCTTCAAAAGGAGCAAATACTGATCACTTGCTTCGGTAAAGGAAAACATCGTGAGGAAACCAGCATGCCTGAGAGATATTTCTCGACGGCATGTAAAGCCAAGTCAGAGGCCCACGGGCGGCATAAAAACTCTGACACATGATTTAACCGTAAAACGCACATGATTCCGAAAAATCAGAGGTGTGTGCTTTGGGTTCGAACTCGAGACCTATAACTTGGCAGTCCGACGGTCACACCACTAGGCTATCACTACTTAAATAGTACCATAATAAAGATGTACTTTCGACAGATAACTTCTGGAGAGTCATCACCTCGGCTAGAAGTCTCTAACTAACATGATAGGTCTGCGAGTCTTCATCGTAACGCTTGCATTAGCAGTACACCTTGTTAATGGTAAGTTAAATTTTATTTCCCCAAAATGTCGGCTTCCGTATTAAAGAGATTTGAGAACCTGTCACACTCTTGTAGTAGGTAGGGCATACGTATGTGCTTTATTACTGGTTGACAGCCGTGAGGAGCAGGTTTTTGATGCTATATTTTAGGGGGCTACTCGTATTTAATACGTTCTCCAGGAGACAAAAGAAATGCTCTATGGTTGCTTCATGTCATGTACATTTATTTATTTATTAAAACTTTATGCCCAAGTAATAAAACTGTGACGTCATGGCCTGGCCCATCCGGCCAAAGAAAGAGAGGAAGGCCAATAACTCGATGGGTTGATGAGTTTGTAAAAGTCGCCGGCACCAACTGGATGTCTACAACAGAAGATAGAGACCGCTGGTCATCTCTGGAGGAGGCCTTCACCCTCTGCTAAGAGGGATTCTCGCTACTAGTTGCTTTTAAGAATTACGAATTGATATACAACATTATTTTTAGTATATGCGAAACCAGAATATAACAGAATAAGTAACTGAATCGATTCCAATAATTTTTATATAATGTTATATTTTGTCCCAAAAACATTTAAAAAAGGTTACGAGTTGGACACCGAGCGACACTTAGTATCTATCCGCAATCAATGCGCACAACACAGGCATAGGCGCGGGCGCACAGTGGGGCGCCGCGTGGTGAGTATGTTTTTGTACGGACAACCAGGTAACATAACAAGCTTATAACTTTGTGATTTTTCATGATACAGTTTCGAAATTTTGTATATAGATTATTTGCATAAAAATACAAGACACGTGTTTCAGGTTTCGCATATACTAAAACTAATGTTGAATAAATGCCAGGAATGTAATGTTAACTATAATGGGAATGTATCTACTTAAATATTTTGTTATTAATGATTTTTTGCTTTTTAGTAAGGTGATATTATGTACTTATTAATATTATATTAAATGTATTAGATATTAAGTTGCGATTTCATGCAGAAATAGATATTATTATTTTTGCAAGAAATAAAAGGCTATTTTATTTATTTATTTAATAAAACTGTACAAAGGCGGACTTAATGCCTTGAGCATTTTCTACCAGTCTGCCTTAGGGTGATGCAGATACAATACACAGTACCTAGATGCAATACAGAAAAGAAATTAGAAAATATTTATAACTAAAATATAAGAATAAAAATATATATTATAAATATATAAAACAAAATATATAAAGTTATGAGAGAAAAACAAGAAAAACTGCACCGACTAATGCCCAACGCTTCGCATACAGAAATACTTATCTTTCTGAGATTTCGGATGAAGAGAGATACTGTACAATTAGTTCAAATGATAAGAGACACTTAAGTTACAGTTAACTTTATTAAAGAATTCAGAGAACACTCTAATGAGCACAGTTACAATGACACCATAATCCCCAGCATCGCCATGCCCCTTCCCGCGGGCTGTCAAAACTAGTGATGCCCCCGATTCTAGTGATGTGCAACAGGGACCTAAGGTGGATAGCAAATAACTATAATCTCCACTCGCTTTACATGCATGACTGCATATTTGTTCACACCAAATTTTACCAGTTGGCGCTACTTAATGTTTTAAAATTTAGAGAGTTTGACAACTTCATATACAGGTGGGCTACCATGATCTTTTAATGCAGGAGTCTTTTAGTACTATTCCGAGAGCGGGTAAGAGATGGCAGTTTCCCACTCTCGGAATAGTCCTAAAACAATACCGTACTAACAAAAAAAAAAAAAAATTGTGTATAGAGACTCACCGATCCCACAGTCAAACCATTACTACGGTTTTTTGGGGCTTAGTTTATAAGTTTACTTACCATTGTGTGAATTTAAATAATAATAATTCATTACAACAGACCCGACATTACCGTTCACGACAAAATCAATAAAACAGTTTATCTGATAGATATAGCAATACCTAACTCACATAATATTCAAAGCACAATATCCGAAAAGCTCAGTAAGTATCAAGATCTTGCCATTGAAATTAAAACCCAATGGAATGCACAAACTGTCCATATAGTCCCCATTGTTCTCTCATCTACTGGTATTATACCAAAGTCCCTCACACAAAGCCTCAACACTCTACAGATGCCTACTCATACACTTTACATGCTACAAAAAGCCACCATCCTTAACACATGTCGAATTACACGAAAGTTTCTGACTTCTTCTACATTATCATCCACTTTCTCTATCTAAATTTCACCTTACATCCTTGGTTCTAACCCGCGTGTAAGGTTTCTTAGACTCTCTTAAATGAGAAGAAACATAAAGAACAAAAATATAATAATAATAATAACATGACTTGGCTCGCGAGGTTGTCGACATGTGGGAAGTGGACTCGGCGATCATTGTGCCGATAGTCGTTTCAACCAATGGCTTAATTGCCAAGAGCCTCGACCAATACCTGAGGAGGCTCTCGTTAGGCGGCTGGATCAAGGGCTTGATTCAGAAAGCGGTACTCCTGGACACGGCTCGTATTGTTAGGAGGTTCCTCTCTCTGGAGCCCTGACCGCCGCGCGCCGGTAGCTTGGACCCTGTTCCCGATACCGGTGGGCTACTATTTATTATATTTTTAAATGTTTTTTTTTTTATTATTTTATATGCGAATATTTAAAAATGTAGAAAATAAGAATTAAAAATAAATAAAGGAGATAATAATAACAGATCATGGTAACCCCCTGTAAGGCCTGTCTTAAAATCCGCAGGCATCTCGATAATGAAGTGCGCTCAATTTTGTGACTGCACTGTATAATTACTTTATTTTTGTTTTAGCTCGAGTTTACACGTGGCCCAGTCCAGTGACATTTTATTACAAACTAGATCTGCCATATGATTATATCATCGTAAACATAATATTAAAAAATGTACCGGCGGAGGCGAACCGCTACCTTCTATATTATCAAACAGGTAAGCGTTTTTCTAAGGAGGTCTAAACACCTAGCTTTATAATACCCCGCCCCGGGGTGTAATGTGTACCTATTTATGTCACCTTGTGCCATAACATAAACTTGGCGAGTCATGATTACGCATTAACAGGACTTAACAGGACCGAACCACCAACTTGCAGCTGAGGCCGAAATATTAAATAGTTCAAACACTCGACAGAGCACGATGCGGTATCCATGACATGAGGATTAATGCACGGCTGCTATTTTGAAAATAAATTAAAATGGCGGAAGCCAGGCTGGCCAGGTGGGTTACCATAATCTCGAGAGTGGGTAAGAGATAGAGCTAGAGAGCTGTCTAGCGCTGTCACTTTCCCACTCTCGGAATAGTACTAAAACATTCCTGCACTAACAGATCATGGTAACCCCCCAGGTCTCATACAAAAATATTCAAATTACTTTCAAAAATCATCATCTTCCTGCGCTTTCCTATTTTAGTTGGGGTCGGCGCAATGCGTTTTTTTCTTCCATTCTCCTGTGTCAACCGTCACGCAATCATGTACTCCTTTTTATTTCATATCATTCCTGACACAATCCATCCATCGTTTCCTTGGTCTTCCTCTACCTCTCCATCCATCAACATTTATATTCTTCACCCTATTAGTCACATGCGATTCGACTCTTTCAATAATAATGACGATTTTAATAGCTGCCTGGTTTCGATTCCCGGGTCAGGCGAATTGTTATTGGGTTTTTCGATCAGAAACTTCTCAGTAGCAGCCACGGAGTCTGAATCTGTGCCCTGTTGATGGCAATAGGATAGTCCCTTATTGCGTAATGTTATGTTTAAAATCAAATCATCACCTATTTAACCAATTGCGTAATAAAATTCTTAACTAAAGCATGAATTTTCATGTAAAGTGTCTCCTGACAGCAAACACAATCACATCTCCAGTTATTTGTTGACTTGTAGTCATTTCGGGTAGTTCTGTTTTATATTAGCTTACATCCTGTCCCACCGCTGGGCAAAGGCCTATCCTTTCACCTTCCATGCCTCTCTATCCTGTGCGATCGCTGGCCATGTTAGCCCCCACAAACATTATCAGATCGTCACGCCATCTCCGCCCCTTGTTTTGTATAATAATGAACATGAATACCATTTCAGAGAATTGTGACAGAAGTACAACTGCACCACATTCGTCACCCGGTTGTAATGGTGAGAATGTCTACATTACTATTTATTATTTGAAGCAAGTCTTCTTCTCTCATATTTTCCCATTTTTTCAAACATTTGCGAGTTTTTGGGTGGACATTTCGAGTCGGCAAACACTGTTTAGGACGCAACGCCCTCAGCTAGAAAATGCTAAGCGGCTAGGTAGGAGGAGAACTGGTTGTTTTGGTGCACCTCGGGAGAATACTAAGTCTAGCTGTGTACTGCAATGGGATGAACTGATAGCAGCATGTAATACAGTGCATTCCGTGAAATGGGTGATACGAGACCTCATGGGCAACATTTTTGACCCGAAAACTTGGTGACCAAACTGGATTATTTTGGAGAAATCGAGCTTGAATAGTTGTGCCCAGTGCCCACTTTTAGCAAGTGTATCACCGGAAAGCAACGGTGGCCCCCGTTATGTTCATCAAATCTTTGTTTGTCCTTCGCAAATGAAAAATAAATAAATGAACATCACTATCCGTACAAAGCTACATATCTTTTAAGGGTGGCCTAACTTTTATTCACGAAAGTTTAGTATTGGTAATTTCTTTTAAAACCAGAGTATATTCAGCCTCCGTGCCAGTCCTAATCCTGCATCAACTAAGTATTTCCTTACTTAACGGGGTCAAAATTGTTGGAAATTAAGTCTAATAACACTCAAGAAATGCACCCAATTGCCAGTCAACTTACAACGGACTACGGATGGGTAACAGAACCCATCCGTTTCCAAGCAAGAGTTGCTTAACCTGGATCAAAGTAAAACCGAAAATTTTCCTAGGCGCCATCTTACATTTTAATTTTGACCTCATTTTTTAATGTAGCTTAACCTGTACCAGGAAGGTGACCCATCTGTGGCCAAACCTTGGGGGATTTGGGCATCACCTTACCCATCAACATCAACAAGTTTCTTACTAATGTATTAAATCGTGTTGTGGCTGTTTGAAAAAGGCTCAGAACGCGTTCTGGCAATTCGTCATTTCCAGAACGCGTAGGGGTCGAAGATCAAAACAGCCACAACCCGAATTTCACTTCGTGGTCGTTTTGTGTTTGCCACATCGCGATGTGGGCGGTTTTTTAACCGACTTCAAAAAAAGGAGGAGGTTCTCAATTCGGTTGTATGTTTTTTTTTTGTGTTTGTTACCTCATATCTCAGTCATTTATGAACCGATTTGAAAAATTCTTCTTTTATCTGAATGGATCTACTTCCCGATTGGTCCCATAGAAATTTCATCGAAATCGGTTCAGCAGTTTGGTTTTGAAATCAAAATAGCTGGAAAAAATATGTCATCCAAGTAAAAGAAATTGCGAAATTGATACTTGTCAAGGATTTGTGTGTGATGCGATAACTAAAAAGGGTAAAATAAAAAGTTTTTTGCAAAAAAAAACCGACTTTCAATAAAAACACTAAAAACGTGGAAAATAACTTTACTTTCGGAAGTCGGTGGCAAAAATTCAATGAAACAAACAATAGTCACCGACTTCCGAAAGTAAAGTTATTTTCCACGTTTTTAGTGTTTTTTTCGAAAGCCGGTTTTTTTTTGCAAAAAAGTTTTTATTTTTATCAATGATCCGCTCCTATTGGTCGCAGCGTGATGTTTTATAGCCTATCGCCTTCCTCGATAAATGGGCTATCCAACACTAAAATATTTTGTCAATTCGAACCAGTTCCTGTGATAGTTCCTGTGGTAGCGCGTTCAACAAAAGTATAGATTTGTATAATTCTACAATCAATTGTTGCAAAACCACATACCTACCTACATGAATAATACAAATACAAAGCCTGTATGGTACGGTATGTGCTAGGTTGAGGGTAAGCAGGCGGGCTTGTCAGTGTCAAGTCAATGTACAGAATAATTTAAAATACGTTCTTTAACCATTTATTACAGTACCACGATCAAGTAACTTGATACCAGCAAACAGAACAATTTCTATTATGCAGACATTGAACAAGGAGAGTGTGAGGATTTATATAGAATTACAAAAGGAAACGGACAAGTTCTGTACCACTAAACAAATTATGGATGGCTTAAGGGATATCCACGTAAATAGTAAGAGGAATTTATTCAACTACTTACCTATGTACTTATTAAGTTTGACTTCGACAGCGGCAAGAAAACATCGAACAAAGCCCTTTTGAAGAAGTTTCGGCGACGTATTGATGTCAATAGGCGGCAGAAACCATTTTCCATCAGATGAGCACGGCCGTCCGCTAAACCTCGAAGAAACCGGCCATGTCCTGTAACCAAAAAAAAATGTAGAAAGTTTATGAGTGCCAACGTCCTCTGGCGGAGAAGATTGCCCCAGATGTTATAAATTAAATTAAACTTTATTTTCAGACTACAGAGTCCATAGTTTTGTTAGTATTTTAGCGTTAATAACAATGGTGCTTAAGTAATTAGGTTAGTATTGTTAGTGTTTACAAATTTATTATTTATTTAGACCTATGACTGTCCCCACCCAGTGATTCTGGAAGGGGCAGTCCAGTCTGACAGCAATCATCTTCAAAATGCTGTTGTCACTGCCATGCAGGCGGTGCAGTAAGGAGGCCGCTTTCCTTCGCATGTTAGCGTGGAAGCCATCTGTTAAGTGAGGCGTCTGCTTGTTCAACGTCATAGGCAAATAAAATCATGCTTCAAAATTGGTACAGACTTAACAGGGTGTAAGGGACAGTCCTCCGCCAACTGTCAGGGTGCATTCAGCTCTTTATTTGAATCATATTCCACCGGATTTTGTCGCAGCACTCCATTTATGTGAATAATACTGCCAAAATAAAATAAAAACCAGCAATAGATGTTAATAGTTATTTGTTATACAAGAGTGCAATTAAGTTGCTTTTTAACCGCGTGTTCAATTTTGATGACCGAGCAAGCGAAGGATTCTAAAATTGAATCACGAGCGCAGCGAGTGATTCAAAATTAGAATCCTGAGCGTTAGCGAGGGAATCAAAAGAGCACGAGGTGAAAAATCTTTGCACTCGAGTGCAACACGTAACTTTTCATTCCACCTCAGCGAGGAAATGACTAAATGCAAAAAAAAAACGTTTACAATCACAAGATAGGTACACTTTTATTTCAGTTTAGGTATTAATTACTACATTATGACAGGTAAGTATTACAGAATAATCTTTAAATTATAACAAAATAATACTAAGGTATAATTAAGAAAATTTTAAAGTAACGTTGCTACAGTTATTTAAATTGAGTGTAATATTTTTGTTTGGTACTGTAATATTGGTGTTAGTCACTTGTGTACTGTTTTTCGGTAAACTATCTGTCATACTTAATAGTTGTACCGATTCATCGGATTCCCTTGGCGTGAATGTTGGAGAGAGAGGGAGATGGTTAGGTGTTTCATAACGGCTTATTTTTGATGTAGAAGGGCCAGTCCAAGGATCCGATTGAGGCTCTTTCAGTGTAATGGCTCCTACGATGCCTTCACATATTTTAGACTTATTTTGGATGGAATCCTCTATGTATCCCTCTACAACTGCATTGGACTTCCAGCCTCCGTGGCGCTTAAGGGACAGGAGATCAGCTCCGGAATCAGCCAAAAGTGTGGCTGAAGTTCGTCGGAAACAATGACCCGTGTACAACAGGGGTTCTGGAAGTTCAAGAAATGTTGCTATTTCTCGTGGGATACTGCCAATTTTATTAGTACCCATAGGCTGTCTAACACACTTTCCATTGCGATACTGTAGAAAAAATCGATTGATTGGAGTGTTAGGCGGGCGTAAGGCTTGATATTTCTCAACAATCGTTACGTATTCCTTGCGAATGACGAAGTTGCGGTCTCTTTTTGTCTTTGTATTAGGTAAATTAATTAATAGTAAGTCATCTGAATGTTTCTCAATGTTTTTGACATTAAGTTGTGTTAGTTCATTAGTTCGACATGCTCCGTTTATTCCAATAATAAGAACAACCTGTAACGTAAAGAGTATTGTAGTAGATAAATGAATAAAATTGATATGAACGCATAATTATGCCTATCAACATCTACTAAGTATACTATTTAATTGAGATTAATATACTTAAGTAGATACTGAATGTGCAACTGACTTACTTTTGCCGCCAAATATACGGAATCGGGTGCTTCGTTAAGAAACTTTTCAATATCAGATACTGTGAAAACCTTCGATTTTTTTGGTTGATGACCAGATGAGGCTCTTTTTAAAAATGCCACTAATTTAGGATAGGTATCGATATGTTTGTCTTTTTTCATCTTTATTGTTGCTTTTAGCATCGAATACGTACTCCATAGAGTGCTTGCTTTCTTGTTCTCGGATAATTCTATAAAATATGCCAGCAAAACGTTTTCTGAGAAAGTTTTGGCTCCTTTTGCTAGTCGCCACGTGTTGAACATATCGTACTGTTTTAAATACTTCTCGCGTGATTGTTGAGGGAGAAAGCTCATTTGCGCATTATTAACAGTTTCAGTCAATTCTGTTGGCGTCAAGCAAACTAACTCGTCGCTAGAATCACTCATTTTAGTTTTTTCATTTGTTTTCAAGTTTCTTGTTTTTAATATAAGGTTTAACAATGACGTGAAAAAATGCCGCGTAAAGAACCGCGTACAAAGCAAATTGAAAAAAGAACACCAAGAAGGTTCCGTCCGAGTCTGAGTTTTTAACAAATTAAAAAAAAGTTGTATGATATATTCGGCACCATAGAGGTAGCAGTAAATAGGTTTAATGTTTTTTTTAATTCACAAACTTAGTGCACACGATGTTCTAAATTCAATTTACTTTATCCTCTAGAGAATAAAAACGGCTTTTCCACTCAGATATTGAAGATTAAAAATACTCTTTCCGAGATGGTGGGATGAAAAATACTTTAACGAACGACGCGTGAAATCAGCAGCTCACTTTCTGCCTAGCCGCAGAGCTCACCGAACTCACCGCTGCGCTTGCCGTTCGCTACGTGCGTTTTATCACGGTAACGATACATGCGTATGCGGAAATAAAACTAATCATCAAACAAATCAAATCATAAAACATCGTGAGGAAACCAGCATACCTGACATATAGTTCTCGACGGTATGTCAAAGTCAAGTCAGAGGCCCATGGGCGGCATAAAAACTCTGACACCAGGTTAGGCACTAACCACACGATAAGAATAATAAAACTAATCAGATTTATTGCATTCCCATAACGTTCCTGAAATAATTACTTGTACCGGCCATCTTATATACTGAATTCACCCCATCAGTCTGCGGACGGCCGTCCCTTACAAAACCGTACTGTTACTGTATTTTGCATCGTTACTGTATTTCGCCCCCATCTTTTACGCCAAGATCTATAAAAGTTACTTACCACGAACTTTGGTTAAGCTGTTATTCCTAGATATGCGATAGGCAACGTTTAACATTAACTACCTATCACAATTTTTTTTTAACGATTTTGTATGTTTCAGCAAATCAATTTCGCACAGACTGTTTAAATAAAAAATGGAGTTTGTGTACAATTGCTGCTGATTTCGGGAATCAATGTGAAGGTACAGTCTACGTATATCTACTGTTATGACTTTGTACGTGAATTAGCCGACGGTCGCAGCCCTTTGTAAATAACCCGGACGTAAAGTAAATATAGCATATCGAGCTTCGGAAAGAGCCTGTCGTACAGTATGAGTTGCTGAGGCGACACTTTCAAACCAAACTTCTTCTCAACACCGATGTGGTTTGCTTACGTGTGGGTCAAAACTAAGAAAACTTGATAAGTACCAAACTACGATTCCTTGAAACGCTTGATATCACTACATAGTATAAAACAAAGTCGCTTCCCGCTGTCTGTTTGTCCCTATGTACATATGCTTAGATCTTTAAAACTACGCAACGGATTTTGATCCTTTTTTATTTAACAAATAGAATGATTCAAGTCAAGAGGAAGGTTTATATGTATATGCATATTATAGTAGAGAAAACATTATTAGTATCTACATTGCACCCGTGTGAAGCCGGGGCGGGTCGCTAGTCACAGTGTAAATTAATTACTGGAAGTACTTACTGCACTTCAACAAGACCATGTTCTCATTAAAGAGTCTTTGTGCACGTTGTGAAATAAATAAATAATGTCATCTGTTACAGGGCAGACAGGCGCTAAACTGTATTGCTCACAAAATAAACATCTGACATGTAAAGTTGTTAACGTGGAGTTACCGGAATATACAGTACATCAATGGTACCAAGAATACAAAGATGGTGTGTATCTTTCATCTAGCTCATTTGTTTTATGGTAGTAGCTTCTAATGAAGTATTCCCGTTTGAGCACCGATTTTAAGAGCACCAATTCTTAGAGCAGACAGAACTAGCTAAAATATCGATGCGTTCTCAAATCGAAACATTTTTGGTCTAATTTGGTGCTCTAAAAATTGGTGCTCAAACGGGAATACTTTCTCTTACTTCCTCTTAATCCTTTATCAATTTCAATATTTTCAATGTTGTCGTGTTTCACTCTTCACGCAACTTAACATTCATGACTGAAAACAGGGACGTCTTTTATCTACTGAAGACCCTTTTTTTTTTTTTTCCGGATGGGAAATCATCAAATGACTTCTCCCGCTCTGGGCTGAGTGGGAGGGAGTGTCAGACTTTTACTGACTAAAACCCACCCATGTTCCTTCATCGCCCTTTGTGTTCCGGGGCCGCGGTATCTCTTTCGAACAACCCGCAGCACCCGGCAGGCATCGGCCCTTGCGGGCCCCTTCCCTATGCTGACATCTCTTTGAGGCGCGCGTGGAACACGTACGCGCCGTCGACACGGCCTGTCGTCCTAAGACGGAGGGACGGCGAGCTAGCCCTTAGCTCACATCTACTAAAGACTCTGGGCTCTTAAGTCTAATGGCGCCCAAGCAGGATGCAAGAGCATGCTCGTTTCTTTTTACAAGTTGCCTTGGTTTCTTTGGGTTTTCACCTTACCGTTCATACAAAAATCTAAATATAACTTCTGCAGACAACTGTAAGAATACAGGACGCAGAAGCGGAGCGTTTCTATTGCTTTTGTAGATTATAAAATACACTTTGATTATATAATCTCTAGATGGAGCGTCAAGTGCGCGCAAACGTGTCAAAAAGTGTCAACCAACTATTGGTTCACAAGTGCTTGCCCGCCAATCAGTGCAGATCGTGTCATACACCTAAAACTTATCTTATTTAATAAGTCTATTTTTTATGTGATTTATGGGAGAATTGTAGTAGCTGGTATCATTATTTACGCACACAAAGACATAGACGCATAGTGTAAAACGACGCCTGCACGCACACATACTTGAAAATGTTGACTCGTTTTCTTTGATACGATTGTAGGGCGACGCTCTATCTAGACATTATATAATCAAAGAGAATACACTACGCAAAATAGAAAACAGTACTCTATATCAATACGATTTGCAACAATGGTAACCCTAACTACTATAGGCGTATGAAGAACTCAAACTCAAAGCATTTATTTCAATTAGACCATTACACTTTTGAATGTCAAAACACAAAAAAAAACTAAGCTACAGTCCCTGTCACGGGGCATAATAACTTGTGAAAGTACTGTAGTGAACAGGGTGTAAAGTACTTCATCCCTTATAGGAAAGGTAGAATCTTCCGACCAAACGGGCGTTGTGTTTTGTGGGCTTCCGCCCAACCGTGGTTGTTGGGTTTTTTTTATAATCTGTTGTTGTCTTAAGAGCGTGTACGCCGTACAGCATTTCATACAAATTTTCAAGTCCTTATTTTTCGATATGACTGAACCGATTTTAATGAAACTTCATACCCATAAGCAGGACACGTAGGTCTAAAAAGTTAGTAAGAAACATTTTCGCAAAATTGTGTTACAGTTAAATTAGACCGATTTTAAATTTTCCATAGAAACAGAAATTTCCAATCATCTTTTTTTTAATAAGACATTTCGAAAATGTTTTTTAGACCCATGTATCCTGCTTATGTGTGTGGAGTTTCATTAAAATCAGTTCAGTGTTTTCGAAAAATAAGGACTAGATAATTTGTATGAAATGCCGTACGGCGTACACACTCGTCGCGGATAACTTGCACGATTTAGGAATTGGATGTTAGTTTTTCATTTTTGTCATAGATGGCGCTGTAATACTTTTTTTTCTATTTTTCTGTAGTAGTTTTTGTAGCGCCGCTACACTACATTATGCGCAGAATTAGTTTTTTTTTACAACATTTTCTTCTATCTCGAGAACTAATTCATTTCATGCAGAACTTTTTGTGCGGAATTTAATAAGGAGCAAATAAATTCATGTCACAGGATAAATAAGACGTAAGCCCATTATTTAACGGGCATTGGCAAATAAATGGTTTTCGGGATTTACGACAGCTAATATGTTTTTCATACGCATGATTTCAACTTAACACGCAACATTGCTACTAAAATAAGAACATAATTTCAATAAACTTTCACTAGGGTATTTTCGCTGCAAACACACACAACAAACGACAAAGTCACTTCTATTTTTGTAATGTTCATAAAATTTTTACTTATCCAAGACAAGCAAACAGTCGCACTATTCTGAACGATTCAACAAGACAACTCTGAGCTACATTTACTTGTGTTTCACCCCACTTTGTATGTATGGTACACCTACCTGCTACGAATATTACAGGTGGCTCACAATGATCTGTTAGCGCAGGAATGTTTTAGTACTATTCCGAGAGTGGGTAAGAGATGGCGCTAGACAGCTGTCTTGCGCTGTCACTTTCTCACTCTCGGACTAGCCCTAAAACACTCCTGCACGAACAGATCATGGTAAACCACCAGAAATACGGAAGAGGTCTATGGTAAAAATAATTTTCGTTTGATGATTACAGGATCAATTATTGGGACCATACCATCGGTGAAAGGAATCAAGACAGAATTTAAAATGACATATTATAAATTCGACAGCACTACTTCTGTTTTTAGTGTAATGAAATTGGAACGCGGGGTTGAGAGTTTAGTTTCTGAGAAATTCAAGGTTTTCTTACCAACGAATGCATATTATAGTAAGTGTGAAATTTTATTCTTGAAAACGCATGTATACAAGTTTCCAGACTGTATAAAAGCGTGTATACAAGTACACTCGAGCGTATAGTATACAGGATGGCACAGACGCCAAAACGGGTACCGCGTATTCAGTATACATCATTCTGTACCCCCCTCACATTTTATTTTGTGGGGGGGTGGCATACATTTTTTGTCGGTTATTAAAAAAAAACAGCTGTTTCCTACAAAATTGTACCAATACCCACACGGTCAAAATGTATGGAATAGCAGATTTTTTTTAATTAGATACCGATGGTAAATTTCTACGTGGGAGGGTTCAGAATGTTGTACTGATTAAGTGGTTACCGTTTCAGCGTCGGTGTCCCTTCCACCTTGTATACGTTTCCTGATTCGAAAACCGCCATTTTATTTTATTTTCAAAGCAGCCGTCACGAAATATAGGTATGTAGGTACCCCTGTATCAATCAATAGCTGGCATTAATACAAACAAGTTTTATATGTATAAGACCAAAACTTATACAACGTCACAAAAATCTATTACTTACAGCCACGAACACCAATATGTAAACACTTAGCAAATTTTAAAAGTGATTAAATCTCCTACTGTTCTGATTAAAATTTCATGTTGTTACGAAGATAGCATTTTTGAACATATATTTGTATGAAATAGATCCTATCTCCAAGTTACAATCGTTATTTCTCGTGAAAATTGCTTTTTAATTTAGGAAAGTGTATACAAATTGGTACTCGTGACTGTACAGACGCGGCCGGCGCATCAAGCTACAAAAATCTGACAAATATCTTTAATAGATTTTCATCTTTATCTTTAAAGAGTTAGGTTAAAGGTTGATTGGGAAAATATGACAATTTCGGATAGCTCAATGTGCTGGCGTCTGTACTTATAATGTACAATAGCGGAGTTTTCCGTTGCGGCGCGTTTCGCCCCAGTGTGCTTCAATCTATAGTAAGCGCCACATAAACGTGGAATAACGGTCATTCATCCGCATACATTTATTGACATACTTAATTGCGAAAATAATAATAATGAAATAATGCTGTCCTGAATCGACTTATATCGTGATCCTTTCCTTTTTTTAATAATAAAAAACGATTCATAAATTTACTTAAAAAATCAAGGAAAGGGCAATGAACTTTATTCCACGTTTAGCTAGCGCTTACTATAACAAAATGTTTTGTCGCGATGGTGTGTTTAGTCTCATGAAATATTCATTCGCTGTTTATTTATTAAGAACAGTGAAAGTATCACTGATGGAGCTCCAGACATGACACGAGTCTTTTCGACTGTCCATTGTTTGTTCCAGAAAACTACGACTTTACGACAAAGAAATACACAGAAAACGATCAAGCTAAATTTACTTGCTCAAACGGTAAGTACCTACCTACTTCTTATACTTACCTACGCATGTGCATGTGTGACATGCGTGTGTCGTGTGTGTGTCGTGCGTGTGTCCGGCGTGTGTCGTGTGTGTGACGTGTTCCAATCCAATCCGTATGTGATACGCCTTGTAGTAGTGGAGAGAGCGGGACTATTGGAGCGTTGTGAGGAAAAGTTTAAAAATACGAGTATAAGTTAGCATAATTAATGTTTAGGGTTCCGTTGTCAAATGCAAAACCGGAAAAACTGAACTTTTATGGATTCGTCCTGCCCGTCTGTCTGTCTGTCTGTCCGTCCGTCGGGTCCGTCCGTATGTGTCTTTGTACTCCAAGACTATTGGCACCACGCAGATGGAAGTTGGAGAGTAGGTGGTTCGATGAACCGCTACACGAATATGATGTAAAAATAAGAAAAAAATCAAAAAAGGGGTGGCCCTCCATACATGTCACTAGGGTTGAAAAAAAAATCTACGTATATAATTGTGTGGGGTGACTATCGATAGCTCTTGAAGAATAATATCGAGGTTCCTAAAATGTATTTTTTCTCAAGTCAATGGTTGATGAGTTAATGACATATTTGCTTCCATAGTCGTGAAAATTGTGTCCCCCAAAAAAATTATGTTTTTTGAGCTTAAAAAAAACTTTGATGAAAATTGGTTTGAATAACATTTGATATTTAGTTTTTGAGTTATGAGTCTTTTTCGTCAAACTACAGCGGTAACTTTGTTTTTAATTATAATATTATGAAAGAGAAATTTGGTTTTACTGTTAAGTGTATTACATATGAATGAACGTTAAAAATATTGTAATTATATTTTTTGGTGCTACGGAACCCTGTGTGTGCGATAACGACTCGCACTTGGCCGGTTTTTTAATGTAAGATTCGCATTATCCCTCACATCGCGTAATTAATAAGAGCCTTAAAGTCTTCATATTATGTGTAGTGAGCGTCACCACATTGTATTGAACAAAAGTAATCTTACTTTGGTGCACTTAATACGAACTTAAAAAAAACAGTTTATGGTAAGAACAAAAATAAACCATGAATTCAGTATATACTGAGATGACCGGTACAAGTAATTATTTCAGGAACGTTATGGGAATGCAATAAACCTGATTTGTTTTATTTCCTCATACGCAATGTATCGTAACCGTGGCAAAACGCACGTAGCGAACAGCAAGCGCAGCGGTGAGTTCGGTGAGCTCTGCGGCTAGGCAGAGAGTGAACAGCTGATTTCACGCGTCGTCGTTCGTTAGAATATTTGAACATTTATATTGCTGGTTTTATGATTTTGACTGTATTATTACTTAAATGTAAAATTACAGTCTCAGTACGCAGCACTATGGAGTGCTGCGTACTGAGACTGTAATTTTACATTGAAATAAAGGAATAGTGACCTAAAAAAAAACAATAAAAAAGTGAAATTTTTCCTGAGAATTATTCCGGTGGCATATGATTCAAAATAAGGAGCTGAATGCACCCTGTCAGTTTGCGGAGGGCTGCCCCTTACATTCAGTATGTATTGCATCAATTGTAGTAGCTACCACCACACGCTAGTTCCTATTACCGTAAAACGGGGTGACTTTGATTAATTTTAAACTTCAAATTGCTACTACACTCGCAATTTCAATGCTAAAAATGTAAAAATAAATAATAAATATCTGGTCATCAAAGTTATATTGATAATGGGGCTACTTTGATTACCCCTAAAAATCAATGCCCAAAAAAATCTTTTTAACTTTTGTTGTTTATCGGGGTGTCTTTTCGATGAAATAAATACAAAGTAAGTAGTAGTAGTAGTATCCATGCAAAAGTTTTTTTTTTGAGAAACTATCGTTTAGTTAGGATTGCGTTTTGAATATTTTTGCGGTTACTTTGAGTCAAGGAGCGAATTTGATAGTGGGTATTACAAATTATTAACACTAAACTTTAACAAATAATATTAAGTGGTTCTATCAGCAACTATTCGTCCACGCTTCGGTATAATATGGCCGATCCGTCAGTCTGACCAACAGAACACGCACAATTTTGGCTGCGTTCAGCATCACGCATTAAATTCGTAAAAACATACCAAGTCTAGCTATCATCAAAGTTACCCCAGCTCTCAAAGTAACCCCGTTTTACCAGTACCCCATTTATCCCACAGGCCGTATGTATTCGCACGCAGATCCTTGCAGCGTGTAGGGTATAATTTTTCTGCCCTCAGCGTCAGACTGGACAAGGACACCAGACAATCGCAGATGTTTCTGACAGTATCAGTCAAAGTTCGGTGTCGGGAGTCCGCTCCGGTCAGCTTGAGCGCACCTTTAGAACTCGGATGTTTTCTGTAAATTATAAGAGCAATAATTACTTAAAGACTAGGTATTTTTTTCTACTTTTTCTACTTTTACAACTGAAAATAACGTTCGCACTGATAGGGCACTGAATGAGGCAGCTTTTCCAACTCGCCAACTCCTAATATGATTAATATCTTCATGTGTTTTCGATGGAATGGATGAAGTTCGACGGTAAATATGCTTGTTGTTGTATTGTTCGAAGATGATTAGTCCTGTCCGACCCATACTTTCCATGCTATACAAAGTGTTGCTTTGCATGCTCATCAAATTCAAGGAGGTAACTATGCTAATGATTCTTGACCCGAATCAATAATAAAATGGGTAGGTATTTTTTTTAATTTTTTTCTTAATATCCGGAAATCGGTAAGTTTACACCACCCCGACGCGCGCAAAACGCGGCCCGTCTAACACTAGCCCTATAACCGCGCTTTCACACACACAAACAAACGCACACGTTTATTCGATAAACGGGTGATTCTCTTCTTTTGAAAAGGGCTTCATTCTGAAATAGTGTCAAATTAAAACAACTAAAAAAAAGCAGCGTTTATTATTATTGACCAGGTACCGTAATTTATATTGATTATTTACGTCTTCTATGACAACCTGAATTTTGACGAGGATGCAAAACTACACCTTGTATAATGGGCATGGGCCCTTTTTTTTTTGGGTGGGAAATCATCAAATGACCCCTCCCGCTCTGGGTGGAGCGGGAGGGCGTGTCACCCGTGTTCCTTCAGGTGCCTGTGCCAAGGTGCCAAGGGCCACGGTAACTCTTTCGAACAGCCCGCAACCCTGGCAGGCATCGGTCCTAATGGACCCCGTCAGTTTGTGCTGACATCTCTTTAAGGCGCGCGTGGAACAACGCGCTATCGACCCGGGCCTGGTCCTTACCGGACGGCGAGCTACCCATTGCTCGCCATCTGCAAGCCCGCGCCTACGGTGGCCGGGAATGGGCACGGGCTCTATGTTGTAAAACCAATAAATCGCTATGAACTTAATGAAGATAGTTTACAGAAGCAGTTGGCAACACGGTAAGGTTGCGTTCGGAAATAAGTTTTTTTTTCTTTAAACTTACATATGTGTGTCGTCGCAGACGCAGACTAAAGCCGAGTCTATATAGCAGTTCAAATGCTGTGCGTTTGATTTATTTCGTTAACATGCACTGTAAACTTTACTTTGTAATTGGAAGCACTATTATGAACTTAATATACGAATCCTGAATATTAAACATTATTATAAAATAAAATATTAATATTCATCCATTATGATTTTACAGACGCACCTTCCCAGATCGGAGTGATAGAGCCCTCAGGAAACAAAATTAGTACATTTAATCCGACTATTTATTCCTGGAAGCCCACTAAAGACTACAATGGCAGCATGTTCTGTTGTGTACATTACCTTACTTACACCTTTGGAAATGAAAAAACGGTTGTAGAACGTGTTGTCACTGACATTACCTTAATTATATATGAGGAATCAGCAAACCAGGAAAATAAAGGTAAGTTTAATGTTATCACCATTTGCGCTGGGCGCCCGCATAATAAGGAGTTATAATTAACATAAGTTCAGTCTGCGCCGTTTGTTTTTGCCTGCTACGGCAAAGCCAAAAGGAAGTGATTAAGATTTTAGCAGTCGATGTTTGTATGTAATGTTTGTTACAGTGTATCTGTTTTTATTTGCTTTTACTGTCCCACTGCTGGGCAAAGGCCTCCCCCATTCCTTTCCAACTCTCCCGGTGTTTGGCCTTCTCTGGCCAAACAGTCAGGAACGAGTCCAAACTCAAACTCAAAGGATTTATTTCAATTAGACCATTACAGGCACTTTTGAATGTCAAAACACAAAAAATAAACTAAGCTACAGTCCCTGTCACAGGGCATAATAACTTGTGAAAGTACTGTAGTTGCCCATTAGAAAGCGTAGATCCTATGGAGAAGAATGGGCAAGAAACTCCATGGACACTTCTTTTAAATCAATATGTTTTTACAAAATCTTGGTTAAGTACATCATTCATGTCGAGATTATACATATATGTGAGAACAATGTAGGAAGACGTGCGAGTATGAGCGTCCAAAGTAAAAAGATAAAATCAACAATTCAAAAATACAATAATCCATGGCAGCTGCGAGATGACCAGTCCCTACTGACAGCGCCCGTTCACGAACATGACGCATGGATGGTCCAAATCGTCACGCCAGCGTTTCTTGGGCCTGCCTCGGTGACGACGACCGTCTTCAGGCACCCACTGTGTGGCGTTTCTGACCCATCTGTCTGTTTACAAAAAACGCGATGTTTCAAGATTTTCTCGTCGAAATTGTATGTTTTTCGTTCGTTGCTTGAAATAATTGCGCTAAGCAAGTTACTTGACATTGCGTTCTAAGTCTAAAGCCCAGTTTTTACCAAAGTGGTGACGAGTGGCACGAAGAGGAGATGCGTGGGAGTCAAAGAAGAGAGAAAAAGAGCAAATTCAATTCTTAGCGTGTTGATGGCAATCTAAATTGTGTCAGCCCAGTACTGAGCCACTAGTTTGGCGCATTCAGTAGCGGCCATCAGTTCCTGTAATGAACAAAGCAAAGAACACATCTTCTTTCGTCTTTCCTATCAGTTGTCCTTGTCTTGGTACTTGTCTTCCTTTTGGTGAAAATCAGACCTAACGTAGCGCCCTGTGTGACTCCGTTGGCAGGTGTAGGCTCGAAAATACTTAACCGGCTCGAAATCTTTGACAAGACAAACGCTTAGTTATGGTTTTGATAGTGCATTATAAGAAGTGTAATAGCCTAGCGGTGTGACCGTTGGACTACCAAGTCACAGTTCGACCCCAAGACATGCACCTCTGATTTTTCGGAATCCGGAACACCCGGTTAGGCTAACAAAACGAAAAAAAAAGACATTTTTGTCATCACCCCAATTTTATTACTTATCGAAACTAAATTTAATGTCTCATAGTGATGTGAGGTGTACATCAAGTAGCATTGTTATAAATAAAGTCTTGTTTTAGTTAGCACTGCAGATCTTCCGCTGAGCACAGCGTCTGCGAGGCCCAAGGAGTCAACGAACACGGGCAGTACTAGCAGAGCGGCCGTAGCGCAGCGGAACACGCCCGCGTCGGAATCTGGCACCCAGCCCCGGGCAGAGGCAACCCCACCGCGGGGTTCCCTTGACCAACGCACGACAGATTCGGACCCTTCTTCGGATAAAACTAACTATTTCATCGCAGCAGCCGCAGTGGCGGGAATCATCCTTCTGACATCGCTTATATACGTAGTCATTAAAAGGTGTTGCCGAAAGTCTTCTGATCCGGAGCAATCACTCCAGTTGGAAACTTGTGTAAGTTAATATTCTGCTAGACGTACCAACCTTCTAAAGATTATGAGTGGACTTTGATATCCAGACACAATTTGAAGTCAAGAATCCGTGAGTAAATGAAGCTGTGTATTCCCGTTCGTCCCCCCGACTTCGTCCACCTAGTGGGACGAACGGGAATTCGTTCGTTATTTTTTTTCCCGATCGTCCCACTGATTTTGTCGGTGGGACGAACAGCTGGGTCAAAGGCTGCCAGCACATTGTTTGAAACCACTAAAGGTGCCATTAGCCTGTCTGGTACCAAACTACAGGCCTACCGCTTAACTAACATTTATTTATTATTTATTTATTTATTTATTCACTCATCATCACTATCATTACAGGATTGTCCTAATTCAATAGTGTGGCTATAATTACAGTTTTATTATTTATTATAACATATTCTATACATAGTGACTTTTGTGAACTCACCCAGAGAACAAGTAAAAAGATCCATGCTGTCTGCTACGTCATTAAGTATACGCAAGGTACGCGTTATAGGGGCTTTACTCAGTAGATTGGTCCTACTACTGGGAACCGCCAATAGACGTGGCCGTCGTCTTCGCAATACATAATTGTCGGGCACACACAGGTTTATTTCTTTTAATATACCTGGTGCATAAACATGGTGCCCTCTGTAGTTGCCCCAGTCGGTAGCCCGCTGGCGAGTGTCAGTATCCTCCACGCATCGCACAGCTAACCAACAGCAACTGAGCGAGAGGTCCTGGGTTCGAATCCCGTGCTGGGGTGTTGTTTTGTTTCATTAGCAATTGCTCAATAGAAGCACGGAGTTATGAAGTTGGCGGTAAGACGCCCTCGCGGCTCAGAAGGGATGTAAAGGTCCTGCTCATTACTTTATTACTTAAGCTTGTAACTTGGTGCTTGTTGCAGGCGAGTACGAACATGGTACTGTACGCAGAGCTAGACATACGGCCCAGCACGAGACCGGCCCCCGCTACCACCGCGGACACCACCTATGCGGAGATCATTGGCGTTCTTCGGCCTCCGAATAGACAAGCCAAGAAATAAATGTTGTGCCTGCCTTTATCTATAGTTAATGTCTTATCATCAGCTGCCAGCCTTGTGCTGTACTGGGTAATAGGTTACCCCTTGCTATGACTGGTTGTCAGACTTTCGGGCCACTGACTGCTTCACGATAGTCAAAGATATACAGTTGCCAGCCGGGATCGACGGCTTAACGGTTTTCCGAGGCACGAAGAAAACTGGGTATGTAATGGGTGGTCACCCATCCACGGACCAACCTACAGACGCGACTTAACCTGAAGATCGACCCGAGCGGCTGTTATTATTCAGCCACGAGCTGCTCTCTACAGTTTATGCCTAATAATAAGTATTATTATTCCTTTATTTATTTTTCTAACTTATTTTAATATTTTTAAATATCTCTATACAAAATCAATATAAAAAAACATTTAAAAATATATAAAATAGTAGCCCACCAGCACCGGGAATAGGGTCCGAGCTACCGGTGGTCAGGGCTCTTGAGAGAGGAACCTCCTAACAATACGTGCCGTGTCCAGAAGTACTGCTTTCTGAATCAAGCCCTTGATCCAGCCGCCAAGCGAGAGCCTCTTCAGATGTTGGTCGAGGCTCTTGGCTATTAAACCATTGGCTGAGACGACTATCGGCACAATGACTGCCGTATTCACGTCCCACATGTCGACAACCTCGCGAGCAAGATATATATACTTGAAATGCTTATCTTTCTCTGCTTTCACGAGGTTCTCGTCATGCGGGACCGTTATATCAACGATCATTGCGCGACGCTCCAATCGATCTATCACCACAATGTCAGGCTTATTAGTATTATTATTAGAATTATTTAATAGTAATAAGAAATTTTATTTTAATTTATTCAGTAAACAGTTTCTTTTACACCAAATAATGTTTATGAAACTAGCGTTTATAGCACTAAAATGCAAACACTGCTTAAATAGGTACAAGGAGATATTCTCACGAAATAACTATTGTGAGATAAAAAAAAAATTGGAAATAAAACGAGATTTTATTACAATGAAAAGACGAAAATTAGGTTTATATATCGACACTAGCGACCCGCCCCGGCTTCGCACGGGTGCAATGTAGATACTAATGTTTTCTCTACTATAATATGCATGTATTATACATATAAACCTTCCTCTTGTATCACTCTATCTATTAAAAAACCGCATCAAAATCCGTTGCGTAGTTTTAAAGATCTAAGCATACATAGGGACAGACAGACAGCGGGAAGCGACTTTGTTTTAGTCATAAGGCATTTATTCATTTGTTTAAACTATAATAATGGTATAATAAAGAGTTCGCTATGTTGTTGTTTGTTGTTTAAGTTATTTGTATGGTGATGTTGTATGTTTTATACTATGTAGTGATTGAGCGCGTGTACAAAGTTTCACCTCCGTGCTATTAACCGTTGAGGAGTTCTCTCGTGAGGAGACGGTTCTGGCTGCAGGATCAAGTCATGTCTGTCATAAAAATGTATTGTCACCAGAATCAAAGGCGTGTGCAAAATTTCAGCTCAATCTCTTGGGGGGATCTGGTTTGAAATTCAGTTGCTAGATTTGACCACTAAATACTAACTCGCAAGGCAAGTTAAAAGTCGTTTCTCAGAAATATTTTCGGTGCAGTAATACATAGTTGTACAGACTGTTTGGTTGAGGGCTTCGTTAAGGATCCGTCTACACAATGTATACAGGGTGTAAGGGACAGCCCTCCGCAGACTGATAGGGTTCATTCAGCTCCTTATTTTGAACCACCGGAATCATTGTCAGGAAAAATTTTGCTTTTTTTTTTGCTTATTTCAGTTACTATTCCTTTATTTCAATGTAACCATTCCCAGTACGCAGCACTCCATTTACGTAAATAATACAGCAAAAAAAAATAAGAAAAAACAGAACGACGCGTGAAGTCAGTTGTTCACTCTCTGCCTAGCCGCAGAGCTCACCGAACTCACCGCTGCGCTTGCCGTTCGCTACGTGCGTTTTACCACGGTAACGATACATTGCGTGCGAGGAAATAAAACAAATCAGGTTTATTGCATTCCCGCAACGTTCCTGAAATAATTACTTGTACTGGTCATCTCAGTATGATATACTGAATTCACCCCATCAGTCCGCGGAGGGCTGGCCTGTGTGTGTTACACCCAGTATGTTCGTATCAACATGAAAATATGTAACCAATATAGCGGAGAAACCAAAAGAAACTCACTTTTAAAAGTTGTTGAGTATAGCTAAACATATTTGTGCTCGTGTGTCGTGACTGTACAACACACAAGGCGATCTCCAACAAAAAAACGTCCCATAGAATAGATTTATTTTCCAGGTCAAGACGCATAGTTGCCCTTTCTGGCGTTCTGCCCTTACTACCGGCTCATTTGATACCTGAAGGTTGGGCATACACTAAAGATGATGCTCCGGATCTACCTAAATTGCAAAGTTCTAAAAATTACATGAATATGCAATGGCTGAAAAATTCAACATTTATTGAATCCTGGTCAGTTTTTGGTTTGCAACACCGTACTACCAATTATCTAGAAAGCTGGCACAAAACACTGAATACAAAAATAATTTTCCAAGTCTTCATAACTTGTTGCAAGCATTAGAAGACGACGCTTTGTTTCAAACACCCATAATGAGAGGATTAGAAGTAAAAATGAAGACAAAAGAGCACATAATGCGAGATGAATTTTTAATAAATTGTCAAATGATGCTTAGCACTGGTGAAATTAGCATAGGACATTATTTAGAAAGAGTAAAAAGTTTTAGATTAAGTTATATTTTTGTATTTTATTGACTGTACAGTCGACATCGTTAATATCGGACGCGGATAATCGGTCAAAAATACAGTATAATGGCCTTGACTGTACTTTTGGTAAGTGATAAAAACAAAACCCATTCAATCGAAGGTATAGGAAAAAATATTCCCGCTCCTCCTACCAATCGGAGTTCCGATCGGAGGACAGGGAAAGACCCTTAAGAAGTATTGCCAGGGAATGAGAAAATGACATTTAAGAACATGTCTAAACGTTTTACTTTAATATGCCTATAAGCAATGATAGCCTAGTGGTGTGCCCATCGGATTGCTAAGTCAGGAGGTCTCGAGTTCGAACCCAAGACACGAATCTCTGATTTTTGGGATTCATGTGCGTATTGTATAATTCTCACTTGCTTCGGTGAAGGAAAACATCGTGAGGAAACCAGCATGCCTGAGAGATATATCTCGACGGCGTGTAAAGCCAAGTCAGAGGCCCATGGGCGGCATAAAAACTCTGACACCAGGTTAGGCACTTACCACACGACAAAGAATAAGAATATGGCTAGCAATATAATTATTTTCGTGCCTGTAAGTAAAATATGCAGGCAGCTGTGGCACTCGGGGATAAAAACACACTATTCAACAAATAAACAACTTTATATTGCTTTAAAATAAATAACTAATAATCTGAAAACCTTTAAATAGTAAGCTAAAAACAATTAAAACGTAGAAGCTAATCAGGAAGTAATTAGCAACTTTAAATTTTAACTGTCGCTTGTAGCCTAGATTGCTGTCTTTCAGGCCATCTTTGATAATATGCCTTCTTATACCGACGCCCCAAACTTTGACGTACTCATTAAAATCGATGGTTTTAATGTCGCAGTTGAAAATGACCTTATCGGCCTCAGTCATACGGCTTATCATCGTTTGCACGTTGTCATCCTCGAAGTACCACTCGTTGGCCAAGAAAAAGCGGTAGACGAGTGCGAATTTGTCTATTTTCCTGAAGACAGCAACAAACCTGAAAAACGAAAAGCGATTTATTAAAAAAAAAAAACAAAATGGCTGAACATTTTTATGTAACCTTTTCGAAGTGTCGGATTAGGGAGTGGACACACCAACCGAAGCGAAAGAAATGATCTGAAAATAAATCATTACAAAAAAACTTTTTTTTTTGCCAGCGACTTCCTAGTTATTTTAGACTTATTTAAGTGTTTTTAGGGAAGTCAGTTTTTTTTTACAAAAAGTTTTTAAGTTTACGCTTTTTAGTACTGTATCGTTTTTCGTAAAATTTCGTATAAACTATTGAAATTGAAGTCACAAGACAGCAAAAAACTGCAATTCTATGGGATCAACCGGAAAGTTAATCTTTTCACATAAAAAAGAATTTTTCAAATCGGTTCATAAATGACGGAGTTATGAGGTAACAAACTTAAAAAAAAAAATACAAACGAATTGAGAACCTCCTCCTTTTTTTTTAAGTTGTTGAAAAATGACAGAACCGAAGTCAACTTACGACGTGACATCCTTTGGCATCGTCCCGAACAGAGCGCCCACAGTATCCATAACGTAGGCGGGTATATAGTGTAAGAAAAACGACACGAAACTGTAGGCGAACTGGTTCGTCACCTCGACTAAGTAGCAATACCAAACGGCTCGAGGAGACGGATATTTTGCACCTTCGGTTCGCATTATCACTCCTATGAAATCTGCAATGAAACTTAAGTTATCATAATTGGTACACAAATCTCATGGGACGTAGGGATACGTCTGTGTGTGTAAACGACACTATATTCAATGGCAGATATTATAAACGGGCTTTGTGTCGAATTGGGTGGATTTTGAGGCAATTATATGACCCATTCCAATAAAGTGACATATCCGATAACCGCAGCGACTACTGCTATGACTTAATAATTTTCCAATTACACAAAAACCCAAATAAACAAAAAAAATTGACTTCAGCGCCATCTCGCGGAAGAATGGCTGGGAGCAGACCGTTTCACCTTAACACAACAAGCGAAGTGTGGTTGTACCATGGTAGGTACAGCTCTGCTTAAGCCTTCGAAAAATACAGTCGTGATGTTATATTTTATGTAGTTAGAATAACAAAAAAAATATATCTATTGATAATCACATTATTTACCAAAACTCTAACGAAGAGCTTGGCATATTTTGTTAAAAAAAAAAAACTTAGGAAGACTTCAGGTGGCCTACCATGACGTTTTAAAGCAGGAATCTTTTAGTATTATTCCAGTGTGGGAAAGAGATGGCGCTGGAACATCCTGTATAGCTCTGTCTCTTTCCCACACTGAAATTACATTAAAACATTCCTGCTTGACTTCATGGTAGGCCACCAGCGGGGTTACCATGATCTCTTAACGCAAGAATATTTGGTTTTATTCCGAGAGTGGGAAAGAGACAGACAGATCTAGACAGTTGTCTAGATCATTGTAACCCACCAGCCGATGTGGCTTCGAACGTTTTGGCACAACATTTATTGTGTCCAACTTACCCCACGTAATGAAGTGGTCTTTATTGGACACGGTGTACACTTGGATGTCCTGGTCGCCCTTCTTGCGGCGTTCGGCAGCGTCCCAGGCGGCGGCGATGGTGGCGTTGTTTACGAAGTCCACCGGAGTTATCGCCAACTTGCTGTGCTTGTCCACGTAGAACACGTGCAGGATGCCCAGGATTATGCCCGCCAGGATCTGGGGAGAAGACAGGAGATTACTTGTGTGGCCAGGCGTAAAAACCGGGTGAAAGAGAGACATCGACGCTAAAGCGGTTATTAGAAAGAAATCTGCTGTCCAGTACATTTTTATCGTGGAGGTGTTGCAGTTTTGTAGGAAACAGCTGATTTTTTTTTTATAAACGACGTAATATGATGTGCTGAATATAATAATATAACGTTTATTAATATAACGTTTATTGTGTCCAGAAGTTTTACACAAATAGTATTGGGTTTGGGGTCTTCATTTAAGCAAATAATGCCTGTATTAAAAGACTCCGCTCCTTCACAACAGTAAGTACTTACTTTAAACACAATAAAAACAGTACATGGGTAATAAAATAAAATATAATTATGTGAACGTGTGTGTGCGTGTGCATGAGTGTGGATGTGTTGTTGAGTGTACATGAGTGTTGTGGATGTGTGGTTGTATGTGTATGGGTGTGTGAATGTACGTGTAGGTATGAGAGAGTCTCTGTGTGTGAATACGTGGTAACCATTTTAGCGTCGGTGTCTCCTCCACCTTGTATAACTCACTAGCTGAGCCCCGTGGTTTCACCCGCATCTTTTATTTCTCAGCTCATAAATGCCGTAGTGTCATAAGCTTTCGACAAGATTCGGGCTATCAAATGCAAAAAGAAGTTTTCAAATCTGACAGGTAGTCAGAGATACTTAACTTACATAACACTTTGTCCGACCTAGGAATCGAACCCAGTACCTCACAGCAGTCGAGCTTGCGACCACCAGGCAAACGAGATAGGAGTTAGTTATATTCTTGGTTAGATACTTAAACAAATCAACAAGAGGCTCACCCCGGTCGGCCCCTGAATCGTGGACAGATCCATCCAGCCAGGAGTTGGCTCGTGGTAGCTGGGCACCACTGGAAACATCACCACAGACATCCGCATGAGCGTGGGAAAGACAAATAACTGTTGATACGTCAGTTATCTAGTACTGGGGGTCTCGGAAAAAGTTGCTGAAGGCTCTCGGGCGCATTCCTCCAATAAAACTGGACGCGATCAATACATCTAGAGCGCGTCTTACTTCTATGGGGCCATCCATAAATTACGCGACACGTTAAGTGAGGGCGTCGACGAAATGCGACATTGTGGGACAAAGGGTGGGAGGGGTCCTAAATTTTGGAACAATTTTTATGGCCTACAGGTTTTTTTTTCGGGTCTGGTTGTTTGTGATGTGAGTTTAAATGTTTGTAAACGCAACTACGATACAAGAGAAATGCTTAGTTAGGGGCAGCGTTTAAAATAAATATCACTGCCTCTACACTCCACATTGAAGATCACTCACGATCTCAACCAAGTCAAGAATGTATTCATCATGGCTTTCGGAATACTGGTGATGGCTAACTTTGTCCCCTCTTTCTTTCTTTATCGTGTGGTTAGTGACTAACCTGGGGTCAGAGATTGTATGCCGCATGGCTTCACATATCGTCGAGAAAAATCTCTCAGGCATGCTGGTTTCCTCATGATTTTTTCCTTCACCGAAGCAAATGATAATCATATAATACGGACATGAACCCGAAAAATCAGAGGTTGGGCTCGAACTTGAGACCCATGACTTGGCAGTCCGACGGTCACACCACTAGGCTAACAAACGAGAAGGATGATGTTGGTGTCCTTAACCAATTGGAAGGATCGGTGGCTTACCTACGGGTGGTCTGACGACGCACGCGGGCAAGTTGGCGGACCGCACCACCTCCTCGGCGATCGCCTTCGTGAACGTGTAGGTGTTGGGCCAGCCCTTTATCAGCCTGGAACAGAACCGTCCATCACTCTACGATATGGAAGAGGAGCGGAGGGGTACTCTCGTAGTAGGTTGTCAATGATAGACAAAAGTGAAGTGGCTAGTAATCATGAAAACTATCAGTTTGACTTACCCTGTTAGCCTACCATAGGATTATTCCAGTGTGGGAAAGAGATGGCGCTAGACATCCTGTATAGCTCTGTCTCTTTCCCACTCTAGAATGATATTAAAACATTCCTGCTTTAAGACGTCGTGGTAGGCCACCTGCATATGATTAGGGAAGGCCAGTACCCATGTTGCTATCTATTGCAGCTGAACTTTCGCAATAACTCGTGTGCTAGCTTCGGTTCGAAAAATATAGAACTGTATTTCAGTACCTATACGGAAGCCTCAAAACTAACTGCTGGGACCTTTAAAGAGGGAGTAGGTCATTAAATCAACACACAGGCCTGGGTCGGCCGTAGGTCCGTGTGTGTCCGGGTGATTTAAATGGCATACAAAATACATCTAACAAACTGGCCCTAGATTTTTTTTAAATTTTTGCCTATTATTTCCTACTGCATTTGCTCCTGCTGATTTAGTTTCCAAACATGAAAACAACTACGTGTTTTTGGAAAAACCACTTAAAAATAAAAACATAAAGTTCATTACGACTTTTTCATTCGAAGTAGTCAATCGGGAATCAACTTAATTTACACTTGTATAAATTTGATACTCATTTAAGAGCGTGTACGCCGTACGGCATTTCATACAAATTTTCAAGTTCTTATTTTTCGAAACGACTGTACCGATTTTAATGAAACTTCACACACATAAGCACGATACATAGGTCTAAAAAGTTAGTGAAAAACATATGTCTTATTAAAAAAAAAAAATTGGAAATTTCTGTTTCTATGGAAAATTTAAAATCGGTCTAATTTAACTGTAACACAATTTTGCGAAAATGTTTTTACTAACTTCTTAAACCTATGTATCCTGCTTATGGGTATGAAGTTTCATTAAAATAGGTTCAGTCATATCGCAAAATAAGGACTTGAAAATTTGTATGAAACGCCGTACGGCGTACACGCTCTTAAATGGAAAATTTAAAACCAATATTTCGATAGACTAGAACTTACTCTTGGAGGGATGAAACTCATGTTACAAAAAGAGTGATAGATATTAATGGTGATGAATGGAGAGGGAGAGGAAGGCCAAAGAAAAGATGGATGGATTGTGTGAGGAATGATATGAAAGAGAAAGGAGTAAATGATGCCGTGACGTCTGACAGGGATGTGGAAGAAGAAAACGTGTTGCGCCGACCCCGAGTAGACTGGGACAAGGGCGGGGAGATGATGATGACGAGAACTTACTCTTCGGTGAAATGCTCGAGCTTCTGTTCATCCAACGACTCGGCCATGCCGATGACGAGTTCAGGAGGCACAGGGCAGGGGTAGAACTTTTCCAGCACCGGTTGGCGCACGCGCGCCTCCGTCGCGTGTGAGAACGCCGTGGACACATGCACAAAGTTCCTGACAGCAATTAGTTCAATATCAAACAGACGTCATAAAACATAAACAGTATGAAATTCACGTAGTTCTCGACGCAAAACCAATTCAATATTAGGTTTGAGCCTCATCTATCAGCACGGATTCGCATTATTCCATGCTATAATAATATATAACGAGTATGGTAGGGGTAGGGTGTCGTGATGGCCCACAGGTTAAGGCCTCGCATCTCATGCATGAAGTTGTGGGTTCAAATCCGGGCACGGACCAATGTGCCTTTTTCAATTCACATGTACTTTCTAAGTTTATCTTGGACATCACAGACATCGGTGAAGGAAAACATCGTGAGGAAACCTGGACTTATAATCAATATAAGTCTGAAATCGCCAACCCGTCTTGAGCAAGCGTGGTGATCAATGCTCGTGCCTTCTCAATATGAGGAGAGGACTTTGCCCAGCAGTGGGACAGTTACAGGCTGGTATTATTTATGGCAGGGTAGACCAGAAGGTCTTTCAGTAAGCCTAGTCAGCATCGGAATTTGATAGTTGAGCAGGTTGGGTGTGATGAGAAAACGCAAAAAAATATACTATGAAACTCTTCAGACATAAAATAAATTTACAAATTGTTCACAAATCAAATTCAGGATCGTCAGATTTAGTACAAGGCCAAGAAGTTTGGTCTGTTCAAGAAAGTCGTTTTGGTTCAGGCCCCGTAGGTACGTTGAGACGAAAATCAACATATTTGAAAAGCCAGCTGTTCGGTTTTTGCACTTTTTGAAAACTGAAAAACCGCCTAAAACTTGACATTGTATAATTTTATCGTTCTCTCAAAGATTTTTGGAAAAACACTGGACTCCCTCACCAAGTAGCATACAGGGTGCTATTTTTGGCATGAGGGTTGGTTGTCTATGAATAACAAAATATGCTTGTTTCTGTGTCTCACTTGAGGCGCACGCACTCCCTGGCGAGGGTCACGCATTCGCGGGTGCCGCGCACGTTGGTGAGCGTGGCGGCGCGTAGCGGCTCGTCGAAGCGCACCGTCGCAGCCATGTGGAACACTGTGTCTACCTGCAACCAACACATCACACCTGAATCCTCCCAACGTGTACATAGACAAAGTGATATTCAAACTCAAAGCATTCATTTCAATTAGACCATTCCAGGCACTTTTGAAAGTCAAACAAAACAGCGAAGTTACAGTCCCAGTCACAGGGCATAAAAACTTGTGAAAGTACTGCAGTTGCCCATTCGAAAGCGTAGATCCTATGGAGAAGAATGGGCAAGAAACTCCATGGACACTCTTTCCAATCAAAATATTGTTACAAAATCTTGGTTACATCATGTTCTGTCAGCGACTAGCTTTTTCCCGCGGCTTCGCTCGCGTTATGGTCAGAAATTATCCCATATGGAACATTTTAAGTCTATGATACTCGGGAATAATGTAGCTTCATAATAGTTAAAGAATTCTCTAAATCGAAAAGTTTTAAGTATGAGACGATATAGCTAGAAAGTAGATGACTGCTGAGATGACGAGTACAGCCCGTTCACACGACGACGTATCGTCTTTATTCACGATCCGTCAATTTTTGTGACGGCGGCAATGCTTTTTAAACGCTATATAATTGTGTTCACACGCATCACGGATCGTGAAAAATTACGGACACGTCTTAAATCACGTAACGTTTTTTAAAAATCATGTTCCTACGTCAAAAAACACGGATCGTGATTTTTTGTGACGGATTCGCCGATGCGTCCGCTCCCGAAAAAACACGGAACCAATGTGAACACCAATTCGTTTTTATTGCCTGATCGTGATAAAACACGATTCCGTATGCGATGTGAACGTCCATCCGTCTTGACGTATCGTGTTTTATGACGGATCGTCAATGACGGAAGCCTTGTCAACGGGCTGTAAGTAGATAAGGATGCGAGAGAAAGCAGTCAATGATGCTGTGAAGACTGACAGGGGTGAATGGAAGAAGAAAACGTGTTGCGCCGACCTCAAGTAGAACGGGACAAGGGCAGGAAGATGAAGAAGGTATTGAAAACAACGTTGTAACGTCTCAGAAGTCAGAGTGTGGCGTGGTCTCCCTAGATGTACTGTACGATATGATAATGGTCGAGCGTTGGTGGTCACTACATGAAACAGGCATAGGACCTAACCTTCTAGCGCTTGGGAGAGGCCTATATCTACATGGTGATCTGTATCTGCCCACCTAGCCTGTTCCATACTATGTAGGTCGGTTACCTGTCTATTCGGATGCAGCTGAATACCAGAATTTTGCATGGAACGACTGTAAGCAGTCGTTCCCTGGCTCCCTAGCTGGCTGACTGTCAATCCTACGACATACAGTCTAGTTTCAGTAATAGTGTAACCAGTGATAGCTTAGTGGTGTCACTGTTGGACTGCCAAGTCATAGGGTCTCGAGTTCGAACCCAAGACACGCACCTGTGATTTTTTTGGAATCATGTGCGTATTGTATAACTATATTATCACTTGATTCGATAGCAGTGTCGACAGCGAGGGCCATTTGCCGTCATTGAACTTTTGTGAACTGTTTTTCTATTCATGATCGGAATAAATTATGTTAGGTAGGTACTAAAAACTAAATATATAACGTTTAAATACAGTTTACCTTTACGTAAGCATGAAACCTAATAATTATATTAGGTTTTATTCATTAGTTATAAGTATTCAAAGCAACAATGTTGACAGGTAAACTGTACACAGTGTGTCATATGCATTAAGAAGCTGAAACCTCGAGGTTTACCATAACATGACCACTACCATGGCTACATGAAACTGTGCGTGCCGGACCAATACGAGGGTGAATATTTGAAGATAGACATATTCAGGATTCGTAAATTAAGTTCAAATATTGCTTAAAATTACAACTTTTATGGATTTAACGTAAAGTTTATGTCGTATATCAAACGCACAGCATTTGAACTGCTAAATAGGTCTGAATCTGAAGCTGTACATTTTCGTCAAACGGTGATGACATATGAAACAGACGGTAATTAGCAGTATTATGTCTGATTAACTCTATTATACGAGTTAACTTTCACTATATGGTTTTTCACGTAACCCTAAAAAATAACCCTAACCTTTAATCTTAACCTTTAACAGTAACCTTTTCGGTCCCTGTTTCTTGTAATCAACACATTATAAGCTAACTAGCGATCCGCCCCGACTTCGCACGGGTACAATGTAGATAGTAATGTTTTCTCTACTATAATATGCATGTATTATACATATAAACTTTCCTCTTGAATCACACTATCTATAAAAAAAAAACTGCATCAAAATCCGTTGCGTAGTTTTAAAGATCTAAGCATACATAGGGACAGACAGCGAGACGCGACTTTGTTTTATATTATGTAGTGAAGCTTACCTCTTGTGTTAGTAACGTCCAGTCTTTGTCGCTCAGGCCGAGCCTGATGTCTGCCACGTCACCCTCGATCGGTACTATTTTGTCCACGAAGTTCGGCTGCCTCTTCCGAAGTACATCGTACAGCTGATACAAAAAGACGGCATTGAAGAAATAGCAAATAATCTGAATCCGTCGCATGGTACAAGACCAGCTGTATGATAGATAGGTATACCTATGTATGATGTCATATCATCATCTGTCTAGCCTTTTCCCAACTATGTTGGGGTCGGCTTCCAGTCTAACCAGATGTAGCTGAATATCAGTATTTTACATGGAGCGACTGCCTATCTGACCTCCACAGCCCAGTTAGTAGTGACCTGAACCCGAAGATCGATCCGAGCGGCTGTTATTAATTAGCCACGAGCTTCTCATGTATGATGTCACATGTCTTCCAATAAAATATTGCAAATTTTCAATAACACTACTCTAGACCTATTAATACACTGTTTGAAAACGATTTTCAACGTTCACCTCAGCGTCCTTAGTCGTATTTCCAATAGTGTAACCATTAAGCTCGTTCTTTTATTTATTTATGTACACACAAAACACATTACAGGAAAAATACATAAAGATAAAAGAGCACAAAGATAACGCTTATTTCATTTAGAAATCTCTTCCAGCGGACCTGCGAGAGGATAGATATAAAAGAAACGTAGACACAGTGTGTAAGAAGAATAAAATAACTACAAAATTAATAACTTGACTGAGTGAATACGACTAATCTGTATCACAGTCGGGCTGAAACTCACCGAATCCTTGAGCACATAGTCCAGCCTCTCCTGTATTGTCTTCCCTTTCTTCGGTCGCAGCAGCACGAACATCTTCTCTAACTGGCATGATCTGTGGACAGTTTACATTAACACAATATAACATTACGCTTCTTTCTTTCTTCATCGTGTGGTGAAAGCCTAACCTGCTGTCAGAGTTTTTTTGCCACCCATGGGCCTCTGACTTGGCTTTACATACCGTCGAGAGATATCTCTCAGGTATGCCGGTTTCCTCACGATGTTTTCCTTCACCAAAGCAAGGGATAATTAAACAGTATGCACATGAATCCTCGAAAAATCAGAGGTGCGTGTCTTGGATTCGAACCCGAGACAGTCCAACGGTCACACCGCTACTATCACTGCTGAAGAAAAAATCCTGTGTGGTGGGCACAGCATTTCTTCTCGTTAAATAAATCATTCTTCAAATATATTAAAGTACAGGAGGATCCTAACCTTAATAATTTCTCAATGAGCTGCTTGCCGAGGAAGCCGGAGCCTCCAGTCACGAATACCGAAGCCCCGGAGTAGAACTGTTGCACGGCGGAGTCTCCACGATCCATTATTTCATTCAACACATCTTGGTGAGCCATGGCAGCCATTTCTATCTCTAGCACAGGGTCCATCGTCACAGCCTTTTGGAGCTAAAAATGTTTGGATTTGAGAAAAGCCCGCCACACTATTCCCCAACCACTGCAACTCCTGCAAGCCAGAATCAACAGTGGCGACCACCAGAAAAGCGCCGAGACAATGAAGCTCGACGAAGTCCCAGAAAAACGATTTAACGGTCTTGGATCCCGCAACGAATTTAATCAGAAAAATAAATAACTAGTTTAATTGTTTTTCTTGCATTGGATGAAAACAAAAATTTTTTTTTCAAAAATAAAACGACTTCCAAAAGTGGAAAATAACTTTACTTTCGGAAGTCGGTGACTATTGTTTGTTTCATTCACTTTTTTTGCCACCGACTTCCGAAAGTAAAGTTATTTTCCACTTTTTTAGTGTTTTTTTTGGAAGTCGGTTTTTTTTTGCAAAAAAGTTTTATTTTACCCTTTTTAGTTATCGTATCACACACAAATCTTTGTCAAGCTTGTATCAATTTCGCAATTTCTTTTACTTGGATGACATATTTTTTCTAGCTATTTTGATTTCAAAACCAAACTGCTGAACCGATTCTGATGAAATTTCTATGGGACCAATCGGGAAGTAGATCCATTCAGATAAAAGAAGAATTTTTCAAATCGGTTCATAAATGACGGCGAAAAAAAAACATACAACCGAATTGAGAACCTCCTCCTTTTTTTAAGTCGGTTAAAATGAGGCGAAGAACACATCGTGGCAAGTGATCAGTGATCGAATATGGGCACCATCTCGTCATTTATAAGAATTATGATTAATAGAAAATTTTCAGCGCAAATTACGTAACACTTTTTAGTTAAACGTATTTAATATGCAAGTGTGCTTTTTATGATAAAAATACACGTTTTTAAATATAAAAGTAAACTGCTGTAGGTACTGTTTTAAAATAGAATATATTTTAACTTACTCCCTGCCTGTTAAAATTTAACTTGTTTTTCTTGTTCGGTATATCGACAGTTACTTATATACACACAGGTACCTATAAAAAAGCTGGACTAAATGCGTCCGTCCGTTAGAAAAGAAGTCACCAGTAAAGTCTTAATTAAATAGCACACGAACTGCGATTGTTTCAATGGAAATTATATTGTTTACGTATTTATTAGCATCGTTGATGAGGAATAGTTCAGGCGTCCCAAGGGTAACATACTTATACTGACGATTTAAGTGAAGTACAGTTTTTGTTGTCTTGGACTTGCATAAAGACAGAAAAACATTATTTTGTGTGAATTATTTGCCCACACTGGCTCTGGATCGAGGTCTGGGTCTGGAAGAGCTCTAGGCTTAATAATAACAGCCGCTTGGACCAATCTTCAGGTTGAGCCGCGCTTGGCTAGGTTGATCTGTGGATGGGTGACCCATTACATGCCGAGTTTCCCCCGAGCCTCGGAAAGCACGTTAAGCCGTCGGTCCCGGCTGTCGTTTGTAGATCTTTGACAGTCGTTACAGGTAGTCAGTGCCCCGAAAGTCTGACAACCAGTCTTATCAAGGGGTGTCGTATTACCCAGTACTAACTGGGTTGTGGAGGTCAGATAGGCAGTCGCTCCATGTAAAATACTGGTATTCAGCTGCATTCGGTACGACTGGAAGCCGACCCCAACATAGTTGGGAAGAGGCTAGGCAGATGATGACTAGTCCTGGATTGATAGATCTGGAAGGCATGGGGACTTTGTCCAGGAGGTCTACTCTCTAAGCACGAAACCCGTAATTTAGGCCGCAGATACGGGCATTTCCTACTCCGTATCACTTACGGACATACGATTAGTGAGGGACCCGAACTAAAAACGAATGACAACACGACTGGACAGTTGTCCCTACTCCCGATGTATTATCAAAACTCATGAATCCGAATATAATAGGGCGTAGGGTTCATTTAGAAGTTTCGATCTACTTTCGTACGGGCCCGTATATTCGTTGACGGACTTAGAGAGTAGACCCCCAGTAGTTGAATGATACACAGTGAAAGCCGGGACCTCATTGGTGGGGTTCTTCAGAAAAGTCAGCTGCGTAGTAATCGCAACCGGCGTATGTATGACCAGATGTATGATCGTGGACGAGGCAAAAGGAGTATGTAAGGATCGTAGCAGGTGGCGTTCTGTGGTTTTTGCCCCAACAGGAATAAGGCGTCAGTTTATGTATGTATGTATGGCCGTGAAAGTGCTGCTCCGGCGTAACGACTGGTTTTTACGTCAGAGCGTAGCTTTGAACGCATTGATGGACACACGGACGGTGCGGCGTCGCGGCGTTGCTTGCTGCGGCGCCGCAGCGTAGCTGACTCTATGATAACCAGAGATCGGAATAGGTGGAGTACATTTGCCTAAACTTCAAGGAAGTAAGTAACAGTTCTTGTCTATTGCATGAATTGTTTGCGTAAGTGATTACTTAAACTCGTGTAATTACTGTAATTTGACTATACTATATGATTTTGCTTTAAAGTTTTACTAAGACATGGAATCAGTCGTCCTCGACATTTGCTATGATAGCCTCTCTAATCAAAATACACATAATATTTGTGACTTTCACGCAGAAAATACTGAACGAGTTTGGATGAAGTTTAGCACACATATGTATATAATATATGATATATATATGAGAAGTATCTTATGTGTTAACAGGACACTTGTGAGCTATGTGTTATCGTGTGATTGGGCTGCCATTAATCGATTAAGTAATCCAGAGTATCATCGCGAAGTCAGATTTGTTTGGTTAATAGGAATAGGTTTAGCCCCGTAGCTGCCTAAAACAATATCACTACATAGTATAAAACAAAGTCGCTTCCCGCTGTCTGTCTGTCGCTGTGTGTATGTTTGCGTAGATCTTTAAAACTGCGCAACGGATTTTGATGCGTTTTTTTTTTTAATAGATGGAGTGATTCAAGAGGAAGGTCAAGAGGAATTTATAAATATATGCATATTGCAGTAGAGAAAACATTAGTATCTACATTGCACCCGTGCGAAGCCGGGGCGGGTCGCTAGTAAGTTTATATTTGTCTATTATTTCAAGACGGTGGTTTTATGTGAACATAGTATAAATAAATGAATTGAGTTGGAGTATTTCACACTTATTTTGTTATTCATTATGTAGTAGGTATGCAGCAAGTGTACGTAATTATAATTATTATGTTTTGAAACATTGACCTGCATGACGCTGATGACGCGGGTCAGACCGCGAATCTAATTGTAATGTCACCATGACACGACGACGGTTTGATTGATGTTAACGTTATACAACGTAGCTAGGCCACTAAATCCCTCGCAAAAGTGTTGGACATTCTAGTGAAGGAAACAAAATTTAAAAAGAACAATAATTGTCATGAAATTGACACGGAAATAAATGCAACTATAGAGCAATTAAAAAATAAAGAAATTACAGTCGGACATTGTTTGGAGCTAATTGCTCCTTTTATGTTTTAAATTAAGAGTAAAGTAAGAGTTGCTCCTTTTATGACTTAAATTAAGAGTAGAGTAGAGTAAGAGTGGGTACCCAAAGGTATCAATAAAATGCTAATGTTTTCTTTTTTAATAACTGTTTAAATATAAAATGTTTAAAAGTTTTTGCAATAGATCCTCGGGAAAACAATCTTCATCCAAGAAAAAAAAAAAACTAGAAAAATTATTCTCTCACAACTAGTTACCAACCGGCGAAAGAAAATTATTCTCTTGTCAGTTACAAGAGAATAATTTGTTGGTTACAAAAATGGAAATAATTTGATCTACGAATATGGAAAAATAATTCTTCTCTCACAGCTAGTTACCAAACAGCGAAAGAAATATCTTCTCTTGTTACGTAAGTGTAGTTACCAAAGTGGACGAAGGGGATTCAATGCGCACAGTAGACTATTTTTTGGAAATAATTGGCTACAGTCGGCTCTGACTGGTAAAAAAAACAAAAAACAACGTAGGAATCTTAAAGCCTGTTCACACGGCGCACAGTGGGTCGAAACTATGATTTTAGTGACATAGAGACCAAGTTTTTTTTTTACATTTATCTTTATGCGGATGGATAGAGCTCATTAACCTCAATAATAATTGTCCTCACACTTTTTTTCCTAAATTTTTATACTTTGGGTAGAAAAATGGGTTTTGTGATTTTTTTGTTTGGAGCGGATCAAATTAAATTTAATTCCTGCTAAGTGGCGTGTGATCCAGCTTTGTAACTTTATTTTTCTTATACATTGTCTAGTCTACTATCATTTGATGCTATGAACATGTGCATAAAGTTGCAACTCTGCCAAAAAAATGAAAAAATACATGGAATATAAAGCTTAATTTTTTATTTTCGTAAGTTTTTTTAAGGTAAATTTGATATGGAATAGTTTGTAAAAGCACGTAATAATCCACATAATTACTTAACAACTAACATCAATACATTTAAAAGGTCCTTAATTAGCTTAAATTTAAAAATGTGGATTTATCTATGAATTTCTATTTGTGTGTTTAATGACTGTAATTAGTTTATAAAATGTTCTTTTTTAGATCATTTAATACTGAATAGTAAGTGAAGATACATACTTATATAAATTAGTAAAGGTAAACTAACTTACTAGTAACACAAGTAAACTAAAAACTAATATACGACCCCAATCTTTACTATTTCTTTTCAATTATGACATACAAACTAATAAATAAAAAAAAACAAGAAACTTACAATCTACCAAAAATCTTATTCACTATCTGATCTCTATGACTATCTTGTAAATTATTTACACGAATAAAATCTATATCAGATTATGTGGCAAAACTCAGCAGAAGCTCTTTGACTTTTGGAGAGAGAACCATTATATTTTGTTTCATCACTTAGGAATTAAATTAAATTTGATCCGCTCCATACAAAAAAATCACAAAACCTATTTTTCTACCCAAAGTATAAAGTTTAGGAAAAAAAGTGTAAGGACAATTATTATTGAGGTTAATGAGCTCTATCCATCCGCATAAAGAAAAATTAATAAAAACAAAGTTGGTCCCTATGTCACTAAAATCATAGTTTCGACCCACTGTGCGGCGGCCACGTAGCTTTTCAGTGCAAGTGGCGCGTGTTTAACACGCTTTAAACGAGATTCAGTAGCAGCAAGTAAACCTTAGCACACGTGCAGAAATTCAGTGGCGCCAGTTGTGAAACCGTTGCTACATCGTTCTCACATAATGTACCATCTCAACAAGAATGATGTATCCAAAATTTTTGTAAAAACATTATGATTTAAAAGAGTGTTCATGGAGTTTCTTGCCCATTCTTCTCCATAGAGATCTACGCTTTGGAATGGGCAACTACAGTACTTTCACAGTTATTATGCCTTGTGACTAGGACTGTAGCTTAATTTTTTATTGCTGTCTTTGTTTCGACAGTACAAAAGTGCCTGTAATTGGCCTAATTGAAATAAATGCTTTGATTTTGAAACGCGTCATCTGGACGTATAAAAAATACACGAACGTGCTTCTCAGGCACTTTTGGTTTGGATAGCTTCGTTCGCGCATGATTGAATCGATACAAACACAACAATCTACGTTTACGGCGCTGTGAACATGCGTCGTCAGCGCGTATAAAATACGCCGTGTGTACCCCCCTTTATGCCTTGAAAAAAATAATATTTTAATGACTACCTTCTAATAGTATGTCTGTTTTTGTATCCCACGGTCCCACCACACTATTACTGGCTGGCAAGCGAATCTTCCTGCTATCATACAATTGTCCAATTTTGCCTTGTTTGACGCAGAAATTCAAAACTGCCTCTGAGAGAGTGCAATAGTTTTTATACTAAGTAAGTTTATATAAGACTAGCTGACCCGCGCAACTTTGTCTGCGTAACATTTTTGATTGATGCTCCGCTCCTGTTGGTCGCATCGTGATGTCATATAGCCTATAGCCTTCCTCGATAAATGGGCTATCCAACACTAAAAGAATTTTTCATTCATCATTTTTTTTATTCGAACCATTAGTTCCTGAGATTAGCGCGTTCAACCAAACAAACTAACTTTTCAGCTTTATAATATTAGTATACATATTATCTATACTAATATTATAAATGTGAAAGTTTGGATGGATGTTTGTTGCTCAATCACGCCAGAACGGCTGAACAGATCTGGATGAAATTTGGCACAGAGATAGATTATTGTTTGGAATAGCACATAGGCTACTTTTAATTCCGGTAGAACGATCCCTGGGTCAATTATCGAACTTCACGCGGGCGAAGCCGCTGGCATAAGCTAGTATAATAATATATATAAATATAATAAGTAGTAGAATTATAGATAGGTGGTTTGCATGTGGCTGAAATAAGAATGCTAAGATGTGTGGTGTTACTCGAATGGATAAAAGAAGAAATGAGTTCATAAGCGGAAGAAGTCTGAAAGTGGCGCCGGTGACTGAAAAGCTGTGTGGTAATCGGTAGTCGTGGTATTAGCATGTGGTGCGGAGGAATGAGGAAAATGTCGTGAGGAAAGTTTTGAGTATGAATGTGGATGGGTATAAGAGTAGAGGAAGACCAAAGAAACGATGGATGGGCTGTGTGAAGGCTGATATGATAAGAAAGGAGGTGTCTGATGAGATGTCACGTAATAGAGAAGTATGGAAGAAGAAGACATGCTGCGCCGACCATAAATAAATTGAGATAAGGGCAGGAGAATGTTGAAACAAGATGTAGGTAACTGAGTAAGCTGACAATCTCAAGGGGTCATTGCTCTCCTAATTATGAAGTTTACCTACTATCAGCCAATATTATTATACAAATAAACCTGAGCCGTGGGCCGTTGTAGAGCGCCGCATTTATTTGGCTCGCTATGCGTAATTTACCTTAGGGCACAGCGTGCAAAACTTCACAAGTTTTGCGTCATTACAAATCAAGAAAGGAACAGAAAAGAGTACAAAGGTAATGCTTATTTCGCTAAAAATATTGTTATTATATTTTTTTGTGCAACGGAACCCTGTAAATGCGAGTCCGACTCGCACTTGGCCGGTTCGGTACTAGACAGGCTTTATTTAGATACCCTAGAGTGAAGAGGAATTATATAGTCCTCCTGGCCGTTTCCGGCCACGGCGGCCAATCTTAGCGGAGATAAGCCATCGGCGTGGGAGATATTATAGTGCACTAGTGTGTGCGCAGGCGCAGGTGCACTCTCTGTTCCTTCACTCTCATAGTCCTCAGAGACGGCAATCCGACACGACCGGAGAGAGATCAGGCGCAGGACCAACGGCTTAACGTGCTTTCCGAGGCACGGGGGTATCATACTGCCAACTTCCAAACTCCGGGCTACTACTGATAAATTTCTAACGGAAAAAACCCAATAGAACTTTTTAGCCGACCCGAGAATCGCACCCGGGGCCCCACGCTCAGCTGTCGCGCTTGTGATCACGAGACCAACGGAGCATTCCAAAAAGAAGAGGAGAGGAATTATATCCGTAAGAGCAACATTTTTACCCGCGGAACGTCTTTAACCTTTAAATGTGACTGCACTTGCATTGGAATTATTAAGAAAAATATTAAAAACTTTTTTGCAAAAAAAAACCGACTTCCAAAGAAAACACTAAAAAAGTGGAAAATAACTTTACTTTCGGAAGTCGGTGACTATTGTTTGTTTCATTGACTTTTTTGCCACCGACTTCCGAAATTAAAGTTATTTTCCACTTTTTTAGTGTTTTCTTTGGAAGTCGGTTTTTTTTTGCAAAAAAGTTTTTATTTTACCCTTTTTTTAGTTATCGCATCACACACAAATCCTTGTCAAGTATCAATTTCGCAATTTCTTTTACTTGGATGACATATTGTTTCCAGCTATTTTGATTTCAAAACCAAACTACTGAACCGATTTCGATGAAATTTCTATGGGACCAATCGGGAAGTAGATCCATTCAGATAAAAGAAGAATTTTTCAAATTGGTTCATAAATGACGAAGATATGAGGTAACAAACACAAAAATTTCCAGCTATTTTCATTTCAAAACCAAACTGCTGAACCGATTTTGATGAAATTTCTATGGGACCAATCGGGAAGTAGATCCATTCAGATAAAAGAAGAATTTTTCAAATCGGTTCATAAATGACGGAGATATGAGGTAACAAACACAAAAAAAAAAAAAAAACAAAAAAAATAACATACAACCGAATTGAGAACCTCCTCCTTTTTTAGAAGTCGGTTAAAAATAGTGAACATCAATAATTATGGTAAATAGACGAAGAGCTTGCTTCGACAATATTTCGCACCTTTAGTAATATAAAGGCTTAAAACAAAAAAGTAGTTTTTTGGGAATACGTGTTTAAAGATTCTGAATTGCAGTAAGAACGGGAGACGAGCGGGGGGAGTGTGAGAGAGATAGCCGAGTCGTTAATGTTCTTTTTCTCTCTCTTTCAGCGTTAGCCGGTTGATAATATCGTTTTGTGCCCTTAGCATTTAAAATCAAACAAAATTTTTGACTTTAGTCCTTATATTACTGAAGGTGCGATTTGTTACATCGATCTGCGTCATGCCTGCGTCTACGCATCAACATCTCACACGTTCATCGGAGTCCTTGAATAAGTATCCGCATCGCCAATCATGGTCGATCTTCGGAAATACGAGATCTAATATTGTGGCCCTGTTCTTCATCTTTTTTCGTATCGATGGTACGTCTTACCAAATTATGAACACCCGGGAGGCTACTTTAATCGCGGCGTCAGTAGCGTTCTTGACAGTAAGTTCTAAAACGCAGGTGTACGGACATTTTGGGCACTCCAGCAAGTCGGCCATGGTCTGATCGGGAGCCCTGTATTCTCGTTGAGCTGCTACAACCATGGAAGTACATGCCTATTATGTTTCACCATGGTTAGAAAATCACAGATTTACGACTAAAATATTTTCAGAACCTTAGAGTAACATATATATGTATAAGACGAAAGATGTGGAGAGACTTCATAAGTGGGCAATGTACGCACTACAAAACTAAACTTAGAAGCTTTGCATCTGTGGGGGTTCGAAAACATTAAGAGAACAGAAGCGCATACTCTTTCTGGTGCTATTACTAAATACATTAAATTAAAGCGTTTACAGTATTTTTCAGTAACGGCTTATTTTTTGCATATTCTCACTTTTGTTTACCATTGGCTGATTAGGCTCTCAGAGTTCAAAGTTATTTTTTTTATATTTTAAGGATATTAAATGTGAGGACCTATGATAGATCATGAATTGCATCTGTTGCTTTTGTTCATAAACTTCTTCTTATGCCGATGGCAATCTAAATTGATTACCCCCAGAAATTGACTACGAGTGCCTTAAATACTTAAAACAAAGTTGTACTATAGTAAGCGCCAGATAAACGTGGAATAACGGTCATTGACCCACATACGTTTATTGACATACTTAATTCCGAAAACAATATTAATGACATAAAACTGTCTTGAATCGACATCTATGATCGTGTTTCTTTCCTTTTTTTAGTAATTAAAAACGATTCATAATTTATTGCAGTGAACTTTATTCCACGTTTATCTGGCGCTTACTATAACGGAATTTAGTTTAAATTAACAGTATGCCAGTTTATAAGTATTTTTTTTTGCAGAGGATGTTGAGCATATACTATGACTTCAAGTTCCCATATAATATTCCTGATAATGCCAAAAGAATACGCGCACACGTGAGCGAAGCCGCGGGCACAGCTAGTTTTTGAAATAACACACAACGATAAGGTATTTTAGATTGTTTTTATTTATTAAATAACATATTTATTCATGGGAAAATCAAACATTTTTATACAATCCTACCCTGTGTTTTATTTGACCTCATTAAAAATAAGGCTGGTCCTATAAATCCCTCATGCTTGGCATACCCCACGTACCAAAAGATTGACGCAATATTCGCACAGGTACCTACAGTACGTCGTCCGGTCATGCAGGTACAATATCATTCTATGAATAATATTATTATTTCCTTTATTTATTTTTCTTACTTACTTATTTACATTTTTAAATATTCCTATAAAAAAAAAACATTTAAAAATATAAAAAATAGTAGCCCACCGGTATCGGAAACAGGGTCCAAGCTACCGGCGGTCAGGGCTCCAGAGAGAGGAACCTCCTAACAATACGAGCCGTGTCCAGGAGTACCGCTTTCTGAATCAAGCTCTTGATCCAGCCGCCTAACGAGAGCCTCCTCAGGTATTGGTCGAGGCTCTTGGCAATTAAGCCATGCGCTGAAACGACTATCCACTTCCCACATGTCGACAACCTCGCGAGCCAAGTCAAGATACTTGATTTGTTTATCTTTCTCGGCTTTCACGAGGTTCCCGTCATGCGGGACCGTTATGTCAACAATCATTGCGCGCCGCTCTGATCGATCCACCACCACTATGTCAGGTTTGTTGGCCACAATAGTCCTGTCAGTGATGATGGATTGATCCCAGTACAGTGTGATATTGCCATTTTCGAGAACTGGGTCGGGCACATACCTATAGTACGGCACTTCCGATTCCACAAGGTTGTATTTTAGAGCAAGTTGCTGATGGATAATCCTGGCTACAAGGTTGTGTCTATGCAAGTACTCACCGTTAGATACCTAGACGAGAACACCCGGAGATAATGTGACGAATTGATTCGCCCGGACGGTGGCATGCCCGACATATGTCAACCGTGCCGTCCTTCACAATAAATCTGCGGTAGTTTGAATAATATTATTGTTGTGAAATAAAAAGTAAGAATTGTACCTTCTAGCTCTTATGTGTCGCGACTGAATGCAACCACGTAAGAAAAAATCCTTCAGTGCAGCTTCTCAGTATATTTCTATTGTATAAAATCCATTTTGTAAATGTTTGTTGCAGTAAGACTTAGCCAACTTCAATTCATAGGTTCACAAAGTTAATAAAATGATTTGTTCTTCACTGGATCGCGGTAAATCCAAATCATTTGCTTCTTATCTTGTAAAATCAGCTCGTCTACTGTTTAAACGTCTCCTTTCCACGTAGTCGAATAAAATATCAGGTGTGTGTAACTTCTGCCTTATTTCGTTGATGAAAACTTCTGCGCATTGACTATATCCAATTGGTGTATGAAAGGTAAAAAGGTACGATAGGTTAGTATCTACTACGTGATTATACATAAGAATACAATATGTTACGAAAAAAGCATTATTTGGCTATTGCTTAAACTGCCATGTTCAATAAAGCATAGCGCTGGGGGCCTAAAGTGGCCACTTTAGCAGAACATAATAAGATAAGAATATGAATCACATTAAAATTCTTAAAATTTTCACAGACACAGTTTATAATTATGTTGAATTATTATCAGTTTGTGACCATTTTACGAATTGTAACGTAATTCATATTAGGTATGTTCTGTTTAAGTGGCCATTTTAGACCCCCTGAACGGACTAAGATTTAAAACTTGCTGCCGTAGTAACTTTTGTTCAGCTCTAAAATACCTATCCAACGACGTATTACATCAATAAAATTTATTGTATTCGCATCAAATAACAAAAACTACGTTTAGAATGGTACCATACATAGGTGGTATGAAATTATTTTGACAAAAACTAATTCCATAGCGTGATGCAGAGAGACAGCATGTGTGGTAAGGTATATTAACCTCGGTCCGATCTTTGGACATGACTGTTCAGAATTAGCATACGTGTGTATGTATGTATTTACTTTATCGGCGTGAATTGCAGATTATGTAGATATATCGAACCACTTGGACGTGGTTCACGTGGTGATAAAGTAGTATGAAAATTGGAGATCCACTATCCAAGAGTTAATATGAAGAAGTCACGATCCTCAACTGAAACCATTGATTTCTAATAGACAACACATTGCGATAATTTATTTTTTCTAGCTAGACCATACCTACAAAACCTTCAAACCTTCCTCGGAACCTTCTAGTTACGGAGATATTGGCTTTTTCACAAGTTTTTACTGTTGTTACTTTAAATACCTCCACGAATCCCGTACTATTCAAAGCATCCATCAGCACAGTGTTTTGAGTGCGTTACATTGAGTCCTGCCGTAAAACGCAATTTTTTACCCCAATTAAAACTTTTTTGCAAAGAAAACCGACTTCCAAAAAAAAACAAAAAAAGTGGAAAATAACTACTTTCGGAAGTCGGTGACTATTGTTTGTTTCATTGACTTTTTTGCCACCGACTTCCGAAAGTAAAGTTATTTTCCACTTTTTAGTGTTTTTTTTTGGAAGTCGGTTTTTTTTTGCAAAAAAGTATTTATTTTACCCTTTTTAGTTATCGCATCACACAATCCTAGTCAAGTATCAATTTCGCAATTTCTTTTACTTGTATGAGATATTTTTTCCAGCTATTTTGATTTCAAAACCAAACTGCTGAACCGATTTCGATGAAATTTCTATGGGACCAATCGGGAAGTAGATCCATTCAGATAAAAGAAGAATTTTTCAAATCGGTTCATAAATGACGAAGACATGAGGTAACAAATACAAAAAAAAAATACATACCTCCTCTTTTTTTTGAAGTCGGTTAAAAAGTAGTTTCTCAGCAATCATTTTTGCGTAGGGTTACTTAGTTTGATGTACAGATTGCATGGTTGCCGGCTTCGTGAAGGGTCGAATCTTTTTACACCATGTATACTTTCATATACATTCAGTAAAAGCGGTTATTTTGATATTACAAATAGACACTTGAATTTTATTTATTTGTATAGATGTTGATGTAAAGACTGTTAGCAGATACAAGGCCTGCTGAACCGACTGAGAGGGATATTGAAATGATTTGCGTATGTTTATGAACCAATAGAACTTGACCATCGCTTCAGAGACCGTTACCGTTAGCTTGACGATTTTTTAAATCTTTTTAGGGGCTGAACGAATTTAATATTTCTACCCCCCTCCCCCTTTTTTTTCCGGGTGGGAAATCATCAAATGACTTCTCCCGCTCTGGGCTGAGCGGGAGGGAGTGTCAGACTTTTACTGACTAAAACCCACCCATGTTCCTCTATCGCCCTTTGTGTTCCGGGGCCGCGGTATCTCTTTCGAACGACCCGCAGCACCCGGCAGGCATCGGCCCTTGCGGGCCCCTTCCCTATGCTGACATCTCTTTGAGGCGCGCGTGGAACACGAACGTGCCGTCGACACGGCCTGTCGTCCTAAGACGGAGGGACGGCGAGCTAGCTAATTTTTTTACCCCCCTCCCCTCAGGCCACATTTATGGGACTCCCCCTTCCTATTGTAACATCACATAGGTATTTTGCAATTTAACATGTACATACAAGTAGAATTGGAAATATTTTTAATCTTTTCGTTATTAGTTAAAATTTCGTGTTTTAATACTTAGATAAATATAGATAGATTTGGAAATGTTACGTCACGTAGATTAGGACCCCTCCCACCCCTTGTCACTTCATCGACCCCCTTAAAGTGTGACGTATCACGTAATATATGGATGGCCCCAATAAGCATAATAAAACTTCTAATGTGTGTCGTTTAGAGCCAGGACCGTACAAAAGGTTTATCCAACATATTTTTTATACCGTAGTTGGAGGAGTAGCGGTTTTCCCTCGAATCGGATTCTTAGCAAGGCCACTGTTGATTTGGAACCTACTGTAGGCATTTTTCGGCCAGGTAGAAAACATTATACATATATTTAAACGTAAATGTTCTGAACTTCAGGGTCAATTTTAAATTACAATGTATTTAAAACAACTGTACCTCTGCTATTCAAAAGTAATTGTCGACATTATTATTTTAGACATATAACAATAAGCATTAGTGGTTGTGTTGTCTATTAACAGTTTCTATATTCGGTATAAAAACACTTCTTGCTCTTCTCATACAGCGAAGGCACGGATTCTTTTTTCCGGAATATTTCTTATGTTTGGCTCTTAAATCCAGATCGGGGTTATTATTAGTGCAGCATGGACCCGTCGCAGGCGTTTGAAGCAGAGATGCTGTCCCGCCAGAAGCCGATGAACGAGGTGATCGGACGCGGGGACTCCGCAGTGCAGCAGTACTACTGCGGCGCCACCGTCTTCGTGACGGGCGGCTCCGGCTTCCTCGGAAAACAGCTCATCGAGAAACTCTTCAGGTGAGGGATCATCATCAACACATGAGACAAGCGTCCCCACAGCGACTGGTCCTGTGCTTCCCATATTCAGCAGATTTGCGTCACCAGTCGGCCATTTTCTTTGAATATAACAGCTCACTACTTAGGGCCCATTAATACAATTTATCCGTGGTGCTAGGCAACTAGGCTTATCCTAGTTGTAAACGTCCTTTTGTGCCTATTGACCTTGTTTTGTTCTGTCTCCTGCTGTTATGGAGGGAAGTGAACATTACGTTTTTCCTACTCCTCCGAAATCTTTTCTGATTAAATTCATTGAGGGATCCAAGACAGTTAAATCGTGTCTCTGGGACTTCGTCGAGCTTCACTGTCTCGGCGCTTTTCTGGTGGTCGCCACTGTTGATTCTGGCTTTCAGGAGTTGCAGTGGTTCGGGAATACTGTGGCGGGCTTGTCCCAAATAAAAGTCGGCTCTTTGGTCCTTGAGGGAGGCCTACATTGTTACTTCCGGTATGCGTTTGTCATTTTGTTTCCTGGCAGAACGTAACTTAGTGTCATTGATGAAATTGTGTCCCAAAATGGGTAATATAAACTAGTTGCTTAACTTATAACTGCTTAGTTTTTACACTTGTAGCTTCTATTTTTAAACTTTTTATGGTTTTTATGCCGCCCATGGATCTCTGACTTGGCTTTTCATGCCGTCGAGAAATATCCCTCAGGCATGCTGGTTTCCTCACGATGTTTTCCTTCACCGAAGCAAGTGATAGTTTTACAATATGCACATAAATCCGAAAAATCAGAGGTGCGTGTTTTGGGTTCGAACTTCAGACCTTTTTTTTTTTTTTTTTTTCGGATGGGAAATCATCAAATGACTTCTCCCGCTCTGGGCTGAGCGGGAGGGTGTGTCAGACTTTTACTGACTAAAACCCACCCATGTTCCTTAACAATCTAGTGGTCACACCACTATGCTATCACTGCATATCTAAGTATTGTAATTCTGTTGGACATAAATATTATTATACTGGTTATAAAAAGTGATTTCGTTTACCAATGCAGATCGTGTAAGATAAAGAAAATGTTCCTTTTACTGAGACCGAAGAAGGGGAAATCGATGCAAGAGAGACTGGACTACATGCTGAAAGATGTGGTAAGTTCATCTAAAAGCAATTTTGGGGATTTTCCTTTGGATAAAACTCGTTTCCCAACAATTGTTTTTGCGCAATCTTTTGATAAGTAACAAAAGGCTTTAAATCCCTCAAAAAACCCTCAAAGCCCAACGAGCCTACGTTGGGCTTTGAGGGTTTTTTATACCCTATACGGGGTGTAAGGGACAGCCCTCCGCAAACTTTTAGGGCTTGCTCAGTAGACGAAACTGAACCATCTTCCACAATTTTTTTTTTAGGATTTGAAACAAAAATTAGGCTCTCCATACAAACTGTCCAATCAAGTTTTTAATTTTCTATGGTGAGGCTGTTTTTTTTTTCATTTCCTGAAAAATATAATTGAAGAATTTTTGAAAGAAGAATTTTTCAAATCGGTTCATAAATGACGAAGATATGAGGTTTGTTACGTCATATCTTCGTCATTTATGAACCGATTTGAAAAATTCTTCTTTTATCTGAATGGATCTACTTCCCGATTGGTCCCATAAAAAATTCATCAAAATCGGTTCAGCAGTTTGGTTTTTAAATCAAAATAGCTGGAAAAAATATGTCATCCAAGTGAAAGAAATTGCGAAATTGATACTTGACAAGGATTTGTGTGTGATGCGATAACTAAAAAGTGTAAAATGAAAATGCAAAAAAAAACCGACTTCCAAAAAAAACACAAAAAAAAAGTGGAAAATAACTTTACTTTCGGAAGTCGGTGGCAAAAAAGTCAATGAAACAAACAATAGTCACCGACTTCCGAAAGTAAAGTTATTTTCCACTTTTTTTTGTGTTTTTTTTGGAAGTAGGTTTTTTTTTGCATTTTCATTTTACCCTTTTTAGCTATCGTATCACACACAAATCCTTGTCAAGTATCAATTTCGCAATTTCTTTTACTTGGATGACATTTTTTCCAGCTATTTTGATTTCAAAACCAAACTGCTGAACCGATTTTGATGAAATTTCTATGGGACCAATCGGGAAGTAGATCCATTCAGATAAAAGAAGATTTTTTCGAATCTGTTCATAAATGACAGAGATATGAGGTAACAAACACAAAAAAAAACATACAACCGAATTGAGAACCTCCTCCTTTTTTTGAAGTCGGTTAAAAATAAAATAATGGTATCGGCGAAACAACAACTAGAAGACTATTTAAATACCGGTATCAAGCAGTTTTCAACACACCATCGGTAGTCCATGGCATCACACTACGCCGCACGCAGCCGAGCATAGCAAAGCATAATCAGCGTATGATGTCCCCACAGCTGGTACACAGACCTCCAGTCTATGAAAGGGAGTGGGCTGTGATCCACCACGCGTGGCTTGTGTGGGTTGGTAGATGTCACATGTCTTCGAATTTTTGGTTCTAGGACGTTTACTCACGATGTTTTCCGTCACCGTTTTGACCCCTGTTTTGGCGCTTGAATGCCCTTCACCTTTCTAACGCCGGAACATAAACGCACGCAATTTCATCGCGTACGAAATAAATATCTTCAAAAAGAATAGGGATTCTTAAACTTTATCGAAAAACAATATTATGAAAGAGACAAGACAAGAGCTTAAATATTTAAGGTATACAATTAAAAATACACAAAAGTAATGATTTAATTATTTATTTCGTGTTATACTGCATCGCGTTTTTTGTCACTTATTTGTGTCGGTCTTGTACAGGGCACGCGCTTGCTTGTCACGTATAGGCGACAATAGCGTTCAAAAGGTTAATTTCCAGTTTGCAAGACCACCAGTTATTATGGAGTGGTATGTGCGGTCTGAGTCGTCCAACTTTATTCTATTTTATATTTATTTAGCTCACCAACAAGATACGAGATACATCAAATAGAGTTATAGTACAGTGTACCGATCTCTTAAAGGTGAGCACATCATGCTCGACTTATTTGTCGTTGACTGCCCACATAAAATCAGATGTACTACCCGATCACTCACCGAACATAATTCTGGTTTTTGAATATACAATTAAAATTAAATTTACATGCCAGCCTTAACACCAATGATGAAATGGAAAGCATATTTCTTCATCATCTTCCTGCCCTTGTCCCACTCTACTTGGGGTGGGCGCAACACGTTTTCTTCTTCCATTCTCCCCTGTCAGACTTCACGGAAAGCATATTCATCCGATAACAAAATACTTACGAAATTTTCAAAATTTTCGGTGGCTTAAAACTGTAGCTTAAACGATACTAAGTATGAAAGAAAAAACCACCCCCACCACCACCATTAAAAGCATAAAACCTCCACGAGTATTGATTTAATGTCTCATAAGGCCTAAGGGGGAAACTGGAATCGTAAATACGCAACAAAAACCTGCTTAAGATAATAGAGACAGTCCTGAGAGGCGGTACTGACATGCGGTATTGACATGCGGTACTGACAGTCCGTTTCGTCAGGCTGTACCTACAGGCGGTACTGACAGTCCGTATTCACAGGCTGTACTGACAGTCCGTACTGACAGGCTGTACCGACAGGCGGTACTGACAGGCTGTACCGACAGGCGGTACTGACAGTCCGTACTGACAGACTGTACCGACAGGCGGTAACGACAGGCGGTACTGACAGTCCGTTCTTGACAGAACAGAACGTTCTTGAAAAAAAAGTGGAACATAACTTTATTTTCGGAAGTCGGTGAACATTGTTTGTTTCATTGACTTTTTTGGCACCGACTTCCGAAAGTAAACTTATTTTCCACTATGTTGTGTGTTTTTTTTGGAAGTCGGTTATTTTAATTTAACACTATTTCAGAATGAAGCCCTTTTCAAAAGTGGAGAATCACCCGTTTATAGAATAAACGTCTGCATTTGTTTGTTTGTGTGAAAGCGCGGTTATAGGGCTAATATTAGACGGGCCACGCGTTTAATACAGGTGGTGTACACTTATCGATTTCCGATATTAAGAAAAAAATATAAAAAATTACCTACCCATTTTATTATTGATTCTGGTCAAGAATCATTAGCATAGTTATTTCCTTGAATTTGACGAGGATGCAAAGCAACACCTTGTATATATACTACTCAAAACAGAATAAGGGCCACGAGGGATTTACTATTTAATTTGTATTTATACCTAATGTTTGCACACCTGTCATGGTAGGATATGGTCTAAAGCTCTTATATAAAAATGTCACCTCTTGAACTACCCATATTTCGCAAATAAATGATTCTGATTCTGAGGTATTTTGTCTGTACCATGAAAATAATAAAACCAATATATATTTTTTTGTCTCCATAACGAAAACTAATGTTGTTTTTACCATGTAGACCAATACATTTATTCAAATAATAATGATTAAAAAGTTTATTTGCTTTTGAAAGAAAAAACACATTTTAGGTTAAAAATAAAAACAATGTAAAGTTACTGAAAACAAAAGAAAATACTCCATGCTCATCTTTTAGTAACGGGTATGCCCCCCTCGTTTAGCTACGCACTCCTGAAGCCTGGAGTGCATGCCTTCAATCAAATGCCTGACATTTTCCATTGGAATCTCTTCCCAGGCCCTTTTAACAGCGTTGATGAGTTGCTGTTGGTTGTGGATTTCCTGATCACCGTCTCTAACTCTTCGTTTCAACTGATCCCACATGTGCTCTATTGGATTTAAGTCCGGACTGTTCGCCGGCCACGACAAGACTTGAATTTGAGAGGCTTCCAGTACAAACCGATTCGCTTGAGCCGTGTGTGCACGAGCATTGTTTTGCATCAAGATGAATCCAGGACCCGCTCGCTGTGCAAATGGGATCACATGTGGTCTGACAACTTCCTCAATATACCGCTGAGCAGTAACAGTACCCTCATTTAAAATAGCGAGCTCAGTTTTGCCGTGTAAGCTTATCCCGCCCCAAATCATTACATTTGGACCACCAAAACGATCGACTTCATGGATGCAGGCTTCCGAAAATCTCTCGCCGCGTCTTCTCCATACTGTAATACGCCGATCGTCGTTAAAAAAATTAACTTTGCATTCGTCTGTGAAGAGCACCATGCCCCATTGGTTTATGTCCCAGTCCAAATGTTGACGGGAAAATCTTAAACGATTTGCACGATGATTTCTGGTTAATGGAACACGGACAACTCGCCTTCTTGATGCCTGCTGGTCTTCATGCAATCGATTACGAATAGTTTGGTCACTGACACGAGTACCCGTTGTCAGCCGTAAACGATTTTGCAGCTTGCGGGCCGTCGTTGTGCGATCTCGGCGCACACTTAATCGAATGTAACGATCCTCTTGAGCTGTTGTAATGCGAACTCTGCCCGAACCAGGTCTTCTTCTAACACTACCGGTCTCATGGAAACGATTCCATAGATTTTAAATAGCTCTTCGAGAAAATCCCAATTGCAAACCCACAGATCGCTGCGAATGACCTTCTTCAATCATTGTAACGGCTCTGGTTGCTGTCAGCGAGTCCATATGACGCTTGCGTGCTTGTGGCATATTGCAAAAGACGTTTCTGACTCGAGATATCAATGAACTCTGATAATTTCTAATAAACCAAGAAGCTAAGGAAAGCAAAACGTCAAAGAAAATGGAATCAAAATCTTCAAAAAGAATTTTAAATCAAATTTTATTTAAAATTGTTGCCAGCATTAGATGAATACTACAATATTAAAAAGTTTAGGTATCAAAGAGTTTGTATACTCAATATTTTACTACTTTCAATATGTAAATGTTTACTAAATTACACCAAAATGTAAAAATACCTCGTGGCCCTTATTCTGTTTTGAGTAGTATATATATTATATATGTAGGAACGCCCATAGAGCCCGCGACAGAACCCGCTTGCCCGCCGTCTTTGCCCGCTTCAGACATGGCGTAGGTGTTCGAGCAAGAAAACCACACACGCTGAATCAATCTTGTATTGATTTAACTAAATGACATGTGCACAAAATACGTTAAGGCGGAAGACTAGATGAAGAGGCAGTTTCAGAGTGGTGCTATCACTTCGACGGTTCGTCCAAAATGGCGTGAAGCCCACAATGACTCTGCCCACTTGCTTCACCAGCCACCGTTACAATTCAAATCAGCAACTTTTAATTTAAAAATCAAACGGATATCCGACATAATGTATAATTATTATATTTATCGTTCTAATTAGGTGTTCGACTTGGTGCGTTCGAAGCAGCCTCGCTTTGCAGACCGAATAGTGCCGGTGAAAGGCGACGTGGCCGAAGTAAGACTCGGCCTCAGTGACAAGGACTGGGTCACAATCGCAAATGAGGTAAATGTCAAGTTCTACGCGATTCGATCAATAATACCTGCGTTTATATCAAAGAAACTTCACTGGTTTCGCTGTAGCATGATGCGGGTTCTACAGAGTTCCATCAGCTAATTCAAGATCCTATATAATTTTCAGGTAGATATAATAATCCACATGGCTGCGACGATTAGGTTCGACGAGCCACTGAATGTGGCAACCCTGACCAACGTCCGCGGTACCAGGGAGACTTTGGCTCTGGCCAGGGAATGTTCCAAACTTAGGTGAGCCTCAATTAGGTACCTACTTGGGTACTCAAGTTCTTTCTTAAACAAATAATTTAACTATGAGTGGTACCTACTTACGAATAAGCAGGGCTGGGCAAAATATGTACATGCTTTGCTTTAATTGAATTACAAAATACTATCTCGCAAGTACTTAAAATACGAAATACAAAATATCTTTAAGTATTGTATTTGAAATATAAAATACAGAATACAGTATTTTAACTATTTTTATTTGAAATACAAAATAGAAATTACAAAATACTAATTACGAATAAAAACTAATCCAGCCCAGCATGGGCTAAAAAGCAGAGTAAAAGAAGATTAAGCAGTAAAACCAAAGTTTACTTTCGTGAACACTACATTTTTAAATGTACTGTCAGACAAACAGCCTCTTGTTGGAGAATGAATAAAACCTGCTAAAGAAAACCATCTTTCTACCGGTCCTGATGAGCACAAACTTGTGTTAAATTGTATGAACACATTTTTTACATTTGGACATTTCATTTTATTTCATTTTTTGTTTAAATGTATTTATGTTAAAATGTATTATAAAGCCTTAAGTATTTGAAATACTAACTACAAAACATCTCAGCATCAGGTATTTGAAATACGAATATTACAAATTACATTTTAAGCAAGTAATTGAAATACAAATTCCAAATACGTTTTTGTATTTCAATTTCGTATTTTAATTACAAGTCATTCAAATACTGCCGAAACCTGTGAATAAGTATTATTATTTTAAGCCAAAGACCATGTCGAAAGGCATGGTCTTTGGCTTAAAATAATAATACTTATTCACTAGTGGCTAGTTTTACAATGAAGTCAGTGTGTTCATCTTCATCCGCCTAGCCTTTTCCCAACTATGTAGGGGTCGGCTTCCAATCTAACCAGATGCAGCTGAATATCAGTATTTTACATGGAGCGACTGCCTACCTGACCTCCACAACCCAGTTAGTACTGGGTAATACGATAGCCCTTGGTAAGACTGGTTGTCAGACTTCCGGGCCAATGACTACCTATAACGACTGTCAAAGATCAAAGAAGAGAAGAAAGTCTGATCCCATCCAAATCTGATGATGGTACATCGGTCTAGCCATGTATCAGCTATGTTGTGATTGGCATCGAGTCTAACTGGATGCAGATACTAGTACTTGCCATGGAACAATTGTCATTATATGACCCACACAATACCGTTACTTGGTAAGACGATACTCCTTGGCAAGACTCCACAAAGATTCGTTCAGAGAAGCTTCCATAACAAGCAAAAAAAGATTGTGTTCACAGCCACCATTTTGCGGCCTATTTTATATGACCTTAATAAACCCAAGATAAACCAATTAGCACCAATGTTTCAGAAACTACGTGTACGTATCAACGGCCTACACCCACGCTACCTCCGACCGCGTCGGGAAAGAGGTGCGGGAAGACTTCTACCCATCCCCTGTGGCGCCAGACGTGATCATAAGCATGGCAGAGCAGATGGACCCGGACAGACTCGACAATATTGTTCCAGGGTAAGTCCAAGAACAGATAGGCAAGCTGCAGTGACAGTGGATCGACCGTATTAGCCGTAGAACCGACGATTTTTAGGGTGCCGTGTTCTTAAGAAGACTGGCAAACCTCAGGTTGGGTGGGGTCCGATCTACGCATGTGAGAGTAGAATCAGATTATTCTAGAATCAAGTTAAATGGCGTGCGATGGGAGAGGTCCATGTCTAGCAGTAAACTGCTATTTGTGTCAGATGATGTTGAAAAATCAAATGACGCGTCACTTAAAATATTCATATTTACCTCTCACTTTTACACAGATAAACACGACCATTAACAGCCAAGAAATTATCTCAATCGAATCTTGATCGAATGGTCTTTGATTGTAATTGTTCCATGTAATGAACAAGATAACCGATCCCATTAAGCTATAATAAAATGTCTGTAGTTTATGATTATCAATGCAGGCCAAGTAGTTGGGCCATAGTAGAGAATATTGCGACGTCCTACGTAGGTAAATTATTTTTACGATAGCTTTTTTGCTGTTCCAGGCTGATCAAGGGCTGGCCCAACACCTACGCGTTCACGAAGGCGATCGCCGAGGAGGTGGTGCGGTCCAGCGCCGCCGACGTGCCCGTCTGCGTCGTCAGGCCACCCATAGGTTAGACTGTCAGCCCTGCTACCTAACCTTTTCCCAACTATGTCGGGGTCGGCTTCCAGTCTAAACTGAAGCAGCTGAATACCAGTATTTTACATGGATCGACTGCCTATCTGCCTGTCAGCCCTGCTTTATGGAACCAAAACATAATGTCGCGCCGCGGTGTGTAGTGAAGCCTCATTTCGCTCGGTATGTTTGTGTTATGTGTAATAAGTACTCGTATAAAAGCATGACGAGTGTCAGGCCTGTGAGTGTGTTGTCAGAGTTGACAACCAATCTTACCAAGAGATATCGTGTTACCCAGTAGGTAATTGAGTTGTGAAGGTAAGATCAGCAGACGCTTCATGTAGAATACTAGTATTCAATTTCATCCAGTTAGACCGACACTAACATAAAAAACGCAAAAAGCCTTAGATGAAGATCACTTTCCCGACGGGGGAATTGATCGAACCCATGACATTTTATAATCATAGTTAGGTATGTGTCTGTTTCAGTGGTCAACAGTTACCTGGAGCCCCTGCCCGGCTGGCTAGACAAAAGCTGTGTGGCGGGACCCACCGGGGTGAGTTTGACATCTCAGCTTTTGGCAAATGCGCATAAAGTTGTCGGCGAAATTGCAACTCTGCGTTATATCCTATGTTGATGGAAGTACGAATATGTTTCTAGTATACTGCCCGCCATTTTAACATGGTGCACATTAAGCATATTCTATCTATTAAAACCGGGTGATATGGCATATCCATCGTTAACACCTTCGCTGCTAAGTTCAGATAATTCATTTTTACTTGTATGCACAAGTCTTCGTAGCCACGTATAACGACGACTTGGAAGGCGGGTTGTGGGCACACGAACGAATTAATTGTCGACCAATATGATAGGTGCTTAGCACCGAAAGTGTTAAGCATATTGTATCTACTAAAACCGGGTGTTAATATGACATAATATATATATTATTAGAAAGAGACAGTCACACATTGATAGACAAAAAATACTATAAATCCGAACTTTTTCGAACACCGATCTTCTTCAAATCAGAAATTGAAGTTGAGTACTTCTCCGACTCTACGTTGGCATTATTTCAAAGATATTCCATCATTACAGCTTGTTTACATTTCCAACCTTTTTTACCTTTCTTATTGTAAAAAACTTAATAAGATGAACTGGAAGATGTTTCGCAAGCTGCATGCATAGAAAAGAGTGTTAGCTATCCAATTCAGGTGCGGATGTAACTCGACGTGCCCTTATATTAACGGTGACGTTCTGTATGGCCACAGATAATGGTGGGCGTGGCCCTGGGAGTCCTCCACGTGTTCTTCGTGGACGTGGACAACCGCCTGGCGCTGGTGCCCGTGGACTACGTGAACAACGCCATCATCGCGGCCGGCTGGGACGCGGCACAGCGGCGCGGCGCCGGCGACCTCGCCACGCCCGTCTATACCGTGGCGCGCAAGGAGTGCTTCATGCCTTGGTGTACGTACAGCATACATCCTACTTACATACACTGGCGTTTTCCCCATGGGGGTAGGCAGGAACTACGGAACGTCTTTTGATTTATCCATGTTCATATATCAGGTCATATACGTACACCGTATGCGAGCACCTGACCTTAGCTGGTGTATGCAGTTTTCAGAAAGACCAAGAGACTATGACTATACAATTGAATAGTTGTGAACAGTTATGCTGAGCTGCTTTTTTGTTTAAAGGCTGATTATTTAAAAGACGAAAAGAAGAAGGTTCACAAGTCGACGAGCATATGTTTTTATGTTCTGTAAATATCATTCCAGCCTTTGCCGGGCACGTGATGCGCAATGACGCCAGAAAGTTTGCGAGCCCGAAGGCGCTGTGGTACTGCTCTCTCATCGAGACTAAGAACAGACTGCTGTACTGGGTCCTGACGTGGTTACTGCACTACATACCGGCTTACATACTCGACGGCGTGTGTGCCATCATCCCCGTCAAACCCAAGGAGATTCCGTCGTAAGTAATGGCTCATATAAACGAGGAGAGAACGCGACTCTTGAAGGCGCGTTTTTAGAACTAATAACGTTACTAATTTGATAACTTGAAGTACAAATGTATCTATGGATATAAAACACAAAAATTGTTTTTACCCATGCCCGTTATAGACTTTGAAACCATTCAATCGATGTGCCTCAAACCGGTTTCATTAGAAAGGCACGAAGATGGTTTTAGACCATTAAAACATGAACCAACAACAACAAACATTAGGCACTATAGCATAGTAGCATACGCCGGGTATCCGCTAGTACGCGTATATTTCTGGATAGCAGTAGGCCCACTCACTGCCTATAGGCATCGACAACATCGCCGCGCTTGCCTAAGTCGGTCTGTGAATGGGTGACCATCATAAAATATCGAGTTTCCTCCGTGCGTCGGAAAGCACGTTAAGCCGTTGGTCCCGGCTGTCATTTGTAGATCATTGGCAGTCGTTACAGGTAGTCAGTGGCCCGAAAGTCTTGCCAAGGGATATCGTATTGCCCAGTACTAACTGGGTTGTGGAGTCGCTCCATGTAAAATACTGATATTTAGGTGTATCCGGTTAGACTGGAAGCCGAACCCAACATACTTAGTAGGGAAAAGGCTAGGCAAATGATGAAGATTATGCGTTATCATCACACAAAGATAAGGACAAACATTCCTTTATTTACAGATTCGTGAAGCTGTACACGACAATAGACAAGATGTCGTACGTCTACAGATATTTTCTGTCGAACTCGTGGCTCTTTAGAGACGACAATGTCCAAGGCATGATCGAGAAGATGTCAGACGTCGACAGAGTCATATTCAACTGTGACCTGACTACGGTCAGCTTTTTGGACTTTATAATGGCCTGGACTATAGGATTGAAGAAGTACATCATAAAAGACGAATTGAAAGACAGCGTGTCGGCAACAAGGAGGCAGAATGTTCTGTGTGTAGTGAACTACGTATTATTGGCATTGTATTTCTATGCGCTGTGGAGTATTTTCTGTTTATTTTGGTCGTTTATTAAATATATTATTATGTTATTTTAAATACTGAAATAAAACATCATACATAACATCGCGTCTGTATTCCCCGAAGGGTTGGGCAGAGGTGTACCTAATAGTACACCCACATTTCGCCAGATAAGTTTCAGTCCAATGTAATAGGGGGCAAGCGTATTGTCATCAACCGCGCACAGATCCAGACTCCGTGGCTGCTACTGAGAAATTACTGATGGAAAAACCCAATAACACTTTGCCCGACCCGGGAATCGAACCCAACACCTCATGCTCAGCAGAAAAAAAAGCAAAATAAAAAATCAATAATAACTGATTTGTTTTTATTGTTCCTGTTCTGAACGTGTCGATTTCACTTCCGACTATTGTTTAGCCACCTGCACAGCTCTAACATTGGCTTCGTCTAATTCCTGGAATGTGCAGGTGGTCGTGCGAGGTGGGCGGCAGAGGACGTGAGGGTCTCGTTACTGCCGCCAGTGCTGTACTGGCAGGCACAGAAGCGGAAGAAATCCAGTGTTTCCATCAGAGATGTGTTGGGATGCGTAGCGAAGGTGTGTGTGAAACTAACCAATGATATCGCTTCATAGTTCTGCTTGAGCTTCGGGTGGTTAGTGCCTAACCTGGTGTAAGTTTTTATGCCGCCCATGGGCCTCTGACTTGGCTTTACATACCGTCGAGAAATATCTCTCAGGCATGCTGGTTTCCTCACGATGTTTTCCTTCACCGAAGCAAGTGATCATTATACAATACGCACATGATTCCGAAAAATCAGAGGTGCGTGTCCTGGGTTCGAACTCGAGACCTTATGACTTGGCAGTTCAATGGGTGGTTAGCTTGAGCTAAACTAATCATTAATATAGTTAGCTATATGATTTATTAGTTTTACGCACATCCCTCGCTGCACCCTGCACCCTGCACCCTGACTGACCTGTTTCTGATGGAAACACAGCTTTACGCTCCAACAAAGTTTTTTATTTAATGAAAGTAACGTATAAACTCAAAAATAGACTTTATTTGTACAAATAGCTTAAAATCGAAATATAACTACGTAGTCTGGTCATAAGTTTTGTCACATATGGAAAGTTAAATAAACGACACAATGAGTTATGCACTACAACCATTTATATATCATATGAAAGGGACTAAAATACAGATTTAAACCACATTAAAATTATTCGAAATGTCCTCCTCATGCTTCGATACAAGCTTTCAATCTGCAAGGCCAGTCATCAATCGAAGCACGCACGACGTTCATGTCAATATGCTTTAAGTGACTCCAAGTGGCGATGGGGTTTAGCGCAGACCTTCTCCTCTAAGTGCTGCCATATTTTGTAATCCAAGGGATTTAAGTCTGGACTGGATGAGGGCCAATCCTCATGCCTGATAAAATTGATTCCACGGGTCGTGAGCCAGTTTTGGGTACTTTTCGCCTTATGAGCCGGCGCAGAATCCTGCTGGAATACCCAGTGCCTGTTTTTTAACATTGTTTGAGAAAGAGGTTCCACAATGTTTGTTAGGACTGTGTTTTGATATACGAGAGCACTGGTTTTCACTCCTTTTTCACAAAAAAACACCTCCGTTGGACCCAAATAGGACACTCCAAGCCAAACCATGAATGCTGAGGGGTGATGACCGCGCTGAACACGTGGCACACGTCTGTTTGCTTCTTCACTAGAGTGTGCATACACTTTATCATTTTGTTTGTTGAAACTCTCCTCAACATTAAAAATTTTTTCGTCCGAAAAAAGTATTTCGCGGTATTTTTTTCCCGCGTACCGCCTTAACAAAACCCGGCTTCTTTCGAGTCTGATTTTCTTCAGCCGTGCGTTAAGAAGATGTGCTGTTTTTTTTCTATAAGCACGCAGTCCTAGGTCTTCATTTAACACCCTTTTAACAGTAGTTCTGCTTAGTCCCATCTGCAGAGCCAACATTTTTTGCTTGCGGACAGGATTTCGTTGGATTCGCGCCTTCACTGCTTTGATGACCGCTGGAGTCCGAACAGTACGAGGTCGACCGCTCCTTTGTTTATCTTCTAATCTTGAATCTTCCCTGAATCGTTTGATAGTACGATAAATAAATCTCAGTGGAATTTTCAAATTTTTCAGCAGTTTGAAAATCTCAGTTGGCGCGTGACCGCAACGATGCAATGCAATTACTGCGACTCTGTCTTCTTTGCGCGTCCACTCCATTTTAGAAAATGAACAAAATTCCAGAAACCCTTTGTTTTTATTTTCTTTTAATATTCAAATTTCGAATGCCCATAACATTTTCCACGGCTTGCATTCTAAATTCGAAATTTTACCTATGTGACAGAACTTATGGCCCGTAGGTACGAACGTAGGTATTGTACAAGGAATCAGGACTTGGGTAAAATAAAATGAGGAGAATATGGAATTATTGAATAACGGTGTACTAACAGTAACGATACACACGCTAATACTAGTCTAAATTTTGTACAAAAAACTTAAAAACTAAAACAGGACGCATCGTCGTTCGCTGCTTCGACGAAACCATCAGGCGCTCCAACATGCCCCCGGACGTTGAAAGATTCTCTTTCAACAAGCATCAGCAGAGACGGGTAATGGGCAAATTCTGTTGAAGGCTCGTCTTATTACTCCAGCAGAAGTCCGGATGTCAGCCACACGAACGATGCCGTCTGTTCCTGGATGGACAGCGACAATTCTACCCAACATCCACTTAAGGGGGGGTAGGTTATCCTCTTTGATCACTACCAAGGAGTCCAGCTTCAATGCATCTTTGCAGGAACGCCATTTTGTTCTCTGCTGCAACTCGGAAACAAACTCCTTACTCCACCGATTCCAAAAATGCTGACGGAGTTGCTCGATCCTTTGGAAACGAGTTAAATGATGAATGGAGTGTTCCTGAATATCTCGCTGTGGCAGTGATGTAAGCGGTCGACCGACAAGGAAGTGTCCTGGAGTCAGAGGCGTAAGGTCAGCAGGATCAGCGGACAGCGGCGTCAATGGACGAGAGTTCAAAATCGCCTCAATTTGGATCAGTGTGGTGTTAAGTTCTTCGAACGTGAGATTACAATTTCCCAACACTCGCTTTAAATGATATTTTGTCGACTTAACACCCGCTTCCCAGAGTCCGCCAAAGTGAGGAGTATAAGCGGGAATAAAGTGCATCTTAACTCCATCATTAGCCAAACTTGCACCTAAGGAATCGCAATTTGATTTTAAAAATTTCGATAAATCGTTGTACGCTCCAACGAATGAGGTACCGTTGTCGGAATAAATGTTAACGGGTTTTCCCCTTCGCGAAATAAACCTATATAAAGCCAGTAAATATTTATTACTAGTTAGGTCACCTACTAGCTCCAAGTGAATAGCCTTGGTGGTGAAGCAAATAAATATCGCCACATACACCTTTACCAGTCTACAACCGCGACCTTGCCGACTGGCACACATGATAGGGCCGGCATAATCTACGCCAACACTTTCGAAGGGGTAGTCTCCCAGACGGAGACGCTGCTGTGGCAAATTCCCCATTAAGGGTGTAACTACATTACCCTTAATACGACAACAGCGCACACAGTTATGATAGCAAGCCTTAGCTAAATTTCGGCCACCTATAGGCCAATACGATTCCCTTATCGACGCTAGTAATAACTGTGGGCCTGCGTGCATCAATCTCTGATGCTCGAAATTAAACAATAGCTTAGTAAATACATGAGTGGACTGTAAAATAATAGGGTGTTTTTTATTATATGGGAAATCAGAATTCTCTAAGCGGCCTCCGACACGCATTATATTATTGCTGTCTAAATATACATTAAATTTGAGAAGGGCGCTTTTTGAAGGTAAACTTTTATTGTTTGCAAGTAATTTGTGCTCTGGAAACGAATCGATTTGACATCTTAAAATAATAACATTTAATGCTTCCTGTAGTTCTTCTTCAGACAGAAAATTACTATTTACAGGAAGTTTTCTACAAATTCTAACAAATCTCAACACGTATGCTACGGATCGAACAAGTCTTAAATAATTAGAGAAACGGTTAAAATCTATAAATAAATTGCAAGAACTACTTTCTACAATAGCGTTCAATGAAACTTGAGGTCGCGTTTCGGGCAATGTCTCGAATTCTAAACTTTTAAGTTGAGATGGCCAATTGGACTGATCTTCCTTCAAGAAGTCGGGGCCACACCACCACAGATGTAACCCTTGCAGAGCATCAATATCCACGCCACGAGAGATTAGATCTGCTGGGTTCTTACCAGTTGGGACATGACGCCAAGTACAGTTTCCTGTCTTATCTAGAATTTCAGCAACGCGATTGCGTACAAATGGCTGAAGTTTAGAGGGCAACATTTGTAACCATCCCAATACAATGGTCGAGTCTGTCCAACAATAAACCCGATCGAACTTTGCTCGAAGTGATTTGACCACCTTCTCACAAACGCGAGCTCCCACTACGGCACCACACAGTTCCAACTTCGGAATCGTGGTAGGTTTAATCGGCGCCACACGACTTTTACCTATCAATAAGCGCACCATGCATTCACCATCACTGCTTACACTACGGACATAGGCACACGCACCGTAAGCGCGCTCAGATGCATCCGTGAATACATGGAGTTCTAACGTGTGATACTTATCGGACATAACAAAACGTGGGATACGCAAATTATTTAGAAGAGGGAGATCCTTAACAATAGCATTAAAAGTTGTGTTGAGTTCCAGAGTCAACGGTTCGTCCCATGAAAGGTTGTCTAACCACATTTTTTGCAACAACATTTTCATGGTCACCACAAAAGGAGATAAAAGACCTAAAGGGTCAAAAATGCGTGCAATTGCTGAAAGCAAATCACGCTTAGTGCTGCACTCGGAAGGCATCTTAAAACTAATCAAGAACCCGAGTTCGTCAGAGTCAGCAAACCAATCAAGCCCTAACAGTTTGTTGGGCTCACTAGATCCCATACCTAAATTTAAGGATGACTGAGAAGTCCCTGAGACTAAAACAGGTTCGTTCGACTTCCACTTTCGAAGTGGCATGCAAGCTGATGCCAATGCATTGGTGACTTCATTACGAATGGCCATTACTTCATTTAAATCATTACCACCCGTGAGTAGATCATCTACGTAAAAGTCATGTTTGATTATGGTGGCAATTTTATCATTCGTGCACTCAATGCCTAATTGCTTAAGGCAGCGCGTCGCAAGAAACGGCGCACTCGCCGTACCGTATGTGACGGTGTTGAGTTTAAATACCTTGACCGGATTGCCCGTGTCTTCACGCCAAACTACCTGTTGCAAGTGCCTATCAGATGGATGGACTACTATCTGTCTATACATCTTTTCAACATCGGCTGACAAGACATATTTATGCTGTCGAAACCGAAGAAGTATAGACAGGAGGTCGTCCTGAACCGTAGGACCCACCATCTGTAAATCATTAAAGGATACTCCTGATGAAGTAGGGCAACTAGCATTAAACACTACACGCAATTTGGTAGTGGTACTACATTCGCGCAGTACCCCGTGATGAGGTATATAATATGCATTTAAATCTAATTCCTTGTTTACGGTCATATGACCTAACGACTCATATTCTGCCATAAACTCGTGATACAATTTACTAAAATCAGGCTTAGCCTTAAGTCTGCGTTCCAGGGAATATAAACATTGTAAAGCCCTGTGAAATGAATCACCTAAAATAGAAGGGTTCTTTTTCATTGGTATACGGACACAAAAACGACCGTCCTCTAAACGAGTCGTGTTTTCAACAAAATGTTCCTCGCACAATTTTTCTTCTGGTAAATAATTAGAATGCTGCGAAGTGACCTCTTCAAGATTCCAAAATCGCATCAAATCATCACGAATGAATTTTGAGTCATCATAGGAACCAGTTTGAGTAAAATGACAACTTATACTGTTAGGTACTTTACTATTACTATATAAAATGGGACCAGAGACAATCCAACCTAACCTGGTTTCACATAAAACTGGCTTCCCAACTCCTAGTTTTACTCTTTGCGAACCTAACAGGTCCCAGAATAGATCAGCACCAATTAAAAGATCTACATCGGAGGGTTTGTAAAAGGTAGGATCTGCCAGACAAATATCAGTAGGAATATTCAGGCTAGATAAATCTAATTCACGACATGGCATTTCATTCGTTATTAATGGTAAAACAAAACAAAACAACTTAGCATTATAACTGTTGTTGAGTGACGTCATTTTCACCTGACAAGTATTACCCACGCGAGAGGTCGCGTTATTTATGCCATAGATTGAGCCATCTATCGGAATTGTATCTAATCTAAGTCGTTTACATAGTCGCTCCGTCATGAAGCATGATGTACTACCGCTATCGAGTGTCGCTCGCACAATATGCTCATCATTATTATGATCAAATACTTTAACTAAAGCTGTTGACAACAACACGCCGCGCTCCTTCCTACTGTTGCCATAAGAAGGTGAAATGTTCGCAGATAAAGAAACATGATTAGCGTCAGTGTTGGCAGAGGGCGCGGGCGACGCCGACGTTGACGGAGACGAAGTTGTGTTATCACTACGATTACCACTACTTTCCAAAGTATGAAGTAAAATGTTATGCTTGCGCTTGCATAACTTACAACCCGGTTTTTTACAATTGTTGGAAAAGTGACCCGAACGAAAACAGTTGTAACACAATTTAAAACTAGGCACTAATTTACGACGTTCCTCGTTACTCAACGCAAGGAACTGTGAACAATTAGTTAGACTATGGTCACCTTTGCAATTGGGACATAGCTTCGTGACAGATTCAGTGCTTATATTATTAGAATTTTGTGTCGTCACCATAGATTTAATTTTACTCGTGGAACCTGATTTAGCGATACCTGACACGTTGTGTTTTGACAATTCTAAGGTTTCAACTAAATCAGCGCGTGAGCGAATAAATTGGAGGAATGCATCGAACGTAATCGTGCTGTCCTTGTCAGTATGGCCTATAGACTCCTCCCATTCGCGATAAGACTTCTGATCTAACTTACGAGTAACTAAATATATCAACAAAGTATCCCATTGCTTGACTGGTTCACCTAGCGATTCTAACGCTCGTAAGCTTTTATTTAATAGGTCTATTAAACCTTTCAAAGCGACAGAGGACTCTTTTGTGATAGGTTCTATATTAAATAATGCTGACACGTGATTCTGCACCAACAATCTTTTGTTGTCAAATCGATCGCATATTAAATTCCAAGCCACATCATAATTGCTCTCTGAAAACTGAATTGACTGAAGAACCACAGCAGCAGATCCCTCTAGAGAAGCACGCAAATAATGAAATTTGTTGATTTTATCAATCTCGTCATTATGATGGATGAGGCTAGTAAAGGTGTCACGAAACTCTAACCAATTGCTATATAATCCATTAAATTTTGGAAGTTGTATGGTAGGTAACCTAACAGGTTTATAAACACTACCACGACTACTTTTACCACAAACCGAATCATTATCATTGTTACCTTTATTCACTAATTGTTGAGCCCTCGACAATGCCATAAAGTACAATGTCTCGAACTCGGAACGCTCAGACAACTGGGCCTTCGCATCATCAACCATACATTCTAACCGTAACTGTACCTCATCGTATTGTTCGTACAACGACTCAATTTTTCCCATGCGCAGCTGTAACTCCGTGACATCACAACTATTTAATTTCTTTTCTGTTATTGCGTCCAGGTAATTGATGAAAGTAGTTAAGCGGCCTTTAAAACTGCCTCGCTTCTTTACTAATTCCTTCTCTTCGGACATACTGGGACTCGAGTTTTGTCGACCTGAAATGTATATAGTAACGAATACGTTTATATATTTAAACAGAACAAACAACTACTAAGTTATACGGTTGATTTTAACGTGATGTAACAATGTAATTAGGTAATCTTTAATGTAATATGTGGATACAATAAATCTGAACTAATGTGAAGATGCCTACTTTTATACCTAAATTCTTAAACAACTAATTAAGTTATATTAATTAGGATATAGGTAAGTAACAAATAAACAAATCTGAAGTGCACTACGGTTTAATTGACTGACACTGTAGTCAATAATTGGAAATATATCTAACACTAACCAGACTAAACTATGGCTGATGAATACCTACGCATCAAACTTACACTTAACTGAATAGTTATCGCTCTAATGCAACAAAACAAATTATATAAATGTAGTGCTAATTCCTACTATACTTATTTAAAGTATTATATAATAACAATTGTCGCTAATTGTACGCGTAACATACAAAAATAACGAAACTATTCAAATTCAAAGCAGTACTCAATGAACATAATTTATATTAATACAAGTTAAAATGCACTAACCTTTGGTAACTTATAATTAAAGTTAAATACAACCTGTACGAGTGTTGGGTGACGATATTATCCAATATAAACTTAACACCGTGAAAATAATATGCACTCAATCCATATTCCACGCTGGCGGCACCGGCGTATAACCTCTCAAGTCCACGTTAATTATTTCCGTTGTTAATATCGCTGATTTAATTAATCTTCGAAATAAACTTGATTAATACCACTATCGGGCTCGACGGACCATGTACAAGGAATCAGGACTTGGGTAAAATAAAATGAGGAGAATATGGAATTATTGAATAACGGTGTACTAACAGTAACGATACACACGCTAATACTAGTCTAAATTTTGTACAAAAAACTTAAAAACTAAAACAGGACGCATCGTCGTTCGCTGCTTCGACGAAACCATCAGGCGCTCCAACAGGTATAATATACAATATCACTTTAAAATATCGAAACATAAATATAAAGACTGACACTCAAGCGTTATTTCTAACTAAACAAACAAAGATTTGCTCTTACATTCATCTTATTTTTTTTTCTTCTAAAACTTTACCTAGCTTAGTTTTTTATCTTCATAACCAAAGATCGGAATACGTAGAGTATATTTGCCTGAACTTTGAGGAAGTAAGTAACGTAGATAATAACTCTGTATGAAATCCCGGAATAGTTTTTTCATTTCCAAAATAAAGCTGTTAAATTAGAGATAGCTATTTTCCACATGTTACTGACTTCCTTCAAGTTTAGGCAAATATACTCAACCTATTCCGATCTCTGTTCATAACACATTAAGTGTTGTGTACATAATATTTACTTTAAACTGTAATTTATGTACATAAAAACTACAGAATGGAGACATTTTGTCAACATTTCTACATTAGCCAAGCATACAATAGCTAAAGGCGGGTCCACAACTGCGCACGTACGGAGCACGCGCGCGAACCGTGCATGCTGCGCACCTTGAATGGATAAGGACGCATCACATAGGATGTTCAAAATAAAATAAAAATATCCGTACTATGTTCAAAATCAAAATATTTTATTTACATGGGTCACTTATAAAACGTCGAAAATGAAGAGTTCCTAAGATGCACGCGAACCTTTTCTTTGGCCTTCCTCTCCCTCTCCGTACATCAACCTAACCTAACCTTTTTTTTTTTTTTTCACGATGTGGAAATCCTCAATGGATGTCCTCCACCCTGGGGAGAGCGGAGGGGTCTGTCAGACTCGTACTGACTAAAACCACACCGGTGTTCCCTCGCACACTTGCGTCGGGGGGCAGCAGGAACTAATGCGACTTCCGCTGCCCCGGACTAGTGTCGGCCCGCTTGACCTGCGGGCCTCCTCCCGGGGGGGAGTGAGGTGTACAAAACTCCCCCCGTTATGTCATAGAGAGGCGCGCGTGGAACACTACGCGCCACCGTCTCGAGTCCAGTGTGATGGGGGGCGACGGATGTCCCCGAATCCGTCGTCCCTGGACCAGTTTAGGGGGGCCGGAAGAGGGCGTTATCCACCCTGTGCCGACGCCCGGTGCGTCTGCTGCGGGATGGGCGGGAGCTCGTCATCTCCCTCTCCCTTTCCGCAGCTTTTCCTTCTGCGACATGACCGTTTCGCAGAAGGATATCACCGCATCCCAGGACTCTGCGCTGCCAACCATCGAGCGAACGACGGTCGGCAGCGACAGGTCTCCTCCCACCTCTGCAACGAGTCAATGGCAGTCAATGGGGGCCGAAGTCCCAACGGCTGAATCAGCCCCGGCTCGCCGCGCACGCCGCCCGCGAGACCCGGCCCGCCTATAAAAGCCGCGCTCCGTCTAAGCATAGGCAGTCCACCGTATCGTAGAGAACGTGAGCGCTGGTTTCCAGCGTGGTTCGATAACGGGCGTGTTGTTCTTCGCTATAGCGAAAGCGTTCGACAAAGTCTGGCACAACGGCTTAATATACAAGCTGTATCAACTGGGAGTGCCAGACCGTCTCGTGCTCATCTTGCGAGACTTTTTGTCGAACCGCACATTCCGCGATTGCGTCGGGGGAGGTCTCTCTTCCCCTCACCCGATTTGTGCCGGAGTCCCACAGGGCTCGGTCATCTCCCCTCTCATTTTTACGTTGTTCACCAGCGATATCCCTAAGAGCAGAAAGGCACAGTTAGTCCTGTTCGCGGACGACACGACCATTTATTATACTGGTCGTTGTCAGAACGTAATCGCCAAAACGCTCCAAACCTCAGCCAATGTTCTCGGCGCTTGGTTCAGGAAGTGGAGAATCGAGGTTAACCCCGATAAGATTCAGGTGGTTTTTTTCTCTAAACCGCGTATCAATCCCCCCAGCCCCCGTCCGATCACTGTGTACGGTAAGCCTATCCCTTGGGAGAAGCAAGCCAAATACTTAGGAGTCATACTAAACCAAAACCTGTCCTTCGGGGCACATACCAAAGCAGCTGGCGACCGAGCTGCCTTCGCTATGAGTAGGCTTCATTTTATGGTAGCGGCTAAGAGCAAGTTGTCACTAAAGTGCAAGTTGCGCTTCTATACCGCAGTGATTCGTCCCATCATGTCGCTCTCCTCGATTATTACCACTGTCCACCCCCTGCTTGTCCACCCGGGTGGACAGTGTCACAACTTTTAAAAATAATGCCTACTGTCCCCGGGGGGTGGCCAGTGAGAATCATTATTAAAATAATTCACTGTAGCCACCACTGGTGGACACGGCTACAACTTTTTCAAACATTTACAATGGCCACCTCCGGTGGACAGCGATATCCAGGAGAGCCGTAGGGAAACTAGTACGCTCAAGCGTTAACCCCGATCCAAACCGCCATCTTTCCGCCCTCGCTGTCGAGGACCGTCGCGACGTCCCGGTAATTGCCCTCCCCGACCCTTGCTCGAGCCAGCCCGCAATGCTGTGCCAGTAGATTTAAACCAGCCCCAAAATAATATCACCACTCAGATCCAGCCTGTCCCCTTGCTGCCCTCCCCCAGCGACGCCCTAAGCCGAGGTCCGAGCCCCACAGGGGGTGCCCTTAGCGTGTAGTCGCTTAGTTTGTAAGTTTTTTTGCCCTGGCTGGAGGCTTTAAATTCAAGGCATCCACAGGATAGTCCGGTTAAGCAGACGACAACCTCCTAGGTAGAACTGCGAGATGCCATTCATAAAAAAAGCATAGGCAGTCTGCCTCCACATGCACTACATGCACCCGGTACGTGCCGTGTGCTAGGTTAATATAGGCACGGCACGCACCGTACCATACAGACACGACTCCATAAGCGTCTAAACTCACGCGATGAATGTGCGGCGCGGGCTCGCTATTTTTATCGCTAACATGAGCGGTGTTACACAAGTACATTGCCGCTCATACTCACACACCACGGCCCCTCTGCCTGTCGTGTAATCGGCCAGATCTGAAAGCGCGACAGGCGGGGGCCAACAGCCGCGGTAGGGAGCGCCGAGTCACCTCCGTCGCTGGTCGTCACCCGCTAGGCCTCCTCCGGGTAACCGGAGGTCTCACCTGGCGGTGACAGACCGCCGAGGTGGCGTGAAGAAAGCGGTGCTACTACATAGCGCCGTAGCGCCTCCTACCGGACGTTTTTTGCAACTACACATAGACAGACTGCGTCTATAACGCGCTTGTCACGGGCCGGGCCTAGAAGGCCACCGCAACGAGGGTGCCCGTAGTCACGGGCACCACTCATGAGACCGCGGGTCCATAGACGTTGTCCACACCCCGCCAGCCGCGCCTACATGCGCAGCGACTACTACAAGACGCATAGGCAGTCTGCGTTCGGCACGAAACGAGTGCAAACAGCTGTACCGACCTAGGTCTCGGTCTCCTCTGCCTCGCTACCTGACGGACATAGACTGGCGCCCCGTAGTGTATTGTTAGATAATTGTGTTGGCATTCGTTAGCGAACCTCTCAATTATCGGATAGTGCACGGCGCGACGTGAGTAGGGTTTATTGTAATTAGACTGATAGGCGAAGTAATACTTATAGAAACCGCTTTAAACAATTTGTTTTCCTTTGTCTTGCTCCTTTTATTATATGTATAGTAAATGTTAGTAAATTGTTAATACGAGTTTTAGTTATCTCCTTACACATAACCCATCCCCCATCTCTTTTTTTAGTATCTCCTTTCGCAGGTATGCTGGAAGAGATTTCATTAGAAATAAGCAATACCTTTGTACTCTCTTTTCTGTTCCTTTCTTGATTTCTGTATTTAGTGTGTACATAAATTGTTAAATAAATAAATAAATAATAACCCCTACAAACTAAAAATAAAAGTCATTAAGTGTAAAACAATTATATTCTACAAAAAATATTCTAAAGCGAACTCGTGGAGTCCTTGATTCGTTTCAAGTCTTTGCAGAGATCCGAGTCATTGCTGGAGGAGCACATGGAAGCGCGGGAGATGTGCAGGAGCTCTAGGTCTAGGTCAGGCTTAGACTTCTTTAAACCTGGGTCTGATGATGGCCCTTTGGCTTTGCTGGATAGGAAGGGTATAATATTCCTGATAGCATTATTCTTGGAAGTCTTGCTGGATCGCGAGGAGTTGGCGCTAGAGAGGCTGCTGAAGGAGTACTTGCTGGCGTTGTCGCCGATGAACAGAACGCCGCGCTCCGACAGGAAGTCGTCAATGGAGTCGTTGGAGAAGTAGGCCTGCGCGCCCTGCTCTATGGAGCCGGCGTTCTTCTCCTGCGTGTAAACGCCGAACGTCTTGTCGTGAGAGCTCTGCTTGAAACCCATCGTGTTGGACTCGTCCTCGTAGTTGTAGCTGTGGCAGCGGATCACTTTCTCCGAGGAGTCGCTCAGGGTACCCGCGGTGCTTCTGTTCTCCGTCTTCTTCACGATGCTCCGCACAGATTTCGGCCTCTTGTCTTTCTTCTCATCTTGGAAGTTGACTTTGGTGTCAGTGAGCCTCCTCTGCTCCAGGCTGGCGTTGTGCGCGCTGGTCAGGTCGTCGTGGCGCACCTCGGGAATGGTCTCAGAGCGCGGCAGGCGGCGCCAGTCGCGGCGCGTCACGCACTTGGACAGAATGTCGTCTGACATGCTGAGCTTGGCGGTGGTCTTGCGCTCTCTCTGGCACGCCTTGTAGCAGCGGATCTTCTTGTCGATGTAGTTGGAGGACTCGCTGAGGTAGTGATAGTCGGTAGTGTCAGTGTCGATGTTCGAGGTGCAGATGAGCGGCGTGGTCACGGTCGCGTCCTGCCGGTAGTTGAAAAACTTGTCCACAATCTTCTTTTTGCGGCAGCAGGCGCAGTTGCGCGCGAAGCAGTACATCATGGTGCAGATGAGACAGCACTGCACGAGGATGACGCCGGTGAGCACGAGCAAGATGCGCTTGTTGCACGCGATGTACTTTATGAAGCAGTTGTATCGCGGCACGCTCGCGACCGGCTGTGCTGTGGCGAGCGGGGCGCGAGTGCTCCTCGTGGCTGCCACCGTGGTCACGGTGCTCGACTCATAGAACTGTGCATTCGCATTCGGTGACATGGAGCTGTTCTTATTCAACGTGCTGATGATCAGTATATCTTTCGTTGGTCTTACCTTCCCCACCGTCAGTGATTTGATAAAGGTTATGTCTTCGTTGCTTATTGCTGGCTTGTTAACACATTTATTCGACACAGGATTATATGCACTTTTGGGGATTTCAGAGTTAGCGTTTGTCAGGCAGGCGGGTACTTCCACGCAACGTTTCTTCAGTATGTTAAAGTAAGACTTCTTGCCGTTGTAGAAGGTGTCACAGTAGACTGGCTTGCAGTCATTTAGGGGGTCCTCGTCGACGTGCTGGCACACGCGCGCCTCGGCGGGTGCGGTTGACCGGCGCAGCGTGGTGTCGAACTTTATTTTGATGGTGTTCCTGATGAAGTGCTTGGGCCGCGCCTTGGACTGGTAGTCCACGTAGATGGTGCAGAACCCCTTACGGTCGTACGGGTCGAGGAGAGGAGCCACCAGGTGCAGCGTCGACTTCCCGCCTGGACATCAAATGAAAACTATTGTAAATGGCTGAGCAATGCCGTTGAATTGTAATGAACGTACTGAACTGCAGCAGACTTGCAGCAGATTTTGGATGGGCTTGTTGATTCTTCAAGACGCATTGGTCTCCGGCTAATCTCGGGCAATACTCAGTTTTACTCAACTAACACATAAAATAAAATAAAAGCAGCGGAGCAGCGTGTGGAAAACTTCGTCAGTCTTCTTGTCGCGTATGCATAGAGCCATCGCTGCTATACTGCACTCGTCCGTGTTGTTATGTTATGTGATCAGTACACAGTCATAGTCTACCTTCAGGGACGGTGCGAGACGCGCTGCCCACCAGTTCGAGCACGTCGCAGCGTTTGTCGTCGTTGTCGAGGCAGCACTCGTCCGGATGCAGCTGCACGACGCAGGGCTCTCCGCTCGTGTTGTTGACCTCGGTGAAGAAGCGGAGCCCCACCGCCGCGGGCACTACCGCCTCCAGCCCCGACCGCGTCACGATATTCTTACTAACACACATTACTACGTTAAATAATATAAAACTTATGTAAAAATTCATCGGAAGAGTTCAGTACTGTCATCGTTTTAGAGAGACAGTGACAGATTGAACATGTCGCCTGACAGAACAACAGCGACGGGAACACCATTGACAGGAGAAGACAATAGACACCAAAGTATTCAAAAGTACTCATTGCAGCGGCGAAAGAGGCCGTCTTGGAGAAGTTTGGCACGAGATCGCTCTTTATAGCGAGGGTTAAGATATAGAACCTTCTTAGTTATCAGTAACACTAATGTTTCCATATTCATTTTATTTAATAGCCGTCTTGTGAGTTGTGATAGATTTTAATGTACTTAAAATATCAATAAAATGTAAAAATTGTTAATGAAATAAATTAAATGAAATAGCTGTACATGGATCTTAACAAAAATCAGATTCCGAATTAACATCGCCATCTTGTTCCCCATCTCCCAAAATCCCATTCTCATAAAACAAGGTTTTGTACGAAACGCCTGATACCATCATGTTAGCAATGTTGACGTTAAGTGAGTCTTAGCTATTTTTTTTTTCGTTCTCAGACCCTTGAGTACTTTTTGATTATAATAATGTATAAATACTTTTTTATCGAAAGCATTAAATCACATTTTTACATCTCGCACTAAAATACCTGAAGGAATCCTTCGGAATTTCTTCATCATTCATCACATGTTAACGACGCGCTCATGTTTTTTAGATTAATACTTAGTGAGTTGTAATAACACATAATATGTATAACCTATGTATGTAAGTATAGATGTATGGGCCGCTGGACCCCCACCCCCCACCCAAGACGCCGGCAGTTCAGTCCAGGGGGGAGGCAGTTAGAACAGGTACAACCTCAGTGAATAAAGAGTCGCCATCTACATTTTTTAACAGTAAAACTATTGACAGATGTCTCTGATCCCAACTTTGATGCAAAAAAGAAAAACAAATAACTTAGTGCTCTAATTTAATTTACAGTATTTTTCCAGACAATAATTGTTAAATTTTTCATCAAAATTACCACATTTTTATATTTCGAAGCTGAAATTCTTATTGTATAGCTAACATATTCTCAAATTCTGGCAACATTAAATAATGGTCGCCGCAACTTGTGCCTGCGCTTGTTTGTGTTTCGTGTGTCCGTTTTGTGTTTAATTATTGGTATTTGGGTGTTTTTCCTCCGTACTGTTTGGATTACTACCCGGATATTAATATTTTCACATCATACGAGTATGTTGATCAAAATGCAATTCGCGATTATAAATATATATATATATAGCTCGTTTACATAATGAATCACGATCCTTAAAATATCTATGAAAAAAAATATCTATCTATAAATCTCTTGCTTATGCAATAATTAAATTTAAATGATCGTGATTTATAAATATATCATCATTATATTCGCAAATCGCATTATGATCAACATACGAAGTAAACACAGCTACTATTTGCACAAAATGAGGACCTTTGATGACACAGAATGACCACCTTTATTTAAGTAAACAAATATTGACCTACATATATAATACGTAAGAAGAAGGTAGGTAATTTAATTTTTTATTTATTTTATTTCACCTCACAATGGCAAGCTTATTCTAGATTTCACATAATATTATTTGTTTTTTTAGCAATGTGAAGAGCTGGTGTCTGTGTTAGGCATAAAATGCCTGTATTACAAATCACCAGGTCTCCACCCCGCGGAAGAACAGATACTTAACAATGTAATTATATGATTTAACAAACCAATGTTATAGATAAGAAGATTTAAGACAAAAAAAATATATTATAATTTTGGGGGTAGAAGTTAAAAAGAAAATATCAACAAAAAGTTAATCAGGGCGCCTGTATATGTGTGTATGTGAGTGTCTATCAGAGTGTATAATGTTAGTGTGTAGTGTTGAGTGTCGGTTGTAGTGTACAGTCTGACGTAGTATGCCGATGTTTACGTGAGAGGGTTTTGGTGCAAGTTATAAACTTATATCGTACTAATTTAATTTGAATGAAATAGACTTTCTGTAAATTTATATTCCAATATTTTAACCAGTCCGAAACCAAATGCAAGTAAAAAAAATCGAGCCTTAATAGGCTCGATTTACCTTATTGTATAGATTTGAACCCTGGTAGCAGAAAAACCGATGTACAAACTTAGTTTTGAATGACGATGAAGAACAGACTTTCTGGTTCAAAAGTTGTTAAAATCAAAAAAAATCTAAATCAAAGCATTTATTCCAAGTAGGCCAATTACAGGCACTTTTGAACTGTCGAAACAAAGACAGCAATAAAAAATGAAGCTACAGTCCCAGTCACAAGACATAATAACTGTGATAGTACTGTAGTTAGAGCATGTTGTTTCATAACTGTTCTTAGGATGAATAGCTGCTTCACAGTAAGTACCTCCCATTTCGAGTAGAGATCAGTAGTTGGGTGATAAAAAGGAAGAAACAGACTAACCTTTAGGAGCGCTCTTTGTGCTCTCTCAACTTTTAAGAGATGAGTTTTACATGTGCCACCCCATGTGGTGATACAGTATTCAAGTTGAGACTGACAGAGAGCATAGTAGACCGATTTTATTACATATTTTGGAGCAGTGTTTCTTAAGGCTTTAAATATTACTATAAGTCTACGCACTCTCGCTGATAGAAGATTAATATGATCATGAAATTTAAGATTTCTGTCAATAATTACACCTAAGTACTTTGTTGATTCAGTTTTTTTAAGGTTGGGACACTGACAAATTGTGTCATTTGCATTTGGGCACGAATGGGAGACAATGCTTATGGAGGGATCCGGTTTGTCATTAGTTTGTATGGAAAACGTGATGAAGGTCGTTTTTTCTACATTTAATGTAAGTAAATTCCTATTCAACCAACTGATCACAGTGTTCATGCATATCTGAGCTTTGTTAAAAACTTCATGCCAGGGTTACCACTGAAAAGTAGAGCCGTATCATCAGCAAACGCGACAATTTTCGAATCCGGAAACATTAACTGACATATCATTGATATATACTAGGAACAGCGTCGGTCCAAGAATACTACCCTGTGGAACTCCAACTCTCACTGCGACCTCTTCACTAGTTATGTTACCGACTTTAACACATTGTGTTCTGTCGGTAAGGTACACATGCATTCATTCAGAGAAATTCAGATGGCGTTTCGAATCAGTATGTTTCGAAATGGCACAAGAGGGCTCTCTTCTCCCTTATTAATATTAAACTCTTTGGTGCAGTCCGTGCGAGCACTGCAAGCGGGTGCGCTTGTACGTGTTTACCTCGTTTGTTGATCCGTGTCTTAAACAAAATATAAGTTTCCTAAGCTACTTTCTGGTTTAACTTCGCTGATTACCACCTACAACATCTACACTACAGTTTACGAGAAGATTAATACTAGTGACCACTCTTGTTTACCTATTATTGTCATTATCAAAAGGCTTCAAATAAAACAAACAATTTATTTTCATTTAATTATTATTATTTTTCTCATAACGAAATGTCATTTATTTATTATGATTTACAAAATTGGTACAACATCGCATTTAACTTCAATTTTAAACTACGTCCTGTATCGCAAATTATGCAAAAAAAAATATCAATTTTTTAAAATGACTCATACAATGTGTATTCATCTTACCAATACGAATTGCCAAGCATGGCCAGATATGGCTTCTGAACTCTGTCTGTGAACCAATTATTGTAGGCTGGTTAATACGAGTTAACCTTTACTCTAGGATTTTTCACCTAACCCTAAAAAAATACCCGATTAAAACCCCTATAAGGGTAATCTTTTCGGTCCCTACCTGGGTATTCCGCATGCAGAACAATTTATAACTATTTTAGGTACGACTCGAAAACAGTCGAAATAAGAATTATGATGCTGGAGACTGTACAATATTATCTATGTTTAACTTAAAATATTTTACAGGTTTTTTTTTTAATATTTACAACTTACATCAAGAGTTACCCATGTAATTGGGTAAGTTTTTATAAAATATTTATTTCTCTAGACGGACCCTAATTTTTGTGTATGTACAGCGAGGGGAATGAATTATTTAGCAGGTTAAAGCAAGTCCATACTGTCGAAGAAAAACAGTTGAGATTTTAATGAGTAGAAATTACCGGTCAGTTTGGTAAAAAAAAACATTTTCCTTGACTGTACATGATATTAAAACCTATTATTGAAATAATAACTTGTAATAAGTCCTATATTTCACTTTTACTTAGCACCCATAATTGGAAAAGTTTTAGAATGTCATGATTTTTCAAAGATTAATATCATTAGATGTGCGACGCAGTGGGTCAAATCTGACGATTCAAATCTTTGGATTGTATCTAACAATAGTAAACAATGATCACACAACGTTTCTTGCAACGTTCAATCATATTTTGTTCTAAACTTGTACGCATTTCTACAATTAATTCGCCTAACAGTCATGCGAATACATCACATATTACAAAACCTGTACATCCTTAAACCCGCCACACTAAACTAAAGCTAGAACCCTACGACGAGACTGACGCCGGCCCACAGTAGCCGCAGGCACAGCAGGCCGAGGATGGCGCAGACGCTGTAGTGCAGCATGCGCAGTCGGTTGAGCTTCGTGAGCCCGGCGGGCACTGTGCTCACGGGGTCCTGGACACATGGGAAATATTCGTTAGTAGGTTGAAAGAACACTTTTAACTGTCACAAATAAACTGTGTTTATACTAGATGGGGTCACGGTCAGTGTTCCTTCTCCGACTACCTTAAGAAGAAACGCCGAAATAAACTCAGAGGTCTGTCGATATAAAGTCCAGACATAATCTTGGTCAAGCCACATGCAAACTAGTGTCTGAGATGGCCTTTTGAAGAAAGAATCACAAAGAGTGGACCTGCCCAGTCATTGCACGCATTAGGCAGTAATTGTGTAGTTCAACTCCGAACCTGACCCTTTTATTACAGCGTGATGTTATATTGAATGCAGTACCTTGAGCAAGTAGACGCGCACGCCACGGATGTAGCTATAGAAGTACTCGTTCCAGTCGAGCGCGGCCATGTCGTGGTCGAACATCTTCTTGTCAGCCGGACACATCTCGGTGAACAGCCGCTGAGCGTTGCTGTTGTCGAACTTCCACTCCCGGGTCGCGAAGTACGCCATCACCTCGGAGAACTTGGTGATTTTTGCGTAGGTTTTTCTTAACCTGTTGAGAAGACGTGAGAGTAAGTACAAACATGAATTGTAATGCCAGCGTCAGTTTCGAGCTGAAATCTTTGGGGAAAACGAAAATAAGATTAGTCTTAGTTATCTCAGTCAGATCATATTCGGACTACACTTCCTATTTCATTCCTTAAAGACCACTGCAGTGTCGTCTGCGTATGAGAAGTTTAATCTTCCATCGATCTGCGTAATACTAAGGACTGTTAAAATAAATTAAAAAGAGTGTCGGACCCAAGAAGCTCCCCTGTGGGACTCCGTAGTAGACGACCCGACTGTCATTGTATAAGTTATTGATTATTACTATTTGTCGTCTACCTTTAAGATAGCTTACAAGGGAAGGATCCGTGCCTCTTATATATTTAGTTCCTTACTTACATGTTTATTCGGTTTTCAGATGAAGTAATTCATCATGGTCCAATATTGTCATATTTCCTTCTGACCTCAAGTGAACACAACCCAAAAGAAGAGACGAAGAGGCTTTTACTCACATGGGCTTCTTGCCAATGAGCACAGCAATAGCGTCGACAATGTAGGCCGGTACCCAGTGCAGCAGGAAGCAGTACAGCGCGTACAGCGGCCTGGACGCCGTCAGCGTGAACAGGTAGTAGTAGATGGCCTGCACCGTGGGCACTTGGAAACCGTACACCTCGTTGTATTTCATGAACTTCTCTGAAAGGAAGAGATCACAGATACATGAGAACAGGCAAAAAAAGAGCAAATTTATCAGATACCTAGGTATCTGATGAATTTTAAAATGCCTTTTAAAATGTATGGACTTTGTCTGAAGTAAATTAATTATAATTATATACATATATTATGTAGTCTAACCTAATGCAGCTGAATTGGTATTCAGGAATACTCTACTCTCTTTATAATTCAAAATATTTACATAGAAAGACTGTCTATCTGAGCTCCACAAGCCAGTTAGTACTGGATGATACGATACCCCTTGGTATGACTGGTCACTAAGAAAGAGTTAATTTCTATGGTAGGTACCTAATTTATTTCTGGTAGCAGCCCGCCTGGACTCCGGATTTGTGTTCGGTTAAGTTTTAATAGGCTCGCCTCCTATTACGTAACAGGGATTTGAATGTAACTGGCGAAATGAGGATATAATTATAATTAGGCATGGACATGCTATCATGTTTATCACCAACATAATTTTAAGTATAGCAGTCCAATGCTGGATACAGGCCTCATCAACCACACTCCATTGTAGTCTTATTAACCTTGGCTCCTCTAATCCAGGTGCTACCAGCAACTCTGCTTATGCCGTCACTTCACCTACCTAAGGATGTCAGACATGCCACGTCTGGAGATTTCTTCCTTTTCATTGGTGGATGAGAAATTTGCCACCCTCATACTTTAAAACGCTTACCCCAGGTGAGCGGCTTCTGTTCTGAGGACACATAGTTGTAGACCGGCGGGGGCAGGTCGGTGGGCAGCGCGACCTCGTGGTTGCAGGAGGAGGGGTTATGTTATGTTACTCACCCCACGTGAGCGGCTTCTGTTCTGACGACACATAGTTGTAGACCGGCGGGGGCAGGTCGGCGGGCGGCGCATCCTCGTGGTTGCAGGAGGAGGGGTAGTCGCGTGCGGTGCGCCAGGCGGCGGCGATGACGGCATTCACCACCATGTCGCCGGGCACCAGGTCCGCTATCACCTTCGGGTTGCAGTTCAGCACGTGCAGGAGGCCGACTGCCGCGCCTACCACCACCTGAGCGGAGAGAGAGAAGAGTCAGACATCGCTAACACATGTCATACTCGTACTCCAAGCGACGTCTTTCATTTGTTTTCTCCCCAGCGGATGTCGCTTGAGCGTGTAACACGTGCCCGAAAGATCAGTGAAATGAAAAACCATTTCCTTACAAGTATTAAAGAAGGACAGTTGTTATTTCAATGTACGCTAATTTGGCGATTATGTGTGAGAATCGCCTTTTAGTTGAAACTCATTTAGATAAAGAAACGAAGAGAAATTTCTGGATTTTCGAGAAAACGCTGCAATAAATTGCTAGTACTTACACCAGTGGGTCCGTATACGTTGTCTATCCATCCAGCTACGGGCTCCTTCGCGGTGCCAATCACTGCAAACAAAATAACAATTGTAAATATGGAGTTATCAGGAGCAGACAGACTTTACTTTTTGACAGTCATGGTATCAACCTGGTTTGACCCAACTCAAACCAAAACTTCAAATTAGGCTGAGAATGAGCACTTTTTAATCATCAAAAAAATATTAGTTAGACGTACCTAGACGTAAGACAAACCTCCTAAACAATAACTACTACTGTAACAATAAACAAAGGCTAGGCAGATGATGATGTTGGCGGACAACATTGAGGGACCATTTACCAGGCACGGGGCAAGACATGACGTCTCATGACGATCTATGGTCTGAATTGAATAAAATTATTAATCGTCAGCCCGAGAAAAAGTTGCGGAACAAAGTTCCTAGCAAGTAACAGCACAACAGCAGACGAAATTGACTGTTTTTAAAAGACAGCGAGTGAGAGCTAGACAGGGAGTGACCACTGAGATGACGAGAAATAGAGGAGTATGTAATATGAAGACACGCTGCGTCTCCCTCAAATAAATTAGAATTACAGATGGAGAATGACATTGATAAAGAAGAAGCCGCACTCACCGATGGAAGGCCGGAAGAGCGCGACGGGCAGCCCCTTGGAGTACTCCAGCACGATGTTCTCGGCCACCGCCTTCGTGTACGCGTACGTGTTCGGGAACTCACCCAGCAGACTGCAACAATAGCACACTCAACATTAAACAACATCCCCTCACCTTATTGGTCAACTGACATGCGTGTATGACTAGATGTATGAACGTGGACGAGTTGAAAGGAGAAGGTATGTAAGGATCGTAGCAGATAGCGTGGGGTTGGTTCTGCCTGCTCCCTTAGGGAAAAGGCGTGAGTTTGTGTATGTCCGAATGACTTTTGCTTGCGGTTTCATTCCCGTGGAGTTTACGAGTACTTCGAGATGAAAATATTGTGTCAGTCTCGTTCCATCGTATCGACGGTACCCTCCTTATCAAAGAACTTGGGCTTAGTAGGTGAAAACGTTAATCGCGTGAATCGTCTGCAGCATTTTTAAATCCTTCAAAGAGCTCCCTAGTATGGTGACACTGAAGCTGAAAAACTGTGTCTACAATATACATGTTGCTGACTATAATATTATGTATTCTGTGGTTTCGTGAAAGACGATACGATTTGATGGATACCGGTGGTAGTTTTAGTTTTATTTCTGGGTGTGGCTATGCATGTGCGATGCCTCTGGGATCAGCAGGTGAGGAGAAAGGAGAGAGAGAGGACCTCCTGGTAGGATCAGGAGGGCTGTTGGCTTCTCTGCAGGGGCGCGCTTACCCGGGCGTGATGTTGTTGATGGTCTGCTCGTCCATGGTCTCCACGAGGTCGATGAGCTTCTCTCCCGGCAGCGGACTGTCGTAGAACTTCTCGCCGATCTCGACTTGCGGACAGTTGCTAAAGTCACACGCAAACATATTCAAGATAAGATAGTGTAAGCAGTGATAGCCTAGTGGTATGACCGTTGGACTGCAAAGTCATATCATATGGTCTCGAGTTCGAACCCAAGACAAGCACCTCTGATTTTTCGGAATCATGTGCGTATTTTATAATTATCACTTGCTTCGGTGAAGAAGAACACTGTGAGGAAACCAGCGTGCCTGAGAGATATTTCTCGACGGCGTGTAAAGTCAAGTCAAAGACCCCATGGGCGTCATAAAAACTCTGACACCAGGTTATGCACTAACCATACGATAAAGAAAGACGTTACGAAGAAACAAAGAGTTTTGATAGTACAAAACCAACAACGTCCAACCAACGTCTGATCGACTGCAACTCAAAACGACTAATCAGATTGGCTTTATCGTAAAACCTTGCAACCCAACTTGTGTAATTTACAAAGCTTAAGGATTGTGCAGTCCCGAAAATATGTTACGCAAATGGTGGTTTGTGGAATCCTATCTTCAGTTCTCTCGGGACACGCATATACGGCCATTCCCTCTTGCAGAGAGAAGGCCAGCGCCCCAGCGGCAGCGGTGGGAATGTTTGTACCTGTAGGCGGTAGATATGTGCACGAACGCCTTCAGCTTGCTGCATCCGCGAGCGAGCTTGAACATCTCCCTCGTGCCTCTGACGTTGATCTCGACGGCCGTCTTGAGCGGCTCGTCGAAGCGCACCGTCGCTGCGCCGTGGAAGATCACTTCCACCTGTGAGTAAACAACAATTATTCAGAACATGCTGTAATTGAAATGGGGTTAACAATGAAGATGTTTAGCATGAAGCGGTTTACTCATAACGCAGCATGAAGTTAAATAATGATTAGTAACCGTCAACAGGTTTTGAACGTTATCTAGCGTTAGCGAATAAACCCCCGAATGTTTTCGAAAAAATAAAAATATCAACAAATATCTAAATCTCTGTTAATGCCTGCAAAATTAATTAAGAAGACGATTGCAGTGCGTATGTGTTGTGTTGCTATGCTAAACGGTCAGGCGCCAATTATTTTCATCTCTTTCACTGTACTCACGAACTTCTAAATGCTCCAATAGTATTATTATTAAAAATGCCAACTATCATTAAATAATAACAAAAATAGCCTTAAAAAGTCCTCCACGCCGCTGTAAAACTTGATGTTTTTAAACTTGCTTTGTGAACATTGGTGCTCCTTCGCATGAAATGCCGTTAAAAGCTTTTACCACGTCGCTTCTAAGCCGGTGATAATGTCCTCAGAGCGAAGCACTTACCTGTTCAAGTATAACGAGTCATCATATGCTTACATTATGGTACATATTTCGGTAGCACATACTAACCAAACCAGTAGTTTCAAGTGTATGTACTTGACGCAACTTAAATAACAAAGCTGTGACCTAAGCATCGTCGTAATTTTGCAATTCTATGCTTGTTTTCATTAACACCAAATGAAAACGTGCCGTTAGATTTTCAACGCTCGACTTAGCGCCGCAAGTAAAATTCGAACAGTGCCAAAATACTTAGGTATTCACGATGTGGCATCGCTTGATTTTAAAAGTGTACAAATAATGAAATCTAAAACTACGTCATCTACATGGCGTAAAAGACACTTGTACAACAAATATTGAACTACTTAATTTTTAGCAAAAATACCTCTTGAGTCAACTGCGTAGAATATTAATGATGGAGGCAAACATACTTAATTTCCATGATTATTACCATACTAGTTACTATTCATAAGTGATTGTCTAAAAAATCCAAGAGTTCCGTCAAGTCACTGTAATCATCCATAGTTTTTCACGGCCAAAAATGTGTGTGTTCAAGCGGTATTAGTTTTGTTCAAACATCTCACAACAACAACAACAACTTTGTTCTGCAGCCCCTCAAGTTGCAAACAAACATAGCCGAAGACACACAGACTGCAGACAAACAGACAAAAATTCTAAAAATAGTAGAAATGTTTTCTGTTTGTTATCCTTTTAACACCCCTACTATTTTTTTTCTAAATATTTTCAATGTACATAAACGCCACGTCTACAGATCTATTATATGTATAGATATAGATAGATCACGGCTCAAAAGTCTCACGTCACACGTGCAACAACTACACCGGCACACATACCCTACGAACGGGAAGTTAGCGGCAGAAAAAGGTACGTGGATAAACTCTAAGCCCTAGATTAACCTATAAGGACCTTATTAGTTACTAGCTGTACCCGCGGCTTCGCTCACGTGACCTTCTTATGGCATTGTCAGGGTACGTTACATGGGATCGTGAAGTCATAGTATATTCCTAACATCCTATACAAATAATATACTAATTAACTGACTTACTGTTCATTTAAACTAAAATCTGTTAGTACATCTTTGTTTTAAGTATTAAAGGACTCATCGTCAAAGATTTATTATATGTATAGATGTTCTCTTGAATGGTCAGGTGCGTAGCATTAGCCACCTACTACGTGTATGATCAGATGTATGAGGTGGCGTTCTGTAGTTTCTGCCTAACCCCATGTGTATAGTGGTAGTAGTTTCCGGATGAGCTCCTTGACAAAGGTGGAAGAAAGAGTCAGCTCTTAGTAAAGGAGCTCGTGTAGGTACTCACCTCGTTCATGATCTTCGTGCGGTCCTCGGCGCACATGCCGAGCTCCGGCTGCCCCATGTCACCCTCCACGATGCTGATCTTACTCATGAAGTCCGGCCGTTCTTTGCGCAGTCTGTCGTATAGCTGAAATAGAATATGAATGATTTAGTTCCAAATTTATGGGAAAAGGGAATTGGTTTTTAATACTTAATTGTCTCAAAGGCGTTCGATTGTGTTAATCATGAGAAACTTCTGCTAAAACTGGACCCTATGGGATAAGGAGCAGCATACATCTGTTATCATACAACTCTTCATTTACTAAGGGCATAGCTAAAAGACAGGCAGGGTAAAGTTCTGATAAACGGTATAAATTCATTAAGGGCTCAAATAACAATGGGCGTTTCTCAAGGTTCAATTTTGGGTCTATTCTCTTTTTAGTTTCACAAGGAATTGCTGACGTGAATGACTCTATTCGTCACGTCGAAAGTTGGTTTTATTTGTATTAATACCTGAATCCCATTTTGTGTAAGCGGCTTTTTTAAACTTGAAGTATATAATAGTTGATATCAACATTGAATGAAAAACGATCAATCATAATATTGGCGACCTCCTGGGACAGAATACCTCGGCTAGCCTTACATATTTTGCTGTTCGGATTCCTACAAAGATATATTAGGGAAAGAGCAATGACCGGTTCTGCCACCTTATTTGCCACCAATTACTATACTCGTACTACTAACACGTGGGAAGACCTCCCAAAAGATGGATCGAAGACCTGCTGAAGGTTACGGAAATACACTGAATGCATGAAGCACAGGGCAGGTTGATGTGGCAACGCTTGGGAGAACCGGGAGGCCTGTATCTAGCAGTGTAATGTGTCCGCCTCTCAGTTAGTACAAAGATGATACTATTCATTGCACCTCCGCCGTCTTACATTGTCCCAAAAATGTTGGGACCGGCTTCCAGTCTAACCGGATGCAGCTAAATACCACTATTTACATGAAATGACTGCCCCCTCCGATGATGATAATATTATGTCTCACCACGTCGTCGAACTGTTCCTGCAGCCTCTTGGCGATGTCTTTGTTCTTCTTCGGTCGCGCCAGCAGGAAGATCTTCTTTAGGTCTGGACATGATCTGTAACAACAAGAAAAAAATGCTTAATTTAACTCATGGATCTCAAACATTCGTAACGGGCGACTTTTTAACCGACTTCAAAAAAAGGAGGAGGTTCTCAATTCGGTTGTATGTTTTTTTTTTTTGTGTTTGTTACCTCATATCTCCGTCATTTACGAACCGATTTGAAAAATTCTTCTTTTATCTAAATGGATCTACTTCCCGATTGGTCCCATAGAAATTTCATCAAAATCGGTTCAGCAGTTTGGTTTTGAAATCAAAATAGCTGGAAAAAATGTCATCCAAGTAAAAGAAATTGCGAAATTGATACTTGACAAGGATTTGTGTGTGATACGATAACTAAAAAGGGTAAAATAAAAACTTTTTTGCAAAAAAAAACCGACTTCCAAAAAAACACTAAAAAAGTGGAAAATAACTTTACTTTCGGAAGTCGGTGGCAAAAAAGTCAATGAAACAAACAATAGTCACCGACTTCCGAAAGTTATTTTCCACTTTTTTTAGTGTTTTGTGGAAGTCGGTTTTTTTTTGCAAAAAAGTTTTTAATCAAATGATTTCTTTATTTACCGATTTTGGTCATTTAACATGTTTTTTTTTTTTAATTTTCACAATAGCAGTGACTTCTTTATTGGTATAGAAGTCGCAAGCGCGACTCCTGAACCCCTTTGTAAGAATAGAAACCCAGAAGCCGGGCTGTCTATTCATATCTATTCTATTCCCCCGTATAAGCGTAAAATAAGCGTCGTCTAACTGGCGATTTTTGCGATCAATTTTTTTTTAAAATTATTCTAGTATCAAAACGGAAAAAAGTTTGTGATATCAGCACGGTACACAATAATAATGGGACGGCAGAGTTCTTCCTCTAAACTGCTCTGCCGTTCCTTCTCCGATATGCGCAGTTAGCCTCACCGGCTGTCTATCACCGGATCTATTGACCACCACTTACCTACAAATAGATAGCAATACCTGTGCAACCACAGGCAGCGACTAGCAATGGTAGTTGCATGTCCTGATCGAGATTACGTCGCATGATTGATATGCTGCGCGCGTTCACCTGACTCGACCAATAGACAGATGGGAGTACTGAGTGCACTTACGTACATACGTGTGTACAGTAAGTATGTTGAGAAAGGTACTTACGTGGTACTATAAAATATTGGTTAAATATAATGCCGGTCCAGCAAACGTGAGCAGCAGGTGTGTTTATCATCATCTGCTCCGCCTTTTCTCAACTACGTTGAGATGGGCTTCCAGTCTAACTACATAAGGTAATACAACACAAGGGTATCGTAGTAAAACTAAGTGTCAGATTTTCGGGCAACGGACTACCTGTAATGACTGTCAAAGATCTAGTTTGACTATACCTATAATTTAACTATTTCCTGATTTATAATTTCGAATTAAGTATTATATACTATTTTGTACACTGAATGTGGCAAAACATGTTGAAACACCATTATGAAACTCATTTCCATCCATGTATACACATGTTTATACATATAAATGAATCTTTATCTTTTATCTTTATCTTTACAAATGACAGCCGGGACCAACGGCTTAACGTGCTTTCCGAGCCACGGAGGAAACTCTGTATGTAATGTATGGTCACTAAATTAGCTAATAGGCATGGGTATTCCCACAGCAGTTTATAAAAAGCAAATATATACCGCAATAATATTAGATATTATAATTCGTGGTGATTGTCATTCAGTGCAGAAGCTCTAGAGCTTCAAGTGATACATAAGTGATGAGCTGCGGTCACAGAGCTTCAGTAAAACAACGGGTGCATTCCCGACCGTGAAAGATTCTTGTTTTTATCTTAAACCTCTTTATTGGAAAACCAGCCATACGTCTGCAGTAACAATTTTCGATAGCACCTTTATTTCGTATCTGCCTCATTGCGCTCGTAAAAAATTGAGTATTGAGTATTGTAATCGCGACTATTGAATATGGGGTCCTGATTTCAATTACTAGTTTGTGCAGAGTTATAAGGCTATCCATAACGAATTTGGTAGTAACCCGAACTTTGGAAGTTGATGTGACACCCTCCTACCTCGGAAGCCGTTGGCCCTGGAGGTCTACTCTCTAAGCACGAAACCCGTAGTTTCGAAGATACGGGAGTTTCCTACTCCGTATCACTTACGGACATACGATTAGTGAGGAACCCGAACTAAAAACGAATGACAACACGATTGGACAGTTGTCCCTACTCCCGATGTATTTTCAAAACTCATGAATCCGAAAATAATAGGGCGTAGAATTCATTTAGAAGTTTCGATCTACTTTCGTACGGGCCCGTATATTCGTTGACGGACCTAGAGAGTAGACCCTCTGGTCCTAATCTCTCTCGGGTCGTGTCGGTTTGTTGTCCCATCGGACTAAGTTCTTTCCTGCGTTGATAGCAAGTCTCCGCTGAGATTGGTCACCATGACCTAAAACGGTCAGGAGGACTATAAATAAATATATCATGACAGTAGTGCCGTTTTTGTTTTTGTTACTAGAGAAGCGCGTTAGACCATACTTATTAAAATTCTACACTATATTTGAGGATATTTTCGTGGTTTTTTAAGCACACACAGAATTTAAACAATGTATTTAGAAGTAGAGGGGCTGTACAGTATCCAACTGTCGTCGTAGAGATATCACTACATAGTAGAGATATCACTACAAAGTCGCTTCTCGCTGTCTGTCTGCCCCTATGCCCAACGGATTTTGATGCGGTTTTTTAATAGATAGAGTGATTCAAGAGGAAGGTTTAAGTATGCCATTGTAACCATAAAATTAACAATATTGTAAAACCGTTCTGTTTCAATTTTGGTGTACAATAAAGTATATTCTATTCTATTCTATGCAATTTGTCAAGGTTTTGTATAAATTGGTTGAAATATGACGATAATTGTTGGAAGTCTTGGAAAAATTCAAGCCGCCTAATATGCTCTACTACCCGTGCGAAGCCGGGGCGGGTCGCTAGTACTATACAAAGGAAAGAACTACGAATGTGGCTGACTATGAGAAATGATCAAAGAATCGAAGTACGGAGAGGAGGGGGAATGTAGACGTGACGGCTGATAGAGAGGTGTGCGAGCAGACATGCTGCGAGGACCACTACGCTCCTTTCACAATTAGTTTACCTCTGACAGCAGCAACTTTATTGCAACTAGTAAAACGATCACTGTAATTTTGACAGACTTGTCAGCGGCAGCACAACAGCAACCTTAACGCAATGAAAATAAAACCTACTGTGATGTTGACACTAAGGCAAAGTCAAAGAGGTAAACTAACTATGATAGTACTGTAATATATTAGTAAAAAGACATGAGAGGAGAGCAGCCACAATGTCTGCCTCGTAGCCAACGTACGCGCTGTAGTCTCGCTGCAGGCTCTAGCCGCACTGCCGCTTGCGCAACCAAGGCCGTCGTTGTACGCGCTGAGGACGAACACGACCACTCGTTAACAACCAGGCTATGATATAAATCAACAGCTGACTGTACGCTGTACGCACCTCCTTCTAGATGAGCTGAATGATAATCGAGCACAGATCAACATGATTGTAAGTGAGCGTGGCGCATGCAGATATAACGTTAGAGGTTTAAGACGTGAAGAGGCTGTCAGAAGAAATAACCACCACACCATCCCCGAAGGATTACGCAGATGTGTACCTTATAGTACAGCCACACCTCGCCAGTTATGTTCAAGGCCTATTGCCTAAAAGGGACTATTGCCATCAGCCGGGCACAGATTCAAACTCCGTGGCTGCTATCGAGAAATTCTTGATGGAAAAACCCAATAACACTTTGCCTGACCTAGGAATCAGACCCAGAACCACATGCTCAGCAGCCGCATCAGAAGAAAATGTCATAGAAAAACTATGATCCCGTATCACAGCGAGTCTATAACAGTAAAAGTACTAATTGGTTATTGCAAGTAGATTATGATATTGTTCGCTTTGTCCCGACTATCGTAAGTACAACACACTACAGTTTACTACAAATTGGTCTGTCACTTGACTTGCATAGAAATCACCTTTAAAATTGGCGTCGCCGTGGCCTCTGTGAGAACGGTGAGGCACTTCACTGTGCGTGGGTGTGACTTGTGCTTTGCTGGCAGTTCCGCTACCGCCGATACGACAGACATTTGTTTTTTGTTGAAATGAGAGAATTAGAAGAACGATATTATACATATAAATTGAGTGACGAGTGATTATACATTGAGAAATTTGCTTAGAGGATCATTATTAAATTAGACGCGGAGATTCGATAGAGTACACATACACATGCAAGGGACTTCGACGCACAGACGGCTACGTGTTCAGCACATCACTCCGACACCCACTTAAACTTGTAGGTGGGAGGGTTCAAAATGATGTACTGAATACGTGGTAATCGTTTGTGCGTAGATGTCCCTTCGATCCTGTATGGTGAAACTCGAGAAAACCTGCAGAATAAGCTACCGAGCTGAAGTGGCGATGGGCCGACCATATAGCATAAACCTTGTCTATTGGGATTGGGATTAGACGTGTTCTTGAGTGCATACACGTGAGATAGGACACCCTCAGGCTTGGTGAAGTGAAGACACGCGGTGATGGACGTGGGAGAGTATCCACGGATCGAGTTATTGGAGCGGCCAACAGCGTTGCGGTGGTCGCTTCCACCATACAGTGTTCTACTACAGAACTGCCACCTGTTTCCCGAAGCCTAAAAAGATAAAACTACGATTGTCTAGGAAATAGTAGCGACAGGAAACGTAGCTTTGTTAGTGTTTGACGTAACTAGCAATTTAGACAAACTACTGAATTGAAGTGGTTTAACCGGAAGCCGGCAACCTACCTGAGCAGTGAGCACCGACCTAGTACTACTAGGCTAACTGCAAGGTTACAAGCTAATAGTACAAAATATTTGTACAGTCAATTGTATGTCTAGGTGACATTTACTTGACATTGACAACGCCTTTATGTCGTAGCGGGAAGGAAAGGGATAAAAAGTATCCTGTGTGCTAATCCAGCTTTTAACTACCCGCGTGCCAAATTTCAACCAAATCCGTTCAGGAATTTTGCGTGAAAGACTAACAGCCATCCATCCATACATCGTCACAAACTTTATGGATAAACCTACATGAGCAAAACGTCTAAAGATAGGTGAACGATTCGGGGAAACTCCGCGGTTACTCTTGGAAGAGTCTCTTCTGAAAATAATACTAACGTGCGATTGACCATCCGACCGCACCTACACAAGTCAATGCATTAACTGTAGGTTCCATTTGCGGCAATACTTTATTACTTATGTATAATAATCGTGTGTATTTTATGTTTATAACGCATAAACGTATGTTAACGACGCAATCACATTCAAATAAGTAGTTATTGCAAATTGCAATTGTAGCGCCAGAGTAATCAGAGATCGAACTTCGTGATATTACGCTGAGATTGGTAGGTACCACTCAAACAAAGGCAATCCACCATTACTGCTATGAAGTAAAGAAGCTGACAATGGCAGAAAAGAGCAGTGGTAACCCCATTGTAAAGTCAAGCGTAAAGCCGGGTCGGCTGCGTCCATTTTCAAACAAAACATGTTATCCTAACATGTTATCTGTTCGTCGCGGTGTTATAACACTATGACATGGCGCTGCAGCATAGCGGTGATAGTCTAGTGGTGTGGCCGTCGGACGGCTAAGTCACAGGTCTCGAGTTCGAACCCAAGACACGCACCTCTGATTTTTCGTGCATGTTGTATAATTACCACTTGCTTCGGTAAATGAAAACATTGTGAGGAAACCAGCATGTCCAAGTCAGAGGCCTATGGACGGCATAAAAACTCTGGCACCAGGTTAGGCACTAACCACACGATAAAGCAGAAGATGCCGCTGCGGACTCGGCTAAAGGCGTTTTACTTTGTGTTATTTAGGCCTGCGCCCCTGCAGTGAAACAGTTTTAAACTGATTATAATATTATGCTTTTGCAACGCATTTGCTGATAGTACCAGTAGACACTAATTCTAAGAAGCTAAGTCTCTGTTGGCTATTCACTGTTATGGCTATAAAAGTATATAAAACCATATATTTAACAAATATGGCATGACGAGGAAAATCCTCAATACCTTGTGTGTGCACAGTCTTAATTATATATACGTCAGTCAGTCAGTCTTATTATTGTTTTAGTTACGTTATTTTATATACTACGAGTATATATGCGTGTGATAATTATGAGGGCAAAGGCCTTCTTTACAAGCAGGGACCGGCTTCGACCGTAACATCATCTGCCTGCGTCTGCCCAATGTTGGGATCGGCTTCCAGTCTAAGCGGATGCAGCTGAATACCAGTATATTACTTGGAGCGAATGTTCGAGACCCGTGTTTTTTTTTTTCGGAAATTGAAACCTTTAAAGTACCATAATACGATTTTGGCCCACTTAATTTCGAACTTGTTACAGATCTATCAACCGTGCAGTAATTACATGCGACCCGGTTTCGCCTGGTAACTACTGGCCCCCAGTAACGAGCATGTGCCTTATGATAATCATACACTTTTTTAAACACTTGTGATGCAACACATAAGTATGCCTCAGTTTAAGCAGACACCATATTATTACAATATTACAGGCGCGCTTGAGAAAGTGTTTCACATTTAAACCAGATTACGATCGAGAGCCTACTTTGTGAGAATATACTCGTACGGTCTGCACGTGGTCGGCCGAACGTCAGGTACAGTCAGGTCAGTACTGACGTGAATTGCGAAAATATTTCGTACTGCGTCACAGCAAAGGCGCTGCCTGTCGAGTATGTTTTACCACCAGGGAGTCCAGGGAACGAATGCCATGTTTAATGAACCGTTATACGGGTTATCCCTTATAAAACATGGGTTAACATTAGAATATTGCTGATTAACCAGAATGAGAGAGACAAAGCACCGAGCGCGGCCTAACACTGTCACTTTCTTGCACATTTCTTTGTACTCAAATGAATTCTGTGCATGTCCAGGTGGGAGGAGACCTGTCGCTGCCGACCGTTGTTCGCTCGATGGTCGGCAGCGTGGAGTCCTGGGATGCGGTGGTGTCCTTCTGCAAAACCGTCATGTCCCAGAAGGAAGCTGCGGAAAGGGAGAGGGAGATAACCAGCTCCCGCCCATCCCGCAGCAGACGCACCGGGCGTCTGCAGAGGGCGGACAACGCTCTCTTCCGAACCCCCTATACGGGGACATCCGTCGCCCGCCATCATACTAGACCCGAGACGGTGGCGCGTAGTGTTCCACGCGCGCCTCTCTATGACGTAACGGGGGGAGTTTTCTACACTTCACTCCCCTCCGGGACGAGGCCCGCAGGTCAAGTGGGCCGACACTAGTCCGGGGCAGTGGAAGTCGCATTAGTTCCCGCTGCCCCCCGACGCAAGTGTGCGAGGGAACACCGCCCAACCAGCAAAACAGTCTCAGAACTCGCACTTTTTAAGAGTAGTAGGCTTAAAGCGCTCTTATATTTGTTTTAGAACATACCATGGATCCTATATTACTTTTAGACAAGCCGGTATGGCCTCAAGAATGGTCAGTCTCATAACCAAGTCTCATATATGTATATAAGAGCATTTACTAAGACTAGTTGCACTTGAGAAAAACTTGCTCTTATATGGGTATTTTCTAAGCTCGTTTGATTTTATATTAGACTTGCTAAATGCTATTGTAAGATGTCAGACTAATATCAGCATAGCTTAAGAGTACTGTGAGTACGTGCATTTCTGATCTTATTTGAAACTAATATAAGATCAATACCACTGGTTAAGTATGATATTAGAGTGATTTGGGTTCAACATATTTACAATATAAAAGACAAGACCCATATAAGAGCGTTTGATCTTAGATCGATTTTGGGAATAACTAATTTAAATAGTTTTAAGAGTAATTTTGCTGGCCATATTTTATTTTAAGTTTTTAAATTTAATTGTTATAATGGATTACAAAAACTGGAAAAGGTTGAAGAAAACTGCCCCCGCCACCCGCGCCGACTTCGTGTCTTAATTGTTTTTCTCTCTGTCGATTTAAGGTTTTAAGTAAAATTGCGAGGAACCCTAATTTATTCCAATATGGAGTTATCTTTAGTATACCGAATGCTAATATTAGAGTAAACAATCTTACATTAGTTTAATAGTGCGCTTGTAAAATGCAGCTATACTAATGGCGACACTATCAATACAAATTAACAAATAAAATAATTAAACGAGAACAGGAAATACCTTATTTAACAAGGCGCATGAATTTTGAAGCGTAAAACGAGGTCTATTTAACAGTAAATAATAAATTCCAATACGATTACTTACCGTATAACTACTTTTATAGGTACTAAAGTGCCGTACCACACAGTATAAACATTAACTTCACAAAATATTAACTTTAATTTGTTTCATTTAATTTCAAGCCAACACTCACACAAACTTTTAAGTTGGATCTGACGAAAAATTCTCAAAATATTCTAACCTTAGACCAATATAAGCCTATGCAGGCTTACATGATACTTACGTAAAAGCAATATTAGCCTAAGTCGGCTTAAATTAACTTTGGCTAGATTTCAGTAAGTGCAAACAGCATTCAATTAGACTGATATTAGAACGATATTAAACTAAATAAGCTTATAATTGGTGCCCAAATCCGGGCTTATATCATTATATAGGAGTGATTTAAGAGCAACAAAACAGTAGTCTAGAGATTGTTTTAAGCCTAGTTTTTGCTGGTTGGGCGGTGTTGTTTTAGTCAGTACGAGTCTGACAGACCCCTCCGCTCTCCCCAAGGCGGAGGACATCCATTGAATATTTCCACTCGTGAAAAAAAAAGCTGACTAACCCTATAATACGGGTTAACCTTTACTTTAGGGGTTTTAACCGACCCCTAAAAAATAACCGGATTAAAATACTTACATCTTATCGTTTCGGCCCCTGATTACCGCAAAAACTAATATTATACGTATATACGTCTGTTGGTAGCAGAAATACATTATGATCAATTTCAAGGCCATAGATGTAGTTTAAGCTAATGAAATATTCAGCTTTGTCTCTGTGATGGTAATGCACCTGTAAATCCTCTGGTATTGCACATGACTCCAGGCGCCAGTGACCACTTACCATCACGTGGGCTGCCGGCTTGTTTATGTTCACCGTCTCATTGCATCTACCTACCTGCCTTCTTTTCTATATCATATCCTTTATCTAGTTTCCACAGACTTTTGTCCTTTGTTCTGCTTTCAATAGAACCTTCTCGGTGGTTCTTGTAGGCTACAATGTACCAAGCTTGACCTACCTCAACAGTTTCTCTACGACCAGCTTGCCTAGGAAGCCTGTCCCTCCCGTGAGCAGGACTGCGGAGCCCGCGAACAGCTTCTGTATCTGCGAGTCGCCGAGCGGCTCCGCCTCGTCCACCATGTCCATGAAGGTGATGTCTCCTCCTTGCTTCGCCTCGAACAGCTGGCTGTCCGTCAGTGTTTCTACTGCCATCGCTGGAACAGAAGAAAAAACTGTTTAAAAATGCTGCCGGCTCTAATCATATGCGAGCACACATGTCAGCCACATGCACAGCGGTGACTGGGTAAGAATCTCCCTGAAGATGGAAGATGCTGTCTAGGCCCAGAAAGAGCTGACGCGATGATTTAGTCTAGACGCTTATCGTGAGGGCTGGTTCCAAATGGCGTAGGACAAGACTTCCTACATGGACTTGGGGAAGAGCTTTCCCCAGCAGTTCGACAGAAATGGATACTTTAAAAGGTAACAAGCCGGCTGTGGATATCCATCGAATCTGATCGGGGACCATAGAGTTATTGAGTTGTTTAGTAGCAGCATGGAACCTGGATTTGTATCCGGTTGGTTCCCCCTGTCGCACGAGAACAAAACCATCGAGTCAAACAAACCTGGCTAATTTTGCTCTTACAACAAACTAACTTCTCTTCGCGACCCGCGTGACACATTCTATGGCACTCGGCAATAGTGTGGCTTTAAATCAGTGAACGATTTTTTAAAATAAGATGAGTAGTTTCGGTGATTACCTCCTACATCCAACTTACAAACGTTACCTCTTTATAATACTCGAATAGACATCTAAATAGGAATTTAAGTTTACAGTTATTGGCTCAGACAAAAAAGTAGTCGGTGAGCAAAACAAAACAGCTTGGCCTAGGCCAAAGACAAGACTTTAGTGACGATTAATATTTCTCGAAATAACCGATTTGCCATGTCTGGTCCACAATGTCAACATTCAATTAGTGAATTACCGAAATAACGGCTTCCGACATTCATAAGGAGTATTTTTATAACTGTAGGCCTAGGCTGTTTATATTTAAATAGAAGTGTATTTACGAGTTTAACCAACATAGTAATTATAATATTATAAATAGGCACGTTACGGTACGCTTTGATAACGGAAGTTAAGTTGTCTCAAAGCCTCTGGCCATTTGGCAAGTACACACAGCCACATTTCAAGCTATACATTCCAGTATAACATGGCCTCACTTTGTATAGATATCCCGTACAATGAGATATCCGCTTATACTGGTTATGCATAGTATGATTGAAGACCATTGACTTTAATAAAAATATGACCTCTGAAGTATTCTAATAATGTTTATTTAAATATAACGGAAGTCGGAACAAAAATGTTGGCATACACTACGGCAGCTCACTCAATATCAGACGTGCAGTGAAGTGTGGTGCGATGTTGTGCTGTAACTGTCACCGCTACCTGTCACCACCATCACCTGCCCTGCTACGATTATAGTCAGGTTCTGATGGCACCAGCCCTGGGTACTGGTATCGGCCATCTCTTTGGGGAACCCGAAGGCATACATTCCCTAAAGTACGTGTTGCTGGGGAGTTTAGAAAGCTAAAACAGCATATAATGGACTATTTCATTTGAGTTATCTGACTCTCAGCCTTATTTGAGTAAACGTCTTCTGCATTGTAGTAGAATGCATTTCTTGGCGTTTTCAGAAAATCAACCTTCAAGGTTGAAAAAAATAAGGGATAGAAACCAAAAAATCACTCGTACAAAGTAGCGGGAGTAGCGAACGAAAGCCAAGCATTTTAATTAGCATCGCTAGCCCCATCTACGAGTTCGGTAACAGCCGAATTACGACACTTGGTTGTGAGCTCAGCGGCCGTGAGCAGCATACGTGAGCACGTACAGGAGCAGCCCACAATGTAACCGTACAGTGCACACCTGCGCACTCTTACACGGAACTAACGGAATGTCGAGGTACTAACACGGAATACTGCCTGTCTCTTCAACTATGTTGGGGTCGGCTTCCAGTCTAGCCGGTCAGTCAGTATTTTACATGGAGCGACTGCCTTGCTGACCTCTAAAGCCCAGTTGATAATGGGTAATACGATACCCCTTGGTAAAATTGGTTGTCAGACTTTCGGGACACCGGAATGATTTAGTACCAAAAACCTTCCTTAAACGACTGTCAAAGATCTACTAATGACAGCCGAGACCAACGGCTTAACGCGCTTTCCGAGGCACGGAGGGAATTCGGTATGTAATGGATGGTCACTCATCCACAGAGAGACCTAGGCAAGCGCGGCTTAACCTTGATGATCGTGTGGCTGTTATGATTTAGCGAGGAGCTCCTCACGAGGTCCGATAGATAGTCGCTCTATGTAAAATACTGGTGCTCAGCTGTATCTGGATACACTGCAAGCCGATTTTAACATAGCCGGGTGAAGGCAAATGATGATGACTTAGGCTTGAGTCTTCTAAATCGTCATAGAGTGTATACAGCCGATTTGTCGTCCATCGTATCAGCATGGTTTCTAAGTGAATGAACTAGTGTTGTCTCGTTAAAGCTCTCAGTAGGTTCCCCAGCTTCACGGATCTTAAGACATCGTTAACGCAACTGTGGTTACTAATAAGTGGTTACCAATAATAATTACTGTGAATTTAATAGTAACGGCGTTCCGCTGTGACTTAATTTGTAGCTATTGCCTGTCTCTAATTTACTCTGATGACAAAAAATATAATTTCTAGAAAATACCAACCAGGACCCATCGATCACTGACATAGTAAATGGTTGGTTTTGTTCATCATTGTGGCTTTTGTAGGCTTTCCGATGGCGTGCTGTTGACAAATCATTAGTGTAGCAGGTATGAATTTTCGAAAATGTCGCTAAATTGTACAACAAATTGTTCCGAGCAGTTTTACAATATTGCTAATTCTATGCGTGCAAGTGGCGATGTCGTAGTGATCATCAATAATTGGAAATAGTCGCTATAGCTTCCTGCTTTAAGTGTGTGTGGAAACCCCCAGAACATCTGTCTAAGCTATTAACTTTGCCCGATTTTTTGTTCTTGATTTAACGTTTTACAGACAAGTCCGAATTTAATGGTTCTTTTTATTTGTTTGAACCTGCTCAATATTGACAATCTAACGAATGAACATTATCCATGTGTTAATTCTGCCAGAGCTCACGCTATTAAGATAAGCGTAAAGTAAATAACATGTAAGTGTCAGTCTTAACATAGCGTGTGTTTGTTTATTCATAAGAGGTTCTATCAAACAGAGACGGATCTTCATACTAAGTTGTTACAATAAGCCGCGCACGGGACTCGTTAATATCGTACGAGAAAAACTAGTTTTCACAAAAGCTTAGCGCGTGAAAGGAAAACCAAATAACACCATACGCGACAAATTTTTGTAAAAACTAGTATTTTTCGTTTTCATTTACTCCAAGACTTATTTTCTATTTTTCAGTGCATTTTTATAATAGCTTGTTTATTTATTTATTTAATTTGGCTCCTCAACAATGAGTACACTATTACATAAAAATAGGATGACATTTCAAACTTAAGTCTAAGTGCCCCATCACTTAAAGAAGAGCTCTAAATGCACTATGTTATGCGCCTAAACAGCTAGTGTAACATCGAAAAAACAAAAACAAAAAAAAAAAACAGAATAAGAACAAATTAAAACAGAATGAAAACAACAGAAATATCCAAAATGTGAAGGTAGGCCAAACAGAATTAAACTTAATTACGTTAGTTATTAAGCGAAGTATGAAAAAAGCAAAAGAAGCAGCAGCGAAGTATGTATGCTGTTGTATGTTTAAAAAAAGGTTTTATTAACATCTAGTCTGGTAGTCCCCAGAGATCGACTTTTGGGGCATACCGTGTTCAATAAACCCTCGGTCACACAGTTATGTTATAAGTTCATCAATTGCCAACGAGGATAAACAAATCCAGCGATTAATTTGTTCCTCTATGTTGATCCGATGATTTTTTCGCAATCTTATGGAAGCGGAGCGCTTCAGCTCGAACAGTCTCCAGAGGGTATGGTCCGAGCGCGCGAGGTGGGGCCTGTCACTGATCCAGAGGTGGATGTAGCTTCATGTTAACGCCTCTCCTCGTATTATTTGACATTGTGTGTATGATTATTTATTATGTATTGATTGAAGTTTAATGTGTTTTATTATAAATTATATTGAATTTAATTTAATTGTATTTCTTGACATTATGTAATGTGTATGTGTAATGTGTATGTGTATGTGTGTTTGTGTTTTTTTTTTGTATGTGTGTGTGTAATCTGTGTGGTTCTTTCTTCAAAAGACCATCTCAGACACTCATCTGCATAGTCCTCATGTGAGTTTATCAAGATTATGTCTGGACCTTAAAAGAGACTATGACCTCTGAGTTTGTTTCGGTGGTTTCTTCTCAGAGTAGTCAGATACGAAACACCGGCCTCATCTAGTTTTAAAAAAGAAGACGTGTAAAAGTGTTTGTAAAAACCTATTTGCAAAATAAACATCATTTATCATTTATTTTTTGTTGATTATTTTAATATACATGTGTTTTATATGTTTTTTTTTGTATAATTTATGAACTTTGTCTGAAATAAACGAATTAAAAATATAATTATGTTGTATACCCTTGCATAATATTGACATAAGTGCCACGTTTGCACAACTATGTACTATGGGGTACGTGACCTCAAGATATGGCCTTATTCACATTATTTGACATAAATGGTGATATTACGGTCAAGTGGTGGGTAGGTGTGTCACCTTGCACTTCAAGTTCAATGGATTACGCCTTTGATTTTACTTCTAAACTAGTATAGCGGAAGGAGTATAGTTGTACAAGGATCTATCGGCGCGTGCTCGAAATCGGAAGTAATGTTTGCCAACTTGATTTTTCAATGCAATTTCACAAATCTGGACATGACAAGCATAAGGTCGGATTTACAGACGCCAGCACGTCAAGCTACAACAATCTGTCAAATTTCTTTTATACATTTTCAACTTTATTGTTAAAGAATTTGGTTCAAGATTGATTGGGAAAATTTGACAGTTTCGAGTAGCTTGATGTGTTGGCGTCTGTATAATACTCTCTGTATTTGTACGTCCTACCTTATGTTAAGAAGCATAAGGTCGTATGTACAATCCTCTCTATTGGTATATCCTACCGTATAAGCATACGGTAGGATACTTCGTGAAAATGGATGGGTGTACCACAAGGCTCGATATTAGGTCCTTTCCTCTTTTTAGTCTATATTAATGATCTACCCCATTTATTTAAAAACCAACCACAAATGGTGTTGTTTGCTGACGATACTTCTTTAATATTTAAGATCAACAGACGTGCCTCAAATCTTGACGACGTAAATAGCGCCCTACTGCAGGTCCATAATTGGTTTACCGCGAATAATTTAGTATTAAATGGGAAAAAAACCAAGTGCATAAAATTTACTCTACCAAATGTCAAAAGTAGTGATTGTGACATAGTATTGGATCAAGAGAAACTAAAATTCGTCGATGAAACTGTTTTCTTAGGGATCACGCTCGACTCAAGGCTACAATGGGGTCCTCATTTAACATCTCTTGCAGGACGGCTGAGTTCAGCAGCATATGCTGTTAGGAAAATCCGTCAATTTACTGATGTAGATACCGCGAGGCTAGTCTATTTTAGTTATTTTCATAGTATTATGTCTTACGGTATTTTACTATGGGGACGGGCTGCAGACATCGAGTCTATATTTATTCTGCAGAAAAGAGCCATCAGAGCCATATATAATCTACGTAGGCGCGATTCTCTAAGAGAACTGTTTAAGGAAATTAACATTATGACAGTACCTTGCCAATACATCTATGAAAACATAATGTACGTTAGAAAAAATCTGCATTTATTTAGTAAAAGAGGCGACAGACACCACTATAATACTAGAACCAGGGACCAACTAGTTCAGCCAGGTTTCAGGCTAGCTAAAGTAGACTCATCTTTCATGGGGTACTGTTTAAAATGTTACAATAAAATACCTCCCCGCATTCTACAACTGAATGAGACGAAGTTTAAATCTTGTATAAAACGCACACTATGTAGGCAAGCATACTATAAGTTGGGAGATTACATTGATGATAAAAATGCTTGGCTCAATGCTGGTCCTGCTCCACAACCATAGGGGCAAACTAATTGATTACTTTGTGAAGTTATTGTGGAAGCTGCAGAAGATTGTAAACATATCTTTGCATTGTATAGATTCAGTCTCTTAGTATTATATAATTGCATAGCACATGTGTGAGTTCTATGTACGATAAAGCTACCATTTACATCTTTTACTGACTCGAATTTGCCCTGGCGGTTGAGAGAATGTCATGCTCACTCAAATGTCTCGCTGATGGTGGCGCGTGTGTCGGGTCGTTTAGTTCCCTCCAAAATGGTTGAGTTGAATGATGGCTGATCCATGCGTCATGTTCGTGAACGGGCGCTGTCAGTTGTGACTGGTCATCTCGCAGCTGCCATGGATTATTGTATTTTTGAATTGTTAATTTTATCTTTTTATTCTGGACGCTCTTACTCGCACGTCTTTCTACATCGTTCGCACATATATGTTTAATCTCGACATGAATGATGTAACCGAGACTTTGTAACAACATAATGATTTAAAAGAGTGTCCATGGAGTTTCTTGCCCATTCTTCTCCATAGAGATCTACGCTTTCGAATGGGCAACTACAGTACTTTCACAAGTTATTATGCCCTGTGACTGGGACTGTAGCTTAGTTTATTTTTTGTGTTTTGACATTCAAAAGTGCCTGTAATGGTTTAATTGAAATAAATGCTTTGAGTTTGAGTTTGAGTTTGAAAAAAATGATATACTACAGGTAGTTCCGGGTGTGGCTGCTTGTGTATGTGAGTTTAAATGTCTGTAAACGCACCCACGATACAGGAGAAATTACTACACCCGTATCCATAAAGAAGTCAAAGTGTTCACTTGAGTAAATGTCATTTTTTAAGATACGATTTGTATTATGTAATTTTTAATAATTGCTTAAAGTTAGAACTGAAAAAAGTTAGAATTCTTAGCTTTGCTTTCTTTCACGGTTCTTACTTCGTTTAAAGTCTAGTCTATTGCATAAAAAAAAATTGCATAATTACTTTAACTTGACTATGGATACGGGTGTTAGTGTGGGGCAAAGAATTATAAAATTAAAATTGTTATGTCGCATAGGTATGATTGCGAATCCAGTCGGACACCGCCGCCGCCGCCGCCTGGCACGCAAAACAACAAGTTTAGCATTTCCTAACCTAACTGATTTACATAAAACAGCAGTTTGCATACCTACAGACAGGTTGGTGATTAGCTTAATGCACTTTTGAGCAGTACCTATGGCCGGATTAAATAGTTTTTGTCCGACTACAAAAAAGGTGGAGATTATGATTTAATTCTATTGGATATCACGTGTAGCGGATCATTTATACAAAACACGTGAATAATAATTAAAATAATCGATATTGTAAACAATCGATTTGAATAAAAACGGTACAGTCAACCGCACATTCAATTTCAACGTTTTTATTTTGTAGTTTGTAGACGTACAGATTATATACTTACAAATTTTAATTACAAGTTTAATATAAAATTAAAAAGTACAGACCTATAAAGAATATTTAAAGTTCATGTAGCATTGACAGGGTAGCGCTGTACACATGTTTTTGTAAAATGTATAGAGAAAACGTTAGTTCCGATGTTAGCCACGCGCCAAAATATCCTTGTACAACCATATCACTACTATATTTTCTTGCATGCTAGTTTTTGGTTGTTTAAAATTTTCTCCTTTCTTCGTCACAAAAAAATAATATTTTATTTAGTAAGATCTTCTTAGTTCATGTGACAAGTGGTTGACTGTACACACGGCGAAAAACCAGTAGAACTTGACCTCCCTTTGTTTAGACTTCCTGAACAATGAGAAATCAGCTTCTACTGGTATGCGTAGCCTGATTAGTCTTCGAGCGTAGGTACTTAAATACTGAATGTTTTCTGTCAAATATTAGCTCATGGCTCACTTTGAACACAGCTTGCGTCAATCAGTTAAAACAAAACGACATCAAACATTTACTCATACTCATGTGTGCGCTGTGTTTACTTGTTCAAGTCCAAACTAACATGCCTAATTATTTGAATTGTTTATTAAATAGAAGCTTTTCACGATAGTTCCGGTAGTAGGTATCACTAATTATTGCGTATTGCGTCAGGCCGCGCATTATAGCTAGCTCGGCGACATATTGGGTGTAAAAGCCGAGAAGCACTTGTTCTCACGTCATTGCGCAAATATTTTGTTCTGGACCTTAACTGGGAGTCTTCTAGTTACGGAGATATTGGAGGTCAGTTCCAACTTTTTTTTTTAATGCAAGTTTTTTTAATGTTATTACGTAACTTAAAACACTTCCGACTCCTGTATTAGTCAATGCGTCCATCAGCGCAATGTTTTGAGTGCGTTACATTGAGCGCTGCCGTAAACCATGATTTTCACCCCAAAAATAAAAGTAATTTCCCAGGAATAATGTATGCGCTAATTAGTTTGATGTACAGAATGCTTGGTTGACGGCGGCCCTTGTACGCATTATGCGCGCGTCGGTCACTACCGTCGTAACTATAATGGCGCCACCGAATTAATGAACACTTTATAATTGTCATTCCCATGTAACCGACCTATTCTGGTTTAGGAAACAATTAGGCCTGATGGAGGAGGAGGAGGAGCTCGTGGCTCTAAATGATAACAGACGCTCGTTTTTTTTTCAGCAGTAGGCATTTGTATGCAGGTGTCTATGTCCGGAGACGCGTCCAAAAATTGTCCGTGCCGGTTTCACTGAACATCAAGTAAAATACAGAACAGGTCACATGGATGGCATTGGAGTTGAACTTTATTTTATTATTTATTTTTATAGAGGCCATAGTTATAATACACTTTGTGAAAATTTCAAGTGTACTCCACCTGTTAAAGTTCAATAGATACTGTCCTGGCTGTGGCAGACGCTCAGTCAGCGGAGCCACAGTAGAGGGTCCTGTTGGAACACTTTGCGTACGGAACCCGGAAAATAATTCAAAGTGTCCATGTATTATAATATTATTTAATTTGCATAGAACGATTTCTATAATTATTTCTTGAGCTCAGTCACGTTTTTGTCGTTGTTTTATTGAAAGTAATGGTAATCGGATTAAGTTGTTATTTATGTTAATTTGATGCTATTATTAACGATTTTACGCACAAGTATTTTAATTAAACAATAATTGTTATAGAATCAGATTTGCCGCATAGGATTCATAAGCGCCAATACCTAATACGAAAACTAGAAAAAGTGAAATTATTAAAACTATTATACGTAGAAACAAAAGAGCAACACACATTGACTGCTTTTGATATATTTTTCAACGGAATTTAATATTTTTTGTTGGACAACACGTGACCGAATACATTTTATTTATTTATTTATATATAAATGGGAATAGTTGCAAGCGTTAATTATACACATATTTACTCAGTACATCATTCTGAACCCAGAATGATGTACTGAGTATGTGGCTTCCGTTTTCGGGTCGGTGTACCTTCCACCCCGTATACCACGCGTCTGTCTAATCTTTAGGGGGTTACCACTAAAGTTCGTATCCTACCCTATGCTGGTCTGTTAGTACACCCACATACAGTCAGTCATGTTCAAGTCTCATCTAATGGGGACGAGCCTATTGCCATCAAGCGGGCACGAATCTGATGCTCTTACTGAGAATTTCTTTGACTTTATTGATTTTTATGACAACGATCGATTCAGCATTTTTGGTGATTTGGATGTTTGGCACCCAGATAGTTTGTAACCTGGGTTACCACAAGCTATTCCGATACTACGTTCCCACACGATATATCCCGATACACGGGCGAAGCCGCGGACATAAGCTAGTAGTCTCATATTTCACAAAAACTGTTCGGTGTATGAACGCGTACGAGGCGCTAGGAGTATGTAAGGATCGCAGCAGGTGGCGCTCTGTGGTGTCTGCCTACCCCGGTGGGAGAAAGGCGAGAGTTAATGTATGTATGTATGTTCGATAAAATTTATTTTCAATTTTCCTAATACACTTTAGCAGCTACAGGAAAAACAGTAACTATCGCTACTGGACCATTACTTACTGCTAGGAAATATCTTCCGAGTGGTGATGTTAATTTGAAGTCATAAATGATTCACTGACAATGGCAGGTAGCTATCATCAATAAGAACATCAGCGATCTGGCGCACCTTGTGGGGCGCACTCATTAGGGACGCCGAACAATACACTCGTTATAATTATAACTGCTAATCGATCTGTGTAGTACCATCTATACTTTGCCGAAGGAGATAGCTCCCTCGGCAAAGTATAGATGGGCTACACCAAACGCACAGGAGCCAACAGCAACGCGGCAGACCCAGGAGGAGAGTGAGAGCCGAAACCGGGTGTCGCATGCCTTGGTGAGGGACGCCGCTTACCCAAGCGGCGTCCCTCACCAGAGGAGAGATCAGGGACTGAAAGGGTTACCCGTTTAGGTATTTTAATCGGGTTATTTGTAGGTTTAGATTAAAAACCTTAAAGGTTAATCAGCCTTAAATAACCGCTTCACGCACCCAGTCCATTTTTGTATAAAAACAAAGCAAGAAAGCAACGGAGTTAACTCGCGCACGGTGCTTTGTCTCTTACATTCTGGTTAATCAGCAATATTTAAATGTTTAACCCATATATTATAAGGATTAACCCGTATAATATATATATATATATATATATATATATATATATATAAAAATATATGGGTTATCGATCTAACCGCTTAACCTGTTTAAACGGTCCCTGTAGTTTGTATGTATTTTGAGTTAATGTTGTTCATCTTCATTGACATAACCTTACATTCACACGTTTCATAAGGGCCAGTCATGTGTTTCCGCGCACACCACCCGCCACCCACCGCGTACCGTCCATGGTCAGCCATCTTGGATAGTTGAGCTATTCTATTTGTCCGGTAAACATTAGCTGAGAACAAACAGGCCAGTTTATTGAATAAATATAAATAATTATTGACGTGATTTGGGTATCTTTTATAATAATTGTCGCCCTTGGTAACTACATAATTTAGTTTGGCATTTGCTTGTATGATACCTCCGTGCCTCGGAAAGCCGACCCTCTAGCGCCTGATCTCTCTCCGGTCGACCTTTACGACCTGAACTTAGGCACAAGTTTGGCGCAATCACTACCGTCCATCAATTCGTGTAGGGTACAGGCATCCGGGCACCCAGGACTCGATATCATGTCGGATTGCCATCGCTACGGACTGTGAGAGTGAGGAAAGAGAGTCACCAGTGTCCGCGCAGACACGCGTGCACTTTAATACATAATTATTTTCTGTGTCGATTGTTAGGTTGGGTGGTCTCATTGACCGATTGGCTGCCAAAACGGTCAGGAAGTCTGTCAATTCAGGCAGAGAAGACATAGGACTACTTTTCGCCAGTTATGTCCAGTGATAGGAATAGGTAGAGCTAATGTGCCTAAAGTTCAAGGAACAGAAACGAAAAGTGGAGACTTCCTTACGACAAAATTTTGTTTTTGGAATATTTGTTCCGAATGTCGGAACATTATATCTTAGTTTAAATCGGTACAGTTTTCATCAGGAAAGGAGTTTTCTTTGTCATTGCTAGATTTATCTTCGTCCGGAGAATTAAAATAAACTATGAGCAGTTTTTCCATAATTATATTATCTTCAAACGATTTCTTTTTGCACTTAAAATCCATTTATAGGCAGAGAAAAACCTTTCAAGATCAACTGATATTATAGGTACATATTTATTATACACACATACACATGCTATGCTATTACATATTATTTTATTATAGGTATTATTATTTCCACCGCGTTCTTTACCTGAATTAATAACAATAGAAAACGTACCTACTGACTTTTTGAGAACGTTCACCTTTTTGTCGAAGTCAGTTAAAAAGGAAAAATAATGAATTCAATTAGTTTACTGTACTGATTAATAAATAAAATTATTATTAAATGTACTTAACTGATTCCGAGACATTTCCGAGTTTCAGAAAAAAATATTCAGAAAAACATTTTTAGTCGTAAAGAAGTCCCCACTTTTCGTTTCTGTTCCTTGAACTTTAGGTACATTAGCACTACCTATTCCGATCACTGGTTATGTCTCATGGGTTAGGTGGCAAATCTATTGCCACCACCCGATTAGTACAAGTCCTAACTCCAGGCTGTTCCAGAGAAGTTCCTAGTGCGAAACCCCTAGCCACATCTAGATATTGAACCCCAGGCCCTTACGAGCAGCGGTCACGCTTCCGACCACTACCCCAACGAGGCTCTAGAGCAAACTAGATGAAGCTCTGGATCCTAACTAATTACGTAGGGCATGCGGAACCCGGTTTCGGTCTCATAGTAAAACCCGGGCTTTTCCAGGCTTTACTACGCATAATTATGGTAAAACAATGTATGGAATAATAACTTGCTTAATAGACTTTGACCCCAATTGCTCTGTAGCCTTATATTAATATTTAGTATGTACACGGTTGTAAAAACTTCCTGCCTAAGTTTTTGTCCTCGATTTCTAAAAACAAACCATGTCATAATAAGTAAGTAAACACCATAAAAAATTAAAAGCAAGGTCATGTAGAGATCGTACGCGCAGCATCATAACTAGCTTGTGGCCACCGCTGGGGCACAAGCCTCATCTCTACGAGAGGCAGTGGGCCGCACTACACCCCGCGGCCGCACTTCGTAATTTCAGTTAAAACTTTAGGAGAAATTCGTTGTTGATTTTTACAGGTGCCTCTCATTTATTTAGGCAAGGCAATACATATGTAACTATAAACTAACGTGTCGCTTGGTATTTTTATGAAAACAAGCATCAGTCATCAGAAATAACTTAGTCATGGCTTAAATAATATATGTTAAGTAAGTCGCTTTTGTTTCAAACGATGAATTTGTTCGTAGAGATAATTAATATGTAAGGAAATGTCAACAACGTATTGAAGTGCATAATTCTTTCACTTAACATTTTCACCTTACTAATGTACGCAATGATGGGTGATCATAACAAGTTCGTGCCTGAATATGGTATGGTAGAGCCTTACTACGTCAAATTTACCATTGTAAGGGTTAACCCGTGTAATGGTTAACCCGTACAATGGTTAACCCGTATAATGGTTAATCAAACATATAGGTAATAGGTCTAACCGGTTAACCATTTAATCTGATTAAACGGTCCCTGGATAAATTATCTATAGTCTAGACGCAACAAATCAAGAAAAATGTTGTTTGGTTAATGACCTTAAGTATCATTATCCGTTAGTATATGTTTATTTTGGCATGGATAGTTTGGTGCTGTTGCGAGTACCATGATCACGGCTAAACAGACGTTATTACGGGTGCGGGGTACCGCTACCACTGTCACTCACAACTCGATTCTGTTCCCGACACAAGAAACTCACTGTCTACTCGCGAACTCATTATGGTAGTGTAAGTGATCATCAGACAAAAGACAATGATCCATGTCAGTTTTAAAACTTATAGTGATAGTGTAGTTTACTTGAAGTACTAATTACTGTTTTCTTTTTGTTTTAATGTATTTAGATTTACCATATACCTACCTGCCACATCTGGGAAGTTTACATAAAATAGTAGAAATTTAAATTCACGCAATCTACAAGGTCGGATGGACATGGACGCACAAACGGTTACCACGTACTCGGTACGTCATACTGAACCGCCCCACATAGAAATTTTTCATCGGTAATTTAAAAAAATCAGCTGTTCCATACATTTTGACCGTGTAGGTATTGTAGCTTTGTATTTTTTGCCTAATATAACATTTAAAGGTAAAGTTTGTAAGTTTTTGTGTAGGGGGTAGTCTTCGGAACTACTGATCCGAGACCGACAGTTCTTTCACGAATGGGAAGCTACACTACCCCGAGTGACATAGGCTATATTTAAGAGGTTCCCATGGGATAGTTTCCGACCCTAACATGAGCTAAGCTAAAATGTCGTAGTAAGGTACTAATTTTCGCGCTCTCATTCAATAGTATTAATAAACGCATTATGCGAAAGAAAAAAAAACCGACTTCCAAAAAAAACACTGAAAAAGTGGAAAATAACTTTACTTTCGGAAGTCGGTGACTATTGTTTGTTTCATTGACTTTTTTGCCACCGACTTCCGAAAGTAAAGTTATTTTCCACTTTTTCAGTGTTTTTTTTGGAAGTCGGTTTTTTTTTTGCAAAAAAGTTTTTATTTTACCCTTTTTAGTTATCGCATCACACACAAATCCTTGTCAAGTATCAATTTCTCAATTTCTTTTACTTGGATGACATTTTTTCCAGTTATTTTGATTTCAAAACCAAACTGCTGAACCGATTTTGATGAAATTTCTATGGGACCAATCGAGAAGTAGATCCATTCAGATAAAAGAAGAATTTTTCAAATCGTTTCAGAAATGACGGAGATATGAGGTAACAAACACAAAAAAAAAAAAAAAACATACAACCGAATTGAGAACCTCCTCCTTTTTTTGAAGTCGGTTAATAAAGGAATAGAATTGCAAATTAAATTGTGTAAATATTAATGTGTCTCAGAGCTTGACAATAACACATGGTCACATGAAATTGTTCTTTAACTCTCGCAATTTTGAGGCCGCCCTTGACGCGCTAGCGAGTAAGTGCAAATGTAATGTAATTAAATACGAGCGATTGTAAAATGTTTTGATACTATTTTAAATTAGAAAATTTGTGAGGATGGATGGATGTTTGTTACACTTTCACGGAAAAACTACTGAATGGGTTTAGATGGCACACAGTTAGTTTATAACAATAGAAAACGTATCCACTGGCTTTTTGAAAACGTTCTCCTTGTTGTCGAAATCGGTTAAAAGGAAAAGGAAAAATAATGAATTCAATTAGTTTACTGTACTGATTAATAAATAATCATTATTAAATGTACTTAACTGATTCCGAGTCATTTCCGAGTTTCAGAATAAAATATTCGAAAAAAAAAATTTTGTCGTAAGGAAGTCCCCACTTTTCGTTTCTGTTCCTTGAACTTTAGGTACATTAGCTCTACCTATTCCGATCACTGATAATATGTAATTCTTTTATCCTATCACACAGATGTGTTGCTGGGAGATTGTTCCGCCACTTCTTCTCCCCGTCTACAACACTAGGAAGTGGTGAAGGGCGAGTTTTAGGGAACTGTGTTATTTTTTTTTTTTTTTTAAAAAAAACGTTGCCCCACACTAGGAATTTCTCCTGTATCGTGGGTGCGTTTACAAACATTTAAACTCACATACACAAACAACCAGACCCGGAACAACTATCTGTAGGCCATACAAATATTTGTTCCGTGCGGGGATCGAACCCGCGACACGCAGCGCAGCAGTCAATCGCTCAGCCACTGCGCCAACCGTGCCGTTATGTTATTTTACTTTCAAAACGTGTGAATATTATTAGCAGCCCTAATTTGAATAAATGACTTTTGATTTGAACACACGCGACTGAATCAATGCCTAAATGTTATTGCTTCATTCATCATCTGTAAATTGATCATCGTCAACCGACTTCACCCACTGTTGGCTTTAGGCCTCTCTTTGTTTGTGCCAAGCTCAACGTTCTTCCAAAATAGCCTATTGTAAATTCGCAAATATGTCAATTTTGAATGTTTAAAGTGAGAAAGTAGATTAGTGGTTACATCAAAATGTTGAATGTTGCATTTGAGTAAATGACAGAGTTTTCAGCAATTCCTTTTGAACTTATCTAGAGCCAGATCTGTATAAATAAGTAACCGGTTTCATTAGAATGGCAATAATGCGAAGATATTTTCAAACTACTAAAATAATGCATTAGACATTATAGCGTAGCACACGCCGGGTATCTTAAAAGCGAAAAAAAACTCCTCACAGCCCGATAGCGCACTGCCCAAACCACTTGTGGAGAAACGTGAAATTCAGCTCAAGGGTTTCTCACTGGGCTCCATGTCATAATTATATCTTTATACACGTGCACCTTTTCTCGACGTTCCATTACCGACGGCCCATTTAGGCGTACATGAAATAGAATATTTTGATGTTGTTTTTTTTTAAAGCAGTATCTTGATAATAATAAAAATTATAACCAACACCTTGGGAGGCTCCCGTTGCGCGGTTGGGTCAAGGACTTGATTCAGTGCGCAGTACTCGTGGACATGGCACGCATTGTAGTGAGGAGGTTCCTCTCTCTGGAGCCCTGACCTCCGGCAGCCTGAACCTTGTTCCTGATGCCGATGGGCCATCTATTTTTTAAGTTTTTAAATATTTGATATTCTTTTGTTTTTAAAAACATTTAAAAATGTTAATCTTAAAAGAAAAATTTCCCACTTCCGTGCATATTAAAAAAACCAATCACAAACATTGTGCTTATAATTAATGTCTTGCTTTTATAATTATTTACTATATTAAATTCGTTTCCCAGGGATTCCAGTTGAATTGCCTTACTGTTGGCATAAATGGTTTGAATGAATGGATTCTACATAGAAAGAGGTGTGAGGCAAGGTGATCCACTATCTCCAAAATTGTTCTCTGCCGTTCTATAAACAGTTTTCGCAACTTGAACTGGGAAAAGTTTGGTCTGAACATAAATGGGCTGAAAATGAACCACCTCAGATTTGCCGACGACTTAGTCTTATTCGAAGAAATCCTAGAAAACTTGCAAATGATGATAAAAAGTCTGAGCAAAGAAAGCGAAAAAATAGAGGATTGCAATGGTTTGGAAAATATACTGGCATGACTTTGAAAAGAAAGACGTTCAACTCATGTATACTACCATGTTTAACATATGGGTGTGAGACATGGCCTGGGCACTCACCACTTTGCTCAGAAAAAAACTTGCCAAGTGTCAAAGAGCAATGAAGAGACGTATGGTAGGCGCAAAGAGACAGGATAGAATAAGAACACAGACCTCCGGGCCAAAACAAAACTGCCCGACATTCTAACAAGTAATTAAGTCTAACAACTAAAGTGGAGGTGGACAGGCCACATGGTATCCAAGGGATGGCAAAAGAAATCGGGGAAGACAGATTACCCGATGGGAGGAGGGAATAAAGCTGAGAGCAGGTCCAGACTGGAGGAGGGTAGCCCACGACAGACGACAGTGGAAATTGGTAGAGGAGGCATATGCCATGAGGCACGCCGAAATACAACTTCACAACGTCTGTGTTTGTTACCTCATATCTTCGTCATTTATGAACCGATTTGAACTTCTTTTATCTGAAAGGATATACTTTCATTACATTCCGATCGGTCCCATAGAAATTTTATCAAAATCAGTTTAGTAGCTTGGTTTTTAAATCAAAATAGCTGGAAAAATATATCATCCAAGTAAAAGAAATTGTGAAATTCATACTTGACAAGGATTTGTGTGTGATACGATAACTAAAATGGGTAAAATAAAACTTTTTTGCAAAAAAATAACCGACTTCCAAAAAATACACTAAAAAGTGGAAAATAACTTTACTTTCGGAAGTCGGTGACTATTGTTTGTGTGAATTTTTTGCCACCGACTTCCGAAAGTAAAGTTATTTTCCACTTTTTTTGTGTGTTTTTTGGCAGTCGGTTATTTTTTAGGAACAAGTCCCTAAAATAATAAAGTGGAACTAGTGATAACAAATTTCAACACTAGTATCATTATTTTCAGATTCTTTTAAAATTGTACTAGTGATTACAAAAATCCTCATCCTCATCCTCAAAATTCCATCATGGTACTGTTAATGGCACTAGTGGCAACGAACCTTATTTTTTTGCAAAAAAAAAAATTTGTAATTTTTTGTTGTAACTATTATTGATAATTTTGCTGTCTAGTCTCGGAATAAATGGCTTATTATTATAATGATATTATATTAAATGTTTTGCTTCATATAATATTATTGTAATGAAATTATCATTTTTATAACAAAAAATTAAAGAGATCAAGGTATAAATAATTATCCGAAATTTTTTATAATAATTATCAAAGAAAATAAGTAGGTACCTATCTTGATAATTTTGAGCACTGGATTCTCATAATTATGAGCGCAGTAGCATCGGTAAGGACTTGTGATGACTCGCCTCCTGGTGGGGATAAACAGGGCGCTTCAGTTTCTGGGACGAAGTTCGTCTTATTCGCCGATAAGAAATGCCATTCGTCGCATGTTTGTGTTTACCTGATTTGTGTCAGAATGTGGTAAGTGACTACCTCGTCGCGTCGCTCTAGTCGTGAGGTCAAGACCTCGTGACCAGATCTGTCTGATTCCCAAATTTCGGGCAGCGCGTTACTGGTTTATTCCATCAGGAATTTCTCAGTTGCAGCCACGAAGTCTGGATTTGTGCCCGGTTGATGGCAATAGGATCGCCCCCATTACATGGAACTTAAACGTAACTGGCGAAATGCGGGTGCACCTACAGTTAGATAGACATCTGCCTAACCCTTTGCGGATTACATTCGCGATGTAGTGTAGTAAATATTGTAATTATGCCCAATACTAGTCCCAGAGCAACCTCCATGACATTACGCGACAAGTATTTATTGCTTATCTGCTTGCTATAATCTTCCATTTCGTATGCATGCAAGTGTAATGTACCAACTATTAAGTAAGCAGATCTTAGATAATGGCATCTGAAGTAACGATAACTGTGATAGATAAAATTGATAATTGATAAAACACATAGAAAAGAAGGCTCGTTCGTAACTAAGGAAATGTAGACTCGGGGCAGAAGAACTCAATGAGGCTCTGCCCCACCGCGGTCCAATGAACTGAAACGGACAGTCATACAAAGGGTGGCAGCCACAACGGGTGGCACCCACAACGGGTGGCAGCCACAACGGGTGGCGACAATCTGGCAATTTTATTGTATCCGACAACTAGACTTACCAAGGGTATCGTATTACCCAGTAAGTACTGACTGGCTTGTGGAGGTCAGATAGGCAGTCGCTTCATGTAAAATACTGGTACTTGCTGCATCTGGTGAGACTGGAAGCCGACCCCAACATGGTTTTGAAAAGGCAGGCAGATGGTGAGTGGCACATGTACAGTAGGCTAAGTAACAGAGCAAGCTATTGCTTAATTGTGTGAAATCTTAACTTCCCCAACTACGTTGGGATCGGCCCCTATTGCATGGGACTGAACATAACTGGCGAAATGTGAATGTACTATTAGATAAATAAATAATAAATAAATAAATATCGCTGGACATTACACACAGCGCCATCTAGTGCCACACTAAGCAACGAGGCTTGTGTCGTGGACACCAGATAGTTGATATACTACATAGATACTTTTTGTTTGTAAATACATACTTATTATACATATAAACATCCATGACTCGGTAACAAATGTCTATGCTCATCACATAAACACTTGCTCCTACCGGGACTCGAACCCGAAACCCTATGAACGTAAGGCAGCCTCACTACCGCTGCGCCATTCGGGTCGTCAGATACACCTCTGCCGAACCCTTCTGGGATTATAGGCGTGATGTTATGTTGTGTGTTTTCATAGTTTTCTTTTATAATAAACAGTGCCTCTAGTGAAAATGTGACAAATTAGTATTTTATTTTGACAAATGCGTCAGTGATACAGAGCGTAAATGATATCAACGCGCGCCATCATGAATTCGGAGCCTAGAGTAGAAATTTTTCATTGAATATTTATTTTCAATATAACGGTTCAGTACAAGTACTGCCTGCACGGTCAAAATGAATGAAACTGCTGTTTTTAGGGTTCCGAACTCAGAGAGTGGCAACGTGCTACGGGGCCGTATTACTAAGGCTCCGAGCTCCGCCATCTAGCCGTCTGTCACTGGACTGTACCTTTCGGAGCGTAATACATAGGTACGCTGGAAATTTCACACAGGCCACTATAACAACAATTAACAAAAGAAAAAAAAAAATAAAAAAATAGCTTGATCTTAATAACGGTGGCACAGAACCGTTCCGTGTCCGACTCGAACTTGACCAGTTTTTTTAAATAGGTTTCAAAGTCCAAAACAAAAATGTTCCCGGTGACGTACGATTAAATGTCACAGTCAACCTGTGACATTTAACCGTAGCTCGCTAGCCACTTTGCATAATGCATTCGTAATAATTAATAAGAATTGTACAATCAGAACCATTCACAATAACACAATCTACTTCCGGGTATTGGTATTGGTACTCGTCGGAAAGACCTGCGGTATGAATGAGCTCATCTCATATAGATACAAATATAAGACAAAACCCATGGTCATTCTTAAAGTTTCACGGTAGCCCATGGTATACAAATTTTCTTAAGTTTTTTGCAATTTACAAGTTTTTTGTGTTGTTATCTGATGATTCAAGCGCGAGTTTCGCGAAGTTTTATTACGAGTTCGATTTGCGCTCGGAACAAGCATCACTTTGTATGGAAGAATATGTAAGTCTGAATTTTTAAAAATGCTATTTCCAAGCAAGTGAAAGGGGGGACATTTCTTCTCAATTTTTTTTCGAGATTTTTCCTAGATTCGATCAAATTGAGGGTTGAGGTCTCTTGAAGGATTTCTTCAGTATTTCATTTTCTTTTACCTATTTGATTAAGACTGCCTCACTAATCTAGCGGCTAGCGTATACGCCTGCGGTTCAAGAGGTTCGTTGTTGGAATCCACGATTCCAGGCCAAAAAAGGGTTCTACCATCAAGAATAAAAATTCTCAGTAGCGTTAGGAATCTAACAAAATAATTAATTAGGTACCAAAGAGATTTAAAAAACTAATAGAGCGGACATTGGCAATTTTTTCATACAAAAATTTTGATCCCGAACATTTTCGATTTTGACACACGAATGCTACCTGACAAGCGGGCGTATGACACTAGACAGAACGATTTGTTACTAAGTAGTAAAAAGTTTTTGGATAACGATTTTCTTCGTCTTGTCCCGTCTATCACTAGTAAATATTTGAATGTCTTTGTTAGGTACCTATTGTGATTGACCCATAGCGAGATGCATTAATGTAATTAATTGATAATTTCCTCCGAATATTTATTAGATAATAATAAGCGTCCTGACCAAATAACTTAAAGTACATAAAAAATGGCGCAAAACTAAATTCTTACAAATAATTTGTCTGGAACTTACTCGGAGGCGGTACCTATATGAAACTCTTTGTGCGACATTATTATTTTCTAACATAAAGGACTATAAAAAGATAATAAAACTGAGCATAACTTTAATGTTAATGTGCTAACAAACGTCTTAGTAAATACTCAACTATGTTAAAATTACATTGACAATTGTTTGCATTGAACGTTTCGTAGGAAACCACATCACATACTTAATAATAAAACGCTTTTCTCTTATAAACCAAATAAAAAATTACTGTAAAAATATTAGAACATTTTTTTACGATTTTTAAATACATAAGTACACAGAATCACGCCTTTTGTGCATAGGCGTAAGCAGAGACTAGAACGCAACCAACAATTGAGGAATTTTATTTACAAAAAAAATGCTCACCTTATTTTTTACTCCAAATTCAAAAATCAGTAAAAACTTCAAAAAATCCTTACTCTCACTTTGCAAACACCACTTTTTATTCAACGAAGAATTTTAAAAATAATGAAAAATATAATTTAAAATCCTTGTTGACAACTTAAAAAAATGTTACGATAAAAATCAACAATATTTATTGATTGTTGTGGGCACAACACGTTATGTCAGCCCGAGTCCGCCGCGCACACTGAATGCTGACTGGGCATTTCAAAACGCATCGCATCGTACGTGAGATTCGCGCATGCGCACCGGACACCTCTAACGTCACGCGCTCGGGAAGCCCAATCGGCAATGTTCGGCCGTTTCCGGACAGGTCGTCGGGTGACACCTGTTTTGGGTATAGAAGTACTATTTTGATTAAGGGCCCATTCAGACGATTTGTGTGGATTGAGGCAGTAACATCAGCACTTGGCCATACTAGTTGTGACTCGAATCAGTCGCACAAAAAGCCAGTCTGTCTGGGTAGTCCCTTTGTTTAGGCTCTCCCTTTAAGAACAGTTACAGTGCAGAGTGCTTCTCATTCGTAGGTCCTGAGTTCGAACCCAGACAAGCAAGTTCCTTTGTGTAGTTTACGTCATTACCACTGCTCTCAAAACTGTGAAGGAAAACCTCGTGAGGAGACTCCCTCTCGTAGAGCGGAGGCCTGCGTCCAGTTGTGGGGACGTTACAGGCTGATAACGCTTATGCCCAACTGATCGATGATTCCCGATGTCCACCGCCCGCGCCGGCTTGTCCACCACACGCCTACCGTCTTGTAGGCTTACTAATATAGAAGGGTCTTTAGCTTTCTTTGGGTACGGAACCCTAAAGTACGGACAAAATTAGGAATTATTTTGTCTGGTTGGTTGGATAAGCGCGACTGCTGAGAATAAGGTATCTGATTCGATTCCGTGATTGGGCAAAGTGTTAAGGGGTTTTTTCTTCAATTTCACAATAGCAGCCACGAAGCCTGGATTGGTACGCGGTTGATGGCAATAGTCTAGCCAAAATGTCGTGTACTATAAGGTAGGTGAACCTCTGCCTAACCTATGGGCGATAACAGGAGTGATACTACGCTAAGTGTTATAAGGAAATATTTTGCAGTCAACAAATAAACAGGCAAAACAGGCATTTTGTATTGTTTACGTAAAATTCAACTAATTCGAGGCACGCGTGGTTTTTCTGTCAAACGATTAATGATAAAACATTAACACATAAAGTAGACATATTTTTATTGATAGTGTGTGGCTTACGGCCACGCATTTCGGAGAGGAACCGGTTACAGGGCCATCAGTGAGATCATGAGTAAGCGGAACTTCCCGGATCGGTCGACTCACCTCACAAGTCACATACTGTGAGAAAAATCGAAAATTATTTATTACGCCATTAATAGTGAAAGAAGTTAAGTAATCGTTTTGCTCAGTCTTCTCACAGAAGCACAGACATTGTAACATTGTTGTGCCATTCAGCAGCAAACACGTCAGTCCAGGGTCGGCATCGTCAGCTCACGCGGTCGGGAGGACAATAATGTAGTAGAGTAATTCTTTTAACTGGAGCGGTATGGGGAAATCCGAATCTATAGATATAGGTACACGGAACATTTTTGCTTTTTTATGAAAACATGGAAGAAAAATTCAAATTGTTTAAAAAATATTTAGTTCAATTTGTGCAACTTCAACTGCCCCGATTTTTTCTTCCCATGCAATAAAATGGTTCCTTAACGTAACAGAACGAACGGCATTAAAAAAAATATCTGTTAGACTCATTTTTAACCGACTTCAAAAAAAGGTGCAGGTTCTCAATTCAGTTTTTATTTTTTCATGTTTTTTACCACATGTCTTCGTCATTTATGAACCGATTCGAAAAATTCTTCTTTATCTGAAAGTATATATGTACTTCCCGATTGATCAAATAGAAATTTCATCAAAATCGGTTCCGTAGTTTGGTTTTTAAATCAAAATAGCTGGAAAAATGTGCCATGTCATAAAAGGGTAAAATAAAAACTTTTTAGCAAAAAACCTTTCGAAAGTCAGTGGCATAAAAGCCAGAGAAACAAACAATAGTCACCAACCTCCGCAAGCCAAGTTATTTTCCAGATTTTTGTTTTTTTTTGGATGTCGGTTATTTTTTTGTTTATACAACAACACAAGACCACTCACATTTTATCAAAAAAATTAATTCATACTTATGCCAATTTTTTTCATAATAAAAGATCTAAAGTTTCCTGGCATCTCTAATGCATTCGGATTTCCTAATATAATTCCTTGTAAAAGAGTCACTCTGTATACTTATCTACATAATTATATTAATACTAGGGCCGACTCGCGCAACTTCGCATGCGTTACATTTTTCTTTGATGCTCCGATCTTATTGGTCGCAGCGTGATGGTATATAGCCCATAGCCTTCCTCGATAAATGGACTATCCATCATTAAAATAATTTTTAATTCGAACCAGTAGTTCCTGAGATTAGCGCGTTTAACCAAACAAACGAACAAACTCGCAAGCTTTGTAATATTAATAATAAAGTATACATATAATGCGCATCAATTCGTCACATTATCTCCGGGTGTTCTCGTCTAGCTAACGGAGATTACTTACATAGACACAACCTTGTAGCCAGGATTATCCATCAGCATCTTGCTCTAAAATACATCCTTGTGGAATCGGAAGTGCCGAATGCCGAAAATGGCAATATCACACTGTACTGGGATCAATCCATCATCACTGACAGGACTATTGTGGCCAACAAGCCTGATATAGTGGTGGTGGATCGATCAGAGCGGCGCGCAATGATTGTTGACATAACGGTCCTGCATGACGGGAACCTCGTGAAAGGCGAGAAAGATAAGCAAATCAAGTATCTTGACTTGGCTCGCGAGGTTGTCGACATGTGGGAAGTGGACTCGGCGATCATTGTGCCGATAGTCGTTTCAGCCCATGGCTTAATTGCCAAGAGCCTCGACCAATACCTGAGAAGGCTCTCGTTAGGCAGCTGGATCAAGGGCTTGATTCAGAAAGCGGTACTTCTGGACACGGCTCGTATTGTTAGGAGGTTCCTCTCTCTGGAGCCCTGACCGCCGGTAGCTTGGACCCTGTTCCCGATACCGGTGGGCTACTATTTCTTATATTTTTAAATGTTTTTTTTTATGTTTTTTTTTTGTAAGAAATATTTAAAAATGTAAACAATAAGAAGAAAAATGTATAAAGAAAAAAGTATACATAGATTATTGTATTGTATAGCGGGCTGCCCGGCTGGTGACCGCAACTCCACGTCCATACTAATGTTATAAGAGAGAGACAGTTGTTTAAGTTTGGATGTGGTGGGCAGAAAGTAGGCGATATCAGACTACTGAATTCAATTCGAAAATACTTTACTTATGGGAAGCTTCGTTATCTTCGAGTGTCATACGCTATATTGAAAACGTTCGTCATTTAAAGATTCATTCCATTGGATACCAATAATTTGGAAGCATTTATTAGACTTCATATACCTACCAGTTGTATCAAATTTTTTAATTTTTTTTTTTTGGTAATTTTGCAAAGGCTGGTTCGAGGTGGCCCGGGATATGCCTTTGCCCAGCAGTGGGACATACAAGACTACAAAAAAAGATAATTTTATCAATTATTATCATACACTTAAGTTAAACGGGCGACCTGCAGGTAAATACCTACACGTTTAAACATTTAAAACAAACAAATTGGAAGCATCCATTTAAAACAAATGAATATTTGTACAGTTACAGGTGTTAAAACCATGTTTTTTTTTACAAAATCATAATAAATTAACCAAACATGAGTCGGGCATCTTTGACCCGGCTGCAGAACAATCAAAAGTGAGGGCATCGATCTCAAAGGTTCATGCAAAAGCTGGCACATTTCTGTATGAACAAAACGTTGCATTAACGTTTCCAACAAAGGGAAGGGTTAACGGTATCAAATTTTGCAGTTCGTAGGGTGCCCAACGGGCCTGTAGCACATAATATGATTGCCTGTCAGTACGTTTGTCACGCTGCACGTGCAAGCGGCTTTAAAAAACTTTTTCTCAACGCTTTGTGCTCTTATTCAAGTTTGAGTTTCCTCCGTGCTTCTTCGGAAAGCCGACAGCATAACATCTGTTGGCCCCAGCTTTCATTTCTAGGTCTTTGAGAGTCGTTACAGCGTAGGTAGTCAGTAGCCCGAAAGTCTGACAACCAGTCTTACCTAGTACTAGCTAGGTTGTGGACGTCAGTATTCAGCTGCATCCGGTTAGACTGGAAGCCGACCCCAACATAGTCGGGAAAAGGCAGGCAGGTGATATAGCGAACTCCAATTCAATTCAATTCTTTATTGCATATCACATGTGTTTTACAAGATCTTAAATACGATTATAGTGCACATGGACCCTGTCGGGCACAACAATAAAATAAAATAAATAGTAGCATTCAAAATAACGGTAAAATTAAGTCATTCATAATAATTAGGAAAAAAATTAATTAATTTATAAGTTATCAATGCCACAGGTAAAAAATAAAATAAAAATATCAAGTCGAATATAATATTAGTCAAATCAAATACAATATGTCACTAAAATAAAATAATAATCAAAGCCATTTAGTATGTCAATAAAATTAGAATCAAATACAATAAGTTAGTGAAATAATAATCAAATACATTATGTCAATAAAACAATAATCAAAAACAGTAAAAAAAATATATATTAATAGTCACCCCATTTTGATGTAATCATTAAAAAAATCATTTAACGTGTAATAACATTTGTCAATTAATAGTTTTCTGATTCGTTTTATAAATATTTTGTCATTTTCTTCCATTCGTATGTCTCTCCTTTATCCGGTACTAATTGATACCATTTCTACTAATCAGTAACAACCACATGCCCATAATATTCTGTTTGGCCAGCTATCACAGAACTCACCAAAGTCATTAACACCATTCGTAATTATTTAATGTTATTTTAATAATTCATAATAATTCGGTATCCGTGTCACTGTCAGCTATTTTAGAATATTCAATGAAGTATCAAATATTAACACGTTGGCTGCGGCCGAACAATGGCCGCGCGAGAACCCGTAGTAGAAACACAACAGGTGTGTTTTGCCGCACGAACGTGTTAACGTAATTATAATTATTGTACGTTTTTTTAGCGAAATAATGTAAATCACGTGTTTGATATACAATACTGAACATTACGCCTGTTATCTTCGGACTGTTAGGCAGAGGTGCAGCTATAGTACACCCACATTTCCCCAGTTATGTTTAAGTATTGCCATCAGAGGGCGAGCATCAATCTAGACTGTGGGATGCTGTGATAGTGAGAAATTTCTGACGGAGAAACCCAATATCACATTCTCCGAAATGAGAATCAAAGCCAATAGCTCTTGCTCAGTGGTAGCGCCTACGACCACAGTAAGCCATCGACTTAAATTCAATAAAACAATAATAATTTAAACTGTAAAGTTAGAGCGATATTTCAACGTTAAAATCTTCGGCACAATATTAATTTTACTAATACGTAATAAACTAATAAATAATCTGTATCCGGAGGTCTCTAGGAAGTAATAAGACAATTTATTCGTTTTTAACAAGTTATTTTTTCTAGTTTTAAGCCGTAGATTTTATTTACAGGTAAAATAACTCGAAAACGTAAGTTCCTCGGCATCTCCGATGGCTTCGGATTTCCCCCAGACTGTTCCAGTTGTAAGAAGATGAGATTAGTAGACGTCATAACCACAAATGACGCAAATCATAAACTTGATATACATACATTCAGTAAAAAAAGTATCGGGAATGGATGATTTACATATTTATAGTTCCAAATATTTTTTTGAGTAGTATTTAATGAACCAAAATTATAAACTACCTGTTTTAGTATAAACAGACTTCGAAATAGAGGAGCAGTCAGCTACATGGATGTGCGGTTGGCGGAATGTGCACTGGAGAGAGTTGGCGCCAAAGTACGGTGACGTAACGTTTATAAGTAATGTCTGTCCAATATAATTATGTAGATCAATGTCAATAGCGACGCGAAGTTACGTAAACGTAATGTTGACGTGCGCGCATGTTTGCATGGTTTGGACGTCAATAGCACAAATCACTACTAAAATTCATGCAACATCATCAATAATTCCATGGCTATAAGCCTATACTTAATTATTCTTCTTCGTGTCAGTGACATGAAGAAGAATAAGCGTGTGAGGAGGTTGTGGCTAAATAATAACTGCCGCTCGGATCAATCTTCAGGTTAAGCCGCGCTTGCCTAGGTTGGTCCGTGGATGGGTGACCACCCAAAACATACCGAGTTTCATTGAAAACCAGATATTGTTTTGGTCAGATTATGTGGGGACCATGCAGGTTCTCGACGGTCTTTGTTTTGATGGTCCTCGTTGTAGGTTCGAACCAAAGCAGGCATCGTCGGTAGGTAGTACCTAGTTACTTCGCTTAGATAGCTCAGTGCAGCAATGTTTGAGTCCCGTGTCATGCCTTCTAAACAAAAAACACACTTGAATAAATTAAGAACCTTACCTTTCGTTTACATTTCTTCTTCATGTCTCCTTTTGCAAGTGTGCTGGCAGAAATTTCTTATGAAATAAGCAGTACCTTTGTACTCAAATAAGTATTATATTTGTTATTTCCTGTGTTGTTTTCTGTGTAATAAATAGTAAAATAAATAAATAAACTTTCTCGAAGTCTCCCTTTTCAAAACGATGCTTTAGGCTACTTATGTTATGTTGCGTTTATTTTTATCCGAATTCAAAAAAAGGAGGAGGTTCTCAATTCGGTTTTTTTTTTTTGTGTTTGTTACCTCATATCTTCATTTATGAACCGATTTGAAAAAATTGCGAAATTGATACATTACAAAGCTTTGTGTGTGTTGCGATAACTAAAAAGAGTAAAATAAAAACTTTTTTTGCAAAAAAATAACCGACTTCCAAAAAAAAACTAAAAAAAATTGGAAAATAAGTATACTTTCGGAAGTCGGTGGCAAAAAAGTCAATGAAATAAAAAATAGTCACCGACTTTCGAAAGTAAAGTTATTTTCCATTTATTTTGTGGTTTTTTTTGGAAGTCGGTTATTTTTTGTCAGATGTGCGTCTTGTTTGCGCAGAATAAACAGTTTTGTCTTCATGCTAATCTTATCCATTAATTAATATTGTCTGTTATAACCACAGCAGTCACATAAGACAACGCCTGTAATCCCCGAAGGCCTAGGCATAGGTGTACCTAATAGTACAGCCGCATTTTGCCAGTTATGTTAAAGTCCCATGTAGGCAGTAGGGGGTAAGGCTACTGCCATCAACTAATCATCATCAACAATTGTAACATTTGCGGTCAGTTATCAGACGCCCAGCACGGGTTCCGACCGACAAAAAGCACTACTAGCAATCTCCCGAGCCACATGGTTAGTCTTGTGCCATCGGTGGCCAGTGGGGGCAAACTGATGCTGCTTACTGCGATTAAAGATCTTGATTTTTTAAGAAAGCATTTGATCTGGTAAATATAGATGTATTGCTCAAAAAGTTAGCAGCATTTGGTTTCACTCCACATTTGTTTAGGTTTTTTGCAAGTTACTTAAGCGGTAGGAAACAATATGTAGAATATAATGCGGGACACAAGCCAGAGCCATATTTTACCAGGTCGGGGGTGAGTCAGGGCAGTAACGTTGGGCCTTTGCAGTCCATTCTCATGATTAATGACCTGCCAGAAGTTGTTAAAGACGCCAAGTGTTTACTGTTTGCTGATGACCTCAAGCTATCGCTAGAGATAAATAGATTGGATGACTGCGAGAGGCTCCAGAGAGACATAGACAGAGTGGCGCCCTGGGGCAAGTACAACCTCTTGCAACACTTTAATGTGTCACTTTCTCTTGCGTGCGAGCTCCAATTTAATTTATTTAATATAACTATAATCTGGACGGGTCGCAAATGGCAGGAAGTTGAAGGGTGAAATTCAACACGGGGCTGGCGTTTCGTGATCACATCATAAGCTGCTGCAAAAAGCTTACCGTAATTTAGTATCATGCTCCGTGGTTTCATGATAAATGATAAATGATAAATGATAAATGATAAATGATAAATGATAAATGATAAATGATAAATGATAAATGATAAATGATAAATGATAAATGATAAATGATAAATGATAAATGATAAATGATAAATGATAAATGATAAATGATAAATGATAAATGATAAATGATAAATGATAAATGATAAATGATAAATGATAAATGATAAATGATAAATGATAAATGATAAATGATAAATGATAAATGATAAATGATAAATGATAAATGATAAATGATAAATGATAAATGATAAATGATAAATGATAAATGATAAATGATAAATGATAAATGATAAATGATAAATGATAAATGATGTACGTGAATTTACTAACTTAAAAGCGTTTATAGCTATAAATAATGCTTTGGTTAGAAGTCAAATAAAATGTAACGCAATTATTTTTGGCTCCACATGAATCTAAATATAAGTTCACCTCCAGCATGAAGCTGTATTCAGGTTCATGTGGAGCCAAAAAATATATTAAGTACAAAATAAGTTTGTTAGGTATTTATACTTGAAATTGTATGGTGTATACCTATTTTATCCGCTTATGTACCCAACTTTATTTATTTTGGGTATGTTTGGGTATAGTGAGCTGAGGGTCTCACACTCACCTTGTACATAATATTCAAGGTACTTAGGAAGGTACATAATACGGACATTTTAGAGCAGATAGGTTTGTGTGTTCCGGACAGGTACGTGGGGTGACGTCGACAGCTACGATGCAGCTACGCTTGCAGGCGGAGCCGCGCGCGCGGACCATTCTGTTAGGTGAGGCGCCGCTGCCGCGTGCGCTCCGCACTCTCCACCTCATAGCTAGTGACGTTGATTTATTCCATTGTTCTCTGAGTGAGTTTACAAAAAATGCATTGTTTGTGATTCGTTACAAAATGTAATGTTGTTATTGTGGACACTATCGCATTATTTTACCCTGTAATGATAGTCGGAAGATGGAGAAAATAAATTAATTGATTTATTGAGGCCTAATCATCTCAGGCTCGAAGGATATCGTTTCTGACAACGGTTGTTAGGTCAAGTAAGATTAGTGATCCGATCTTAGACCAAATTGTGAGTAAAATTAAGATTCGCATCGAAGGAAAACTTTGACGTTAAAGACATCAACGCGTATTTGACCAAATGTATGAACAGTGTCAGGTGGCGTGCTAGGTTCTGCCTATCCCCATAGGAAAAAAGCACCAGGTTATTTACTTTAACGCGCTGTTTAAGCCTCGAGCACTGATAGTGACCGTTGGACTGCCAACTCATAGGTCTCGAGTTCGAACCCAAGACACGCATCTCTGATTTTTTGGAATTACATATATGTGCGTATTGTACCTATAATTATCACTTGCTTCGGTGAAAGAAAACATCGTGAGGAAACCCGCATACCTGTGAGATATTTCTCGACGGCATGCAAAGCCAAGTCAGAGGCCCATGGGCGGCATATAAACTCTGACACCAGGTTAGGTACTGACCACACGATAAAGAAAGAAGAAGCCTCAAGTGAAATGATTACCTACTTAGTACTTATTACCGAGTATTACCCTGAAACTGTCCGTTAACATAGATCTTTGCCAGCCATCACGGGGAGTCCAAGCCTGAAAGAAGTTTGACAACAAGTCTGTGCCTCGGAAAGTACGTTAAGCCGTTGGTCCCGGCTGTCATCTTTGACAGTCGTTACAAGTAGTCAGAGGCCCCGAAGTCTTATCAAGAGGTATCGTGCTATCCAGAACTTACTGGGTTGTGGAGGTTAGATAGGCAATAGCTCCGTGTAAAATACTGGCACTCAGCTGCATCCAGTTAGACAAGAAGCCGACTCCAACGTAAAGGCTACAGATGAATGGACCGAATCACCGATTACAATCAGATGTATTATACCGGTCAATCGCGAGGCCATCCTATGTAAAGTATAAGTAGTTAAAGTAATAGACATAACAAATACGGATTTAAGTTTGCGCGTCACACTCGACGATACAGTCAAGGTCAACGGGATTGACAGCGAAGTACTTTTGGGTGTGCCACGGAGTAGATAGCCAACAATGAGCCTAATACGACTTGAGTTACACGATTAAATAAGTATTAGGAGTATGGTACAGATAAAAATAGCAGATTATTTCAGCACCTAGATACTTAGTCTATTGGATTTTTTGGTTGGCAAAGTGTTATATTATAGGGTTCTTACATCAAGAACTAGCCAAGACTCAGGATATATGTATATATAAAATGAAAACAAAATGGCTGATTACTCTAGGTACCTATAGCAAATGTAGGACACATATAAGTAGAATCTTACCTATAAAAATCGGAGGGCATGCTAGTTTAGTGCTAACTATCCATTAGAAGTCACGACTAAGACAAATCAATCCTATAATATTTTTGAACTATAGCAGCTATATCTAAGACGTTTTGAGACGTGCATGTCTTATAGTAGAATGAAGCAAGACGAACAAGATCAAATAATCATATTAAATGCGTTAATAGGATTAAAAGCGACACTTTGCTAATTAGTCTTAAAACTTGCGCTTATTATAATATTGCAAGTTCCAGTAAGAATCGTGTACTGTGTGTCTACTGACGTAATAAATAAGGTATTAACAAAGGTATTTCCATTGTTTCTATAATCCTAGTTTAGTCACCCCCGGAAGATTAGAAGTTCGACTCTACAAATTGTCCTATCTGGCAAGTATTTTTTTAAATGTAGTGTGCGTTCCCAAGGCGCCCGAAATTCTTTTATTGTTACACATACATCTTTTTTTTTATTTTTAATAGGAGAACACACACACACACATTCTTTTTTTTCTCTTGTATGATTTCTTACATTGGATCTTACACTTGATCCCACACACCCCCCGGGTATGTTACATTTTTGGCTTGGGTAATCCTGTAAATGTTTATAAAACTAGTTATAGCATAGTATGTACTTGTAGAGCAAATCGTCTTGTAAGATGCTGTTGTAAGATCACTGATCTTAGTCAAAGCGTCTATTAGATTCCTATAAGACGTTTAGTCTTATATTATAAGTTGATTACTAAAGGAGAATTTTGCTACTTGAGTAGTTAATGAGACAGGGTTAAACCTATTGTACTTATCTGTCTAATGCTAAATCAAGAACTTCAATCTGTATACAGTTCAATGTACTTGAACATAGTGGCATTTTTTTTATTGGTTCGCCCTAACTGTTGTACCCATTCTTTAAAGTTCGGTCTCTGTTGCATATCTACTCATGGTCCAAGTAAGACGAGTCAATCTTTTGACCAAAAAGAGATGACTACTGTCCACAATACTGATGATTTGCACCAAAAGTCGCTAACTCACGGTGCGTCTGCCACATCAGTACATGTTAATGAATACTAATTTGACTAGTCATCATCGTCCTAGCCTTTTCCCAACTATGTTGTGGTCGGCTTCCAGTCTAACCGGATGCAGCTGAATACCAGTATTTTACATCAAGCGACTGCCTATCTGACCTCCACAACCCAGTTAGTACTGGGTAATACGATACCCCTTGGTAAGACTGGTTGTCAGACTTTCGGGCCACTGACTACATGTAACGACTGTCAAAGATCTACAATATTGACAGCAGGGACCAACGACTTAACGTGCTTTCCGAGGCACGGAGGAAAGTCGGTATGTGTGATTTCTCACCCATCCACGGCCCAACCTAGGCAAGCACGGCTTAACCTGACGATCGACCCGAGCGGCTGTTATTATTTAGCCACGAGCTCATCATTCGGATTATCTATATTAATTCAGGATTTAATCTCCGAAACTACTCATCCGATTTCAAAGTTCCTTTCACTGATGGAAGGCCTCACTATTGCCGAGTGCCATAGAATGTGTTCTATACGCGGGCGAAGTCGCGGGTAGAAACTACATAGTAGTACAATCGAACAAGCTAATTGGTATGCAGTTAAAAATGGACATGTTTCTATAACACCGCCAGCATCGAGCATTTTTACTCTCTGCGCAATAACTGTTTAAGCACACAAACACCTGCCATTGAAAATGTTTAACTGTACTACCAATTACCTTGTTCGACCGTACATAAAACCTACTTGAACTTGAACTATGAAACAAAAGTGGAACTGTTGCCAAGGACGTCCGGTGGTCTGTACACCAGCACTGTCACCTTCCAAGCTTTTGGGTTTTTCGTAAACATTTAAAGATCACAAGATGTTTCTTATGTTATTAATAACTATTAAGAGGGTTTTTTCGACTGTAAAGTTAATGTTATTCAGTTATTCCGTGTATTCATAGAAACGCAACCGGTGCGTCATTGTGTGGCTTAAATAACTTGCAAAATTAAAGATAATGGACGAGATGATTGGTTTCCTGTAATTATTAAATAAAGTTCTACCAGAAATAATTAAAACTCGGTAGTAATTAGGTGTTTAATTTCGATCAAACATTTCATGAAAATATGGTATAGGAATTATTTCGGTTTACCAAATTGATTGCCAACTTAGTACTTTGTGCCTTATTGTTTACTTCTATAATATGCTTAGTTAGTCTGTTTATTTTATGTAGAGCACTTTTTTTGTAATTATATTCATTTAAGACATCATTTACACACAATATCTCATCATCTGCCTGTCACTTCCCAATTATGTTACGGTCGGTTGACAGTCTCACCGGATGCAGCTGAATACCAGTATTTTACGTGGAGTCACTGCCTATCTGACCTCCACAACCCAGTTACTACTGGGTAATACGGTACCCCTTCATAAGACTGGTTGTCAGATCTTCAGGCCACTGACTACCTGTAACCACTGCCAAAGATCTACAAATGACAGCTGGAACAAACGGCTTAAGGTAAACGCACAGTTGTCGAAGGATTTGACCACGTCGAACGAAACGTTGTGTCATACGTATAACGTTATCTATTCGTCCGATTCGTCGCGGATAAGTGTGCGAGGTTTCCTAAGACTTACAAGTACATACAAGTAATTCTAATATTCGATTCTTTCGTGCGTTTACCTTAAGAGTGTTTTCTGACGCTGATCACAACATGGTTGAGAAAAGGCTAGTCAGGTATTTTTACCGTTAATATGGTAGAAGGAGGTGTCTGATGAGATGACGAGTTGGTGATAGAGAAATCATCTGTAACGACTGACAAACATCTACACTTGACACCCGGGACCGACGCGACGGCTTAACGTGCTAACCGAGGCACGGAGGACACTCGGTATGTAATGGGTGGGTACCCATCCACGGACCGACCTAGGCAAGTGCCGCTTAACCTGAAGCACCTGCACCCGTGTGGCTGTTATTATTTAGCCACGAGCTCCTGATGTCTCCACAATAAATGCCAACTTAAATAATCCGTATCTGCCAATCAGAAATGTCATTCTTTGACAGTTGAATGAAATTTCCAGTAGCAGCGTGTCAATTTGATTAACAATTTATTAATAACCAATTCCGTACTATAACTACCTTGACTCTAAAAATGCAAAGTGCTAATTAAATTAATTTGGATTAAAATGTAATTTAATTACTGCGACTTAAGATGCACAAAATTTTACGATTTTTATCATTTTTACATTACGTACACAATAATGTTCATGTGAGCACTGCATTCAAGGTTCACGCTTACTTGCAGTTCCTGAACTGTAAAGTCCTCGAAGAGATGAGGAAATAAAAGTCAACATACAACAGATGCTTAATAGCCCACTTTCAAGGAGACGGTGGAAATGTAGGTCTCTCAAGGTTTATGGTCGAATAGAATGGCTTCAGAGAGGACGTTTTCGTTTTGTTATTTAAAGCTACAAGCACACTTACTTCGGAATTCTTCCTGTGGAAGCCCATACCGCATCGCTATCGCCATCACGTTAGCTAGTATAAAATATACGCATCAAATTTTATTGAGAACCTCCTTCTATCTTATCGTCGGTTAAAAATGAGGTGCGATGATCCCGATCTGGTCCGTGCATTGCTTATGCGTATGCAATGAGCTTATTTGAGTTCCCCGAAGGGGTAAGGCAGTGGTTTACCTTAGAGCAGATTAGTCGTCAGTTATTATAGTGCAGGCGTGTGTGCACCGGGCGTTGGGGGCCACGTGGTGGCCCCCGGCCACCGTAGACGCGGGCCTGTGGACGGTGAGCTAAGGGCTAGCTCGCCGTCCCTCCGTCTTAGGACGACAAGCCGTGTCGACGGCGCGTTCGTGTTCCACGCGCGCCTCAAAGAGATGTCAGCATAGGGAAGGGGGGCCCCTTCCCTATGCTGACATCTCTTTGAGGCGCAAGGGCCGATGCCTGCCGGGTGCTGCGGGTTGTTCGAAAGAGATACCGCGGCCCCGGAACACAAAGGGCGATGAAGGAACATGGGTGGGTTTTAATCAGTAAAAGTCCGACACTCCCTCCCGCTCAGCCCAGAGCGGGAGAAGTCATTTGATGATTTCACATCCGGAAAAAAAAAAAGAAGGCGTGTGTGCGCAGGCACAGGTGTACACGCTGACGCGACCAGCTCAACAAGCGTCCGAGGCACAGTGGTATCATACCGCCAACTTCCAAACTCCGGGCTCCTACAGAGAAGTTCCTTATGGAAAAACCCAATGCTTAACACTTTTTGTTCAACCTAGGAATCGAACCCAGGACCCGCTCAGATCGCCCGACCGCGAAACCAACGGAGCAGTTAAAATTCCCATGTACTAGGAGGCGAACCTAGCATCATGAACCGGGCACGAATCCAGACTACGCGGTGGATAGTGAGAGGTCCCTGATGACAGTCTACTACTGCGGTATTTGTTGTTAGAAAACCTAATAGTATTTAGTTAGCTGAGTTGGGAATAAAAACTTTTTTGCAAGTTTTTATTTTACCCTTTTTAGTTATAGTATCACACACAAATCCTTGTCAAGTATCAATTTCGCAATTTCTTTTACTTGGATGAATTTTTTTCCAGCTATTTTGATTTCAAAACCAAACTGCTAAACCGATTTTGATGAAATTTCTATGGGACCAATCGGGAAGTAGATCCATTCAGATAAAAGAAGAATTTTTCAAATCGGTTCATAAATGACGGAGATATGACGTAACAAACACAAAAAAAACATACAACCGAATTGAGAACCTCCTCCTTTTTTAGAAGTCGGTTAAAAACAGCGCTATAATAACAATAATCAATTTATTATCAGGCAACTGAGGCCCACACAAACAAAATAAACTAATACTTATTGAAGAAACCTTATCCAACTATTTAATAACTACGCTCAGCCGTGAAGTTGAGTGAGTACCAGAGCAGCGAGACATCAGTTTAGTGGGTAGACACATTTTGACGCAAAAAGTGCCTTTATGTCGATGTCCTAAGGATTATTTTCGTAGTGTCAGTGTTACTGCACAACATAAGTGATACTTTTAACCGACTTCCAAAAGAAGCAGGTTATAAATTCTGCAGATTTGTTTTGTACTCCAAAAAAATGTCAATCAAACATACACAAAAAAATAACCGACTTCCAAAAAAACACCAACAAAATGGAAAATTACTTTCGGATATCGGTGACTATTGTTTGTTTTATTGACCGACTTCCGAAAGTAAAGTTATTTTTGTGGCAAAAAAGTTTTTATTTTACCCTATTTCGCAATTTCTTTTACTTGGATATTTTTTTTTAACCAGATATTTTCATTTAAAAACCAAACTACAGAACCGATTTTGATAAAATTTCTATGGGACCAATCGGGAAGTTTATCCTTTCAGATAAAATATTTTTTCAAATCGGGTCATTGACCTGTGTTATTGACGAAGATATGAGGTAGCAAACACAAAAAAAATACAAGCGAATTGAGAAAAACCTCCTTTTTTTGAAGTCGGTTAAAAAGTAACCGACTGCCGAACGTAAAGTTCTTTTGTATTTTTTGGTGTTTTTTGAAGGAGAATGTTTTTTTTTTTTTTTGCTAAATATGCGGTCCTTGAAACAAAACACATTCTGTTAAAAATAAATCGTTACATTCACTCACAAAAACACGGGAATCCCACGGCGTGCGGCGACCGAAATATCTCGAAGGCTACATCTAACCTGTAGCCTCCGCTGCACCTCATAAGTATTAAGTATGGTAACGTGAACCAGTTCCCGTACGTCGGGGTCGCGTCGCATGGCGCGCGGCGGTGAAGGGGTGAACAAACCTTGTGATGACGTCTGCAGTGTAAACTTATTGAATTGAAATGGTTTTTTTATGAACCGACTTCTAAAAAAGGAGGAGGTTATTTATTTTTCCACAAGCATTTCAAGTGATTTGTGTTTATTTATTTTTGTATATTCACCGATTTATACGAGATTACAGGTCCGATTTAAGTGATTTTTAGCAGTAGTCCCATATACATTTTATTAACTTTGCTTTGTACTTTATGAGTTTAATATGCCTTTTTTAACCGACTTCAAAAAAGGAGGAGGTTCTCAATTCGGTTGTATGTTTTTTTTTGTGTTTGTTACCTCATATCTTCGTCATTTATGAACCGATTTGAAAAAATCTTCTTTTATCTGAATGGATCTACTTCCCGATTGGTCCCATAGAAATTTCATCAAAATCGGTTCAGCAGTTTGGTTTTGAAATCAAAATAGCTGGAAAAAATATGTCATCCAAATAAAAGAAATTGCGAAATTGATATTTGACAAGGATTTGTGTGTGATGCGATAACTAAAAAGGGTAAAATAAAAACATTTTTGCAAAAAAAAAAACCTTTCGGAAGTCGAAGGCAAAAAAGTCAATGAAACAAACAATAGTCACCGACTTCCGAAAGTAAAGTTATTTTCCACTTTTTTTGTGTTTTTTTGGAAGTCGGTTTTTTTTTGCAAAAAAGTTTTTATTTTCTTCTTCGTCTATGTGGGTGAAGTGCTCATGTTGAATAAAATGATAAAGTCTCCGCGTTAAGAATGCTGCCGAGTTTTTGTTACAGCGTTTTGTAATGATGGCGCATCAAATAGCGCGCTATAAAATATATTAAATAGTCTATAACGCGTCTTAAGTAAGTATGCTTTACCGTTTACACTAACCCAAATGTCAAAGGTCTACCCTTTATAGCAGATTTTTTTTGTCATAATATTATTTTGCTGAACAAAAGACAACATAAACATCATTTCGCAGAAAATCGTTTGGCAGACACTCATTTATCATACATTCAACATTCATAAGTTTGTAAGTCAGAATCATCTTTAGGCATAAATTGTATATCCATTATAATTAAAAAGTAGAAGCATCATATCGCAGAAAGTTCACAGTCAGAATCGTCTTTTGGTATACATTTCATATTGACAGTCATTAAAAGGCAGAACTATCATTTCCTAGATTTACAGTTAGAATCATTTTTTGGCATACATTTTGATTTTGAACTTATGTGGTTTTTATTTCCCTGTAAGAAGCATGCAAACATGCAAACAAGCATACACCATGCATGCAACAAGCATGCAGCATGCAAGCAAGCATTGCATGCTGAATGCAAGCGAGCATGCAACATGCAGCAAGTATGGTTTCTGTCACGGCTCCGGCGCTGCTTGGCTCCGGCGGTCCCACGTGAGCTTATCGTCGCGGGACGCCTCGCTCCTCCGCGCATGCGCGGGCTTAAATTACACTCTAGGGGTAGGGCAGACCATGGGATCTGGAGGCGATAGTCCTCGCGCGCCTACATGAATGGCGCGCGGAGGTTCTTCGCCGGGGGGTTACTCCGCTGCCGCGGCTAATTGCCGCTCAGCGGACAAACCTCCGGGCCGATCTCATGGTGACATGGAGAGAGCGACTGTCGCAACCCCGTGCAGGGCACGCCACGATAGTGGCGATAAGTCCCCTCTTTGAGGAGTGGCTTGAGAGGCGCCACGGCGTCCTCACCTTCCGCCTGACGCAGGTCCTCACCGGACACGGTTGTTTCGGGAGGTTCCTGCACCGAATCGGGCGGGAGGAGACGCCCGGGTGTTTCCATTGCGAGGATCGACCGGAGGACACGGTGGAGCATACGGTGGAGGTCTGCCCCGCTTGGGCGGAGCAATGCCGTGTCCTCATAGTGGCGATCGGCGGCGGCGACCTCTCGCGTCCGGCCCTGGTTCGAGCCATGGTCCGGAGCGAGACGGAATGGGAAGCCGTCACCTCCTTTTGCGAAGCAGTCATGCTAGCAAAGGAGGAGGCGGAACGTGAGAGAGAGCGTTCCTCCTCACGGCCCAGCCGCCGCGGGAGACGCACCGGGCGTCGGGGGCCACGTGGTGGCCCCCGGCCACCGTAGACGCTGGCCTGTGGACGGTGAGCTAAGGGCTAGCTCGCCGTCCCTCCGTCTTAGGACGATAGGCCGTGTCGACGGCGCGTTCATGTTCCACGCGCGCCTTAAAGAGATGTCAGCATAGGGAAGGGGCCCGCAAGGGCCGATGCCTGCCGGGTGCTGCGGGTTGTTCGAAAGAGATACCGCGGCCCCGGAACACAAAGGGCAATGAAGGAACATGGGTGGGTTTTAGTCAGTAAAAGTCTGACACTCCCTCCCGCTCAGCCCAGAGCGGGAGAAGTCATTTGATGATTTCCCATCCGGAAAAAAAAGGGGTAGGGCAGACAAAACTACGTGGAGTCGGTTTTGCAGCGATTCTTTTCTGTCACTAACTTTTGTAGCACAACTTAATGACTTTTTAAGAATATTATTTTAATTTTAATTGAAAGTTAAAAATGCTATCAGAAAATCTAATAAAATCAAAAAAAAAAAATCTAATAAAATTATTTAAAATGAAATTCTGCCATCTTCATAGTGAAATGAAAGTGAAAAATAAAATGAAAGTGAAATTATACCAAATAATCGTCGCTTTAAATAAAAGTTATGCTAAATGAAATAATGCGGAATTTTAACTTTGCCAAAGGTAATTATGCCAAATAAAATTCTGCCATCTTAAAGGTATGCCATTGTAAATTCGGACATATAAACATTCGGCCAAACAAAAATTATGTTTATATTTTCGTTATGCCAAATAAATTTCGGAGCATCAAGATTCTGCCAGATAGAGGGAACCCAAATGTCAAAACGCCGTCGCTTTTGGTGTAATCGGTACATTTATAGTTAGTGACATCAGGGCTCAGGTCTAGGCTATCGTTTGAAGAGAGGTGGTCAGGTCATATCTCACCTTCTTTACATGGATGATCTGAAACTCTTTGCCCCCAACTATTTCCAACTGATAAAGCTACTGAAGGAAAACATTGTTATAAAATTCGCGTGTTGATGGTAAAATCTAATTGTGTAATCTAACGCGCTAATCTCAGGAACTACTGGTTCGAATTGAAAAAATATTTTAGTTTTGGATAGCCCATTTAGCGAGGAAGGCTAATATAATAACATCACGCTGCGACCAATAGGATCGGAACATCAATAAAAAATCAATAAAAAATGTTACGCAGACGAAGTTGCGCGGGTCAGCTAGTGTCTGATAAAAGTCTAGCCTTGAAGGCTTTAAATAGAATTAATGTAATTACAAAAGTACAATAATAGATATAGATTACGTACTTCTTCACAATAGGGTTTTCCATTTTTTGTCGCTTATGTAGGTACTTCTCCGGTTTATTTAAATACGTAATATAGTAGGACAGGTTTTTTATCAGTCCTGTATTTTCCACTCCTCGGCAAAGGCCGCTTCAAAATCTTTACATGTACTCTAAGACTAGCTCTAGGGCATGCGGAACCCGGTTGCCCTAGAGCTAGGCGCGAACCGAAACCGAGATCGAGATGCCTTAGCTAGCTCAGACCATCCTCAGACTAACTTAGACCCTCATTGAGCACATCCAGGTCATTTCATCACTTCTTAGCCCTCTGAAAAGGCTAAATATACATGTAGACACTAATAAAATTGTAACAGGCTAATGTCTGTACATTGAATATATTGAAAAAAAAATTCGGGGGTAGAGCGACAGCAGCCAAAACAACAGTTTTATTTTTATCTGTGTGTCTTTCTGTCTATATGTTTGTACGCGCATCACGCAAAAACTTCTGCTTCGATTTGAACGCAGTTTTCACCGCTCTATTGCTAGATGCCTAACTTAAAATATAGGCTACATTTTACCACAGTAATGATCTTTTTTTTAAATCTATGTACCACACGAACGCAGTCGCAGGCAAAGGCTGGTACCATAATATGTATGTAGTAAAGGCCAGTATCGAATACAAATAAAAATACTACCAAAACTATTGACTGTAGTCTGAAATAAAGTTTATTTTAATTGAATAACAAAGACATAACAGTATATTCAAACCATTAAAATCAACAAACTGAGTCAGACATCCTTTAACTCGACATTGGCAGTTGGCTAGGTCAGTTACTGAACCGTATCGTGATACGAGATCATTATTATTATAAACTAGCTGACCCGCGCAACTTCGTCTGCGTTACATTTTAGATTAATGCTCCACTCTTATTGGTCGCAGCGTGATGCTATATAGCCTTCCTCGATAAATGGGTTATCCAACACTAAAAGAATGTGTCAATTCGAACCAGTAGTTTCTGAGATGAGATAAGCACGTACTAGTATAGTTATGACACCTAATACTTTTACAACAAATATTTAACTTTTTTAGATCACAGTTTTAGACCAATATATATATATATATTTACCAATATATACCAAATATGAAACCAAATACTTTTGCAACACGAAACGAAAGACACCTAACAACCGACATCAATGCAGTTTACCCGGCGACGCTCTTTCTTTCAAGGGAAATCTTAACACCGCAATTCAGAAATTGGCGTCAAATGAACAACGCCATCTATCGAGCACGGAGTTAAATTGCTAAAATTTAATGCATGGAAAGCGATCGAACAAACAATATAGGCTGTGAAGATTTCCAAAGCAGCGCCATCTAAAATACCTTTTGCTATCATAACTTTTTGAAAAACCCGATAAGGCGATTTAAAGTTATCTTGTGAGCAAATCATCTACATTCATTAGTACCAGTTTGATTCAATAGATGTCGTTGCATATATCTTACGTAAAGGAGATAAGTTCTTCTTGAACACAATAAATTCATATATCTATTGATAGAGAGCACAGATTGCAATGAAGCAAAAACTAATACCTTCTCTTATGGAGAAATTGTTGAAGAAAAATAGATATGCAAACGACACCAATACAAAAAAAAATGGAAATCTCACAGTATCAAAAAATATTCAAACAAATCACAAAAAGTGAAATTAATATTGGGCTCGTACTTGCAACCACGTAATTTACAGAGCGGTCATGAAACCGCTAGGCCGTTTATTCCGTTGATATAATATATGAATAGCCGTTCTCATGCTCGTCATGACTGAAATGACAAACAATTGAAGAATACGGGCATAATGAAACTCCACACACATAGCGTGATAATATATAGGCTACTATTTGAAGAAGCCTTCAAATGGTATCCTAAAACGGAATATATGTAAAAAATTAGTTTTAAGAAAGGAATATTTGTGCAAAATGTGAACAATAGCACACACGCAGTAGTTAGTAGAACATCGTTTTCTATTTATACAATTTTAATATTGTTTATGTATAGATTTCGGAGATTAATCAATCAAAATTTACGACCACATACTATCGCGAGTGTAGTTCATTCATGGAAAATCTTAACACCGCGATTCAGTAACTGGCATCAAATGCACAACGTCGTCATTTTGGTTAGAAGAGGTTCCTCTACCTATTCCGATCACATGAAATTAGGTTATATTTTTTTATAGCATATGAAAATTATATCTTTTGAACGGTATGTCAAGTGATAATATACTATCTGTTGTTATGTCATATATTACACACCCCTTAAGTAATGATGATGATTGCTTCTTGAACACTTTGAATTCATATATCTTTTGATGGAGAGCACGGACTGCAATGAAACAAAAACTAATACCTTTTCTAAGTTACGCACAATACTTGTGCATTAAAACTAACCACATTGGTTTTGCAATTTTCACGTGATACTTAAACAAACAAACATAGCCGAAGACTCACAGACTGCTGACAAACAGACTAAAATTCTAAAAATAGTAGAATTATTATCCTTTAACAACCCCACTATTTTTTTCTAAATATTTTCAATGTACAGAAACGCCACGTCTACAGATTTATTATATGTACAGATGGATATAGATAGATAGATATAGATATAGATAGACGCGATTCCTATCAATGCTCCAAAGTCAAAGCAATTTGCTTTGAGGCTAGAATTTGGAGAGAGACGGTCGTGGGGTCCCATTACGAGGTTATTAGGGTCATGGCAGTCGCATACAAAAGAGGTAAGGTACGCAATAATATACATTTTTGTCTACATGAAATAGATAGCGGTAAATTAATATAGAAAGAGGTAAAAAAATAGATATCTAAGTAAAATGTAGTGAGGAAAATATTGAGTATGAATGTAGATGGCTATAAGATATATATATTTTTTTCCTTTTCAGGTACGAAACCCTAAAAACAAACCTTTTAACCAAAGACGACATGAGACGGGTCATTTGCCCCGAAAACGGGCCTGCGTAAATTGGTTATCGTACCTAACCTTAAAACATAAGTGATAGGGTTTGATTCATTAAAAAATAATGGTAGCGATTAAAAAAAAAAAAATACTGTTCTTTAGGCAAATGTTGAAGATTATTTTGGTATAAATATTACGTCAAAATGATGTACAATTTCGGAGATATCGAGGCTTGTTTCGAAGTCTTTTCGGTCAATAATTAAATTAGGTACAATTTATTTTTCTTTACAATAAAAGCATATAACTATAATGTATCATTATTGAAGTTGGGGATATTATTTTATAAGATAAAAAAATATATTGTTATGGTCTATATTCAAAAGAATCTTCAAATTAGTGCTCCCAAATCACGTCTCCGTGAGTTTTTGTCTAAACATGCATCGGGAGAATGATTATTACTGAATAAATTAATAATCTATCTAAAATTCGCTTTATTATTATTGTAGTAGAGGAAACGAACTATTTTTAACAAGTAATTGTTATTTCAAACAACGAACGGATCGCATTTTTTTTTTATAATTCGCCTCTTAAGGAACCTCGATATCATATTTTAAGAGCTATCGATAAACACCCCACACAGTTACACGGGGTGGAAACTTTCAGCGTTAAAACATTACAACATTACTTTCATATTTGTGTAGCGATTTATAGAAGGCACCTACTCTCCACATTTCAGCTGTGTCGTGCCTGTTGGCTCGGAGTAAAATGGCTGTGACATACGGACAGACTGACAGACAGACGGACAGATCGAATCTATAAGGGTTCGGTTTTTGCCATTTGCCAATATATATATATATTGTCCTTAGCTAGCTTTTAGGGTTCCGTTGAACACTTGGAAAGAAAATCAGTCTTGAAAAATTCGAGACATTACAACAACAAAAAATTCAAAATGACAAGCGTTCGTTCATTCCGCTGCGCAGGTTATACGACAGTAGGGTTTAACATTTACATGAGAATTTTAAAACATCCATATTCAGACTGTGGAAATTCTAGACAAAGGTTCATGTGGCATGACGACGTTGCCAAAACGGCTGGCCTACAAATACTGGCTACAATAGCCCAAGATAGAGAGATGGGCTTCTTCAGAGGAGGCCTTCACCTGCGGAGGGGTTCCTGTGTGTTAAATAAATATACAATGTACATACATACATAAATATTGACTCTACACTATGAATCTGTAATTTAATTCATTTTGTTTATTGTTTAGACCAGTGATGGGCAAAGTACGGCCCGCGGGCCAGCTCCGGCCCGCGAAAGAATTTAATCCGGCCCGCCGACGGTCTTTCAAAATGAATACAATATGGCCCGCTATAATTATATTTTGACGGACCAGCAGTATGAAGTAAAATAATAGATGCATAGGTAAAGGAGCCAGCGATACTAGCCGCGTAGTTCATGTGTTGCGGGTCGCAAGTTAAATTGTAATTTGTAAATAGCATGGTGTGTAATGTTTATGATTAAAAGATTTCAAATTATAATGCATTTTTGCTATAATTCCGGCCCTCCTCTGAAATTGTTTCAACTTTCTGGCCCCCCATGGGGAAAGTTTGCCCACCACTGGTTTAGACTGTAACCTGATTCTGAGATATACCTGATAGACAGACACTGATAACACCTGGACCCAAGACACCATGCTCAGCAGTAGCGCTTCCTACCACCAGACCAAAAAAGCAGTCAGAGATGACTCATTCAAGGTTGTATTTCATCTAATACACTGTATCAGTTACAGTGGCCCTACCGTAACGTCTTAATGCACGAATGCTTTATTTCTGTTCCAGTGTGGGACAGAGATGGCGCTAGACATCCTGTATAGCTCTGTCTCTTTCCCGCACTGGAATAGAATTGAACTATTCCTGCATTAAGACGTCATGGTAGGGCCACAGGTTAGTTAATTTACTGATCAGCCATAAAAGGGTGTCGGGCGGTTCTCCGCCGCCATCTTTAAAAGCCATTGAACCTAATTCACTGAGTATGGTGGTGTGGTATCTCTTTGTGCAGAAACCGGTGTACTTGCATCAACTGCAGTCAATGATGATTGGCAGGTTTAACATTATCGTCGTACCTTTTATTCGTGTAGCAGTGCTTGCGTCATGCTGAGTGCACTGCAACACCCGCCTACATGAGCGACGAGAGATTGCGCAGCCTTTAGTCAAATATAGTGGTTGACTGCTTCGTTTGTCCAGTAGTCACAAGCGCGACTGCTGAGCATGAGGTGCTGGGTTCCATTCCCGGGTCGGGCAAAGTGTTATTGGGTTTTTAACCAACTTCAAAAAAAGGAGGAGGTTCTCAATTCGGTTGTATGTTTTTTTTTGTGTTTGTTACCTCATATCTCCGTCATTTATGAATCGATTTGAAAAATTCTTCTTTTATCTGAATGGATCTACTTCCCGATTGGTTTCATAGAATTTTCATCAAAATCGGTTCTGCAGTTTGGTTTTGAAATCAAAATAACTGGAAAAAATGTCATCCAAGTAAAAGAAATTGCGAAATTAATAATAGACAAGTATTTGTGTGTGATACGATAACTAAAAAGGGTAAAATAAAAACTTTTTTGCAAAAAAAAAACCGACTTCCAAAAAAAAACACTAAAAAAGTGGAAAATAACTTTACTTTCGGAAGTCGGTAGCCAAAAAGTCAATGAAACAAACGCTTTTTTTGGAAGTCGGTTTTTTTTAAAAAAAGTTTTAACTTTTGAGGCTCCCGGCTAAACAAATAATAGTGCACGGAAAGCCGGCTAAAACTTACCGGACGGAGGGAGGTCAAGCCGTGAACGAGTGTTCGGGAAGCACGTAAAGCCGTTGGTCCCGGCCGTCATTCGTAGATCTTTGACAGACGTTACGGGAAGTCAAACGCCTGAAGATTTGACAACCAGTCTCATCAAGGGGTATCGTGTTAGACGGTAACTGGGTTGTGGAGGTTAGATAGGCAGTCGCCCCATGTAAAATACTGGTATTCAGCTGCATCCGGTTAACCTCCGGACTTCAACATAGTTGGGAAAAGGCAGGCAAATGATGATTGTTTTTTTAACCGACTTCTAAAAAAGGAGGAGGTTCTCAATTCGGTTGTATGTTTTTTTTTTTGTGTTTGTTACCTCATATCTTCGTCATTTATGAACCGATTTGAAAAATTCTTCTTTTATCTGAATGGATCTACTTCCCGATTGGTCCCATAGAAATTTCATCGATTTCGGTTCAGCAGTTTGGTTTTGAAATCAAAATAGCTGGAAAAAATATGTCATCCAAGTAAAAGAAATTGCGAAATTGATACTTGACAAGGATTTGTGTGTGATGCGATAACTAAAAAGGGTAAAATAAAAACTTTTTTGCAAAAAAAAAAACCGACTTCCAAAAAAAACACTAAAAAAAGTGGAAAATAACATTACTTTCGGAAGTCGGTGCCAAAAAAATCAATGAAACAAACCATAGTCACCGATTTTTTTTTGCAAAAAAGTTTTTTGCCACCGACTTCCGAAAGTAAAGTTATGTTGTGATTTTTTTTTTAAACATTTGGATTTGTAGTTGTACAATATCACTTCTATGGTCGAATCCGTATTGAAAGTAAACTTGTCAACATCACGAAATACACAAACCTTTCAAGTTTTACGAAGGCTGACGTAATCAAGTTATACTCGTTATAATAATTACTTCGACGTCTATGCTCAGGACCAAGGGTTCCCAACCCCGCGTCTCAATAGGGGTATAGTGGCCCACTGGGAGAACCCAGAAAAAAAACCTTGACATTAAATGTAATGGAAAATATTGAGTCTTAAATCTCGGATTTTCAGATTTTTCGGAATCATGTGCGTATTATACAATAATTATCACTTGCTTCGGTGAAGGAAAACATCGTGAGGAAACCAACATGCCTGAGAGATATTTCTCGACGGTATGTAAAGCCAAGTCGCCCATAGGCGGCGTAAAACTCTGACAGCAGGTTAGGCACTAACTACACGATAAAGAAGAAGAAGAGTGTGAATTTCGCGATAAAGATCCTAGCTTGAATGCAAGATGCAACAACTCCCGGCCGCAATAATGTACACATGTAGGAAAACGCGAAAATTAACATGCCATCGGTTTGGGTGCACGGCATGCTAATTATATCGCTTTTCGTGGAATTAACACCAAATATTTGGCATAACATTTAATGTCATGTAGTTCCGCAAAGTAACGCCTGATTCTGTAACTTAAATACGTACCTTGACGCCAACCACCATGAAGTAGCCTGTTTGGATACGAACGTGAATTCGCCATATCTTGCCTAATACCTAATATTGTGTAAATCAGAGTACCCACACAGTAGTAATCGGTACCCCTCCTCTTGTAGTTTTAGCTGGCAAGGTAAAAGGGGCTTGGTGAGAAGAAAGTTTGTGGGGGTGGTGTACATACAAGGTGTTACTTTGCATCCTCGTCGAATTCAAAGAGGTAACTATACTAATGACTTTCAACCCGAATCAATAATAAAATGGGTAGGTATTTTTTTTTCTTAATATCGGAAATCGCTAAGTTTACACCACCCGTATTAAAACGCGGCCCGTCTAATACTAGCCCTATAACCGCGCTTTCACACACACAAACAAACGCAGACGTTTATTAGATTTAAACGGGTGATTCTCCTCTTTTGAAAATGGCTTCATTCTGAAATAGTGTCAAATTAAAACAACTAAAAAAAGCAGTGTTTATTATTATTGACCAGGTACCGTAATTTATATTGATTGTTTACGTCTTCTGTGACAACCCCCTGAATTTTGACAAAGTTGCAAAACTACACCTTGTATAGAAAATGGTTGAGAACCCTTGGTGTACGGGTTCACTTCAGTTCAAGGAGACAACACCAGTTTTCTAAAATTGCCTAGCTATGAAGCTGGATTACCTACACTTGTTTTTCAACAGTGCCATTTTATTTCATTCGCCATTTCTACGAAACCAGTTCCTTGGGATACGAACATACGGGAATGAACGACACTTTAGGCTGCGTACACACTTGGCGACATGATGTTGAACTCACACATCGTTAGCAACATCAAGAGATCGTACGTAACGGAGGAATAGGATTTCTCTTTTCTAAATTCAATGTCAATTGTAAAGTTTCATTTCCTTGGTTTAAAACAAAAAAGACTACCGACACGATTACTTAGTACGAGGAGGAGCTCGTGGCTCAATAACAATAGCCACACGGGTCGAACGTCAAGGTTAATCAGAGCTCGCCTAGGTTGGTCCGTAGATGGGTGACCATAATTACATACCGAGTTTCCTCCGTGCCTCGGAAAGCACATTAAATTGTTGACCCCAGCTGTTACTTGTAGTTCTTTGACAGCCATTACAAGTTGTTAGAAGCCCGAAAGTCTGACAAACAGTCTTCAACAAAGGGTATTTGTATTACCCAGTACTATCTGTGTCGTGGAGGTCAGATAGGCAGTCGCTCCATGTACAATACATCCGGTTAGACTGGGAGCGGACAGGAACATAGTTGGGAGAAGGCTGAACATCTGCCTAGCCCTAGCTCAACTGTGTGCGGCTATCATCTGATGATGAGAAAATTTTATAATTTCTTATGAACTTGGAAGTTAGGGCAGCATTGGGGTTGTTTGCAAAACCCAACTGACAATCCAGAGCACTCCACACACCCCTGGCATGATGTTTTGTTGCCTCATGAGAACACAGCTCTAGCCGCCATCTTGTATGTTATTTTATTTATAAGTCGGTTCAGTGACCAATGAATGACTGATTTCTTATAATGGTGGGTAATTTTAACAACCGTAATCATTGAGGGTTAAGAAGACTGAGGCATCATTATTTGGTATTGTGGAATGCAACTAAAATGCCTTGAGCTATGCACAAAAACTAAAATGGAAATGGGCAGGTCACGTAGCGCGGCTTACAGACCAGAGATGGACCGTGAAAGTAACCCAATGAAGTAGCCCACGAGGCAAAAGAGGCAGAGGGAGGCCGCTGACACGATGGGAAGATGAGATCAGAGGAACAGCTGGCCCAAACAGGAGCCCGACTGCACAGGACAGAGACAAATGGGCATCTATGGAAGAGCCCTTCACCCTAACTAGGGTTCTTGCATAAATTGGTTATTTAAGTAAATATTAGACAGAAATAATAAAACTAACAATTAATCTAAGTTTACTAACCAAACAACATACCTATTAGAAATACGAAAATCCTTTATAAATTTATAATGCATGAAATAAAAAGGCTTTTCCATTTTAATTTATTTTATTTATTGTTTTTTGGGTTTAAAATTTTGCGACGTTAGGTGAAGTGTTGTAGGTCGTGGTTTCGAACTCAAACAGGAATGTACTTTGTGTTACAAGTTATTTCATCACCCCTGCTCTCAAAACGGAGAAGGTATTGTTGGTGATCGTGAAGTGTTTCGTTACAACCTCTTTTCGAATACTGCAAGCTCTGAGGGCCGCTTTCAGAATTGAAATTCGAACTTTTAAGTCGAACGTCAACCAAACGTTCATGCGCCCTGTCTGAGTATAAAAAAACAACAGTACAATTTCATCTCCGAACAGAAGTTCATGTTTCCATATAAAATCAAGGAACTGTTCATTAATTTGCGTGTGTTGGGACAATTTATACCATTGGACAAGCTGGACTAGACAGGACGCAAGTAACTTGGAAGTAAGAATTTCCTTTCTCCTAGCGAGCATTCTGACCATTGCAGTCCATTCATATATTTATCCTAGGCTGCCCCAAATGTGTGGAGGCGTTATTCCTCACACATGACGTAATCGGCATGTTCAGCCGTTACAATGCTTCCGTTTAAATATAAATTTGTCTATGGACGCCGGCAGAATTATATTTTCATGGATTCAGCTTCCGAGTGCACTGGAAATTATTTGCAACCTGCCTCGAACGACCGCCTCGGAAGCCTTCGTTCATTAAATTATTGCAGAAATAACAGTAATGTATACAAGTTAAATATGTAAGAGAACGTGGAACGTTAAAGCGAGCGAAGGCGAAGTGGGATCGAACATTTAGCATTCCACTTCAGGTTAGGTTCTCTTCTTACAATATTAGGGTTTTTAGTTTTAACTAATGTTTATTTCAAGCTAGTTGGAGCGCGAGTAAGTAGATGCATTCCCCTGGGGTGCAAGGGGATGCATCTACTTACTCTCGGCGTTGATGAAATTTGCTTATATCAATATTCAGAGACTCACCCTTCGACAGCCCTTATCCCCTGTATCAATCTGTCAGTTAGATTTCAATAACGAAAGTACTAAGAAAAACAGGTGAACGCCCAAATCTCATGAGGTCAACCAACGTTGTTGAGGTCAGATTGTTTTTTCTGCTTATGTACGACAGGTGACATTGAAGTTATTTACCTATGGGATCTTTTATAAAGTCTATATTTAGCTGGCGGGGATTATTTATAAAAAAAAATGTTTTAATTTTAAACTGTCAAGGAAAGTGCAGATGTATGACCCTCATTATTTTATTTTGGTTCGGAATACTGTAGACTAGCTGCCGCCCGCAGTTTCGTCCGAGTAAAATATTTTTTACACAATATCTTTATTCATTATAGTTTCTGTGTTATATAACACTTTAAAATGTTATCTAAATTTGTTCAGAAGATTTCGTGAACGAGTAACAAACATCCTTCCATCCATCCATCGATCCATCCTAAATCTTTCACATTTTGTCAGTTTGACAAATAAAGAATATTTGGGAGAGAAGCAAAACTTCGGAGTTTTAATCCGCTCGACAACACCCGATGTAAGGTATTATTTTATAAGCATAAACATGCTAAGAAATAATGTTCTAAGACATGCTTCTCGTGAGTTTCCTCTCGATGTTGTCCTTCACCGCTTTGAGAGCAGTTCTGATGAACTAATTTACACAAAGTAAAATGCCTGCTTCGGTTTGAACCCGCGACAGGTACGTCTCACTGCTCCTCCCAGACAGCATTCTCTACATCTAACTGTATTGTCGTCACCATCACTCTCCTGCCCTTATCCCAATGTATCAGTGGTCGGCGCAGCATGTCTTCTTCTTCCATACAAGTCTCTGTTACTCGTCATCTAAACAGGCACCTCCTTTCTAGCCACATCCTCCTTCACACAGTCCATCCATCGTTTTTTTGTGTCTTCCTGCATTCTTACAGCCATCCAAATGCATACTCAAAACTTTCCTCACGATATTTTCCTCAAACTAAGTAACATTGCGAAAAAAATATAGCAAGGTAACGACTTTTTTTGATGTGGAAAATCACGGTTGACGGTAGTGCTCAATGTAACGCACTCAAAACACATTGAAAGGTACAGACTTCCTGCAAGCTTAAAGTAAAGTTATAACAATCATTTCAAATTAGTTTATAAAAAAAAAGTTTTTATTTTACCCTTTTTAGTTATCGTATCACACACAAATCCTTGTCAAGTATCAATTTCGCAATTTCTTTTACTTGGATGACATTTTTTCCAGTTATTTTGATTTCAAAACCAAACTGCTGAACCGATTTTGATGAAATTTCTATGGAACCAATCGAGAAGTAGATCCATTCAGATAAAAGAAGAATTTTTCAAATCGGTTCAGAAATGACGGAGATATGAGGTAACAAACACAAAAAAAAAACATACAACCGAATTGAGAACCTCCTCCTTTTTTTGAAGTCGGTTAAAAATACTTGCGAACTGTTGCAACTGACCTCCAATATCTGCTAGCTGTCATTGTAACTAGAGGTACGAGTACGTGGTGGGTGTGGCCTAGAACAAAAACAATGATTGCAGTGCCGGGTGGAGCAAGTGCCTTTCGACTTTGTTGACGATATTTTACACCTTTTGTAATAATCGTAATGTTCACGATTCCGCACGTGTTTCTATACGTAGAAGTAATAAATATCGAGTTTGCTGCCCTTTCAACTGTAATGGTCTCAATTACATCTCGTTAGATTTATTTCAAATTACCCGTATATTCAAAGAGCTAAAGTTGAAATTGCTCAAACATGCAATTAGATGATAAAATCCATGTTTTTCCTTAGTTTTCTGAATGCCTTAGTGACTATACATCTAATAACAGTTTTATTATAAGTTAATCGGTTTAACTCCGAACAGGAAGTTTTTATTGAAGTTATAAAAATACTATTTTCTCAAAAACTACTACAAAGTATATCCTTTTATATACAAGAAGAATTTTTCAAGTCGGTTCATAAATGACGAAGATATGAGTTAACAAACATAAAAAAATACAACTGAATTGAGAACCTTCTCCTTTTTTGAAGTCGGTTAAAAAAGATAATTATTGTGTGTCGGTTTTCCCACTTCCGTCGCTGCCAAAAAAGATGCAACAAAATAACATGTTTGTTTGTCATAACCTCTCGACTGCTGAGTGCTTAGAGGATGTTTGGAACTTTGCTTAACTAGACATTTCTTTGAAATTTTCCTTATATTTAGGTTTCATGGCTTCCACTAAATTTACTATGAAATGACAGACGGTTCACAAAAGGGGGAAACGTGATAAACTTAAGATTTTATAATGTCAAGTTAACTGTATAGGTTCTTAGCCTAGCTTACTCACCTTTTATAGTATTTTTTTTTAAGAAATCGTAGTAAAGCTTTGCCCAGACATGTGTATCAGATAGTACAGCCACATGTCGCCAGCTCTATGTGTCCCATGTAATAAGGGGCGACCCCATTGCAATAAAATCGGCATAAATCCTACTGAAATATTCCTGAGATTAGAAAAACTTGGAAAAAATCAGTAACACTTTACCCGACCTGGGAATTGACCCTGGACTGATTCTGTCGTGATTTCAAAACATTAATAAGATTAGCTGTGATCTTTACAAATAAATATAAAATTAATAGATCAGAATTTGATTTGACCAAGGAGTTTATCTAATTAAAACTCCTTGGATTTAACTAGTGACTTTTGTTTCGAATAAATAAATAAAAGGTTTGTTTGACAGTTGCCGCCAAAATGAAATAGTTTAAAAAAAAACATATAGAATTCAAAATCTCTGTTATTATTATTATGTTTTGAGTAATTCATTAAGTTTTGCTACTGCATTACAAATACCAAGTTTTGTATGTTTTAACCTGTGTGCACATGATTATAAAATTCCAGACATTGATACTAGAAAAGGCCTATCTTTACAGAAGGAGAACGTTCGTGGCCAGCAGTACCTACCAAAGCACTCGCGCTTGCGACCAACGAGACCAACCAGACCAAAGAGACCAACGAGACCAAAGAGACCAAAGAGACCAACGAGACCAACGAGACCAACGAGACCAACGAGACCAACGAGACCAACGAGACCAACGAGACCCGATACTTTACGATAATAACTCAACATACTAATAAGCTTATTTGCAAAACGTCCTGAGGAAAGTTTCGAATGTGAATGTGGATTACTATACGTAGGCGCAGAGCAGAGGAGCGATGGATGCAGCGTGCTGATGTGTCAGATGTGGTGACGAGTCGTAGCGAGGTGTGCAAGAAGAAGACATGCTGCGCCGGCCACGAGTGAGTTGGGATAAGGGCAGGAGAGCGACAAAAGTGACACACATAACATCACGCCTGTAAAACCCGAAGGGCTAGCCACAGCTGTACTGAAAAGTCTCGTGTAATAAACTCAAACTCAAAGCATTTATTTCAGTTAAACCATTACAGGCACTTTTGAATGTCAAAACACAAAAAAAAACTAAGCTACAGTCCCTGTCACAGGGCATAATAACTTATGAAAGTACTGTAGTTGCCCATTCGAAAGCGTAGATCCTATGGAGAAGAATGGGCAAGAAACTCCACGGACACTCTTTTAAATCAATATGTTTTTACAAAATCTTGGTTAAGTACATCATTCATGTCGAGATTATACATACATGTGAGAACGATGTAGAAAGACGTGCGAGTAAGAGCGTCCAGAGTAAAAAGATAAAATGAACAATTCAAAAATACAATAATCCATGGATACAATACAATACAATAATCCATCCATCCATAATATAATAATAGGGGCGAGCCTATTGCCATCAACCGGGCTCAAATCCAGACTCCGTAGCTATTGCTGAGAAATTCCTGACGGAAACCCCAATAACACTTTGCACGACCTGGCAGTCGAATCCAGGACCTCATGCCCAGCAGACGCGCTTGCGACCACTAAACCTTACTATAGACTGTAAAAGTAGTTTTCCACGTTAATACAAGTTTATACATGATTGTATTTGTATCAGTAACTTTCCACAACTCGTGGTTTTAAACCCGCGCCGATCAATTACCACGAATACATACCTAATAACATTTACACTCGTGCGTCAGACTTCGGTTAAACCCATACTAGAAGCAACTTTTTGTTGTTGTTTTAATCAGATGTTTTTGAGATTTTAATAATAAACTTGTTAGGTTTGTCTGACGACTCCATATTTTTTGTTGTATCCATACGTATAAGTATCTATTTTTAGTATACCATTTAATTTTTTTATTACTTCTAAAAAGGTGAGGGTGTTGTATCTTTTCTAAGCAGGTAAACCGGTTTCTCCGCGAGGACTGCAGTGATTTGCGTGTTTTTCTTTTTTATTTATTTTTGACCCTGTTGTAAATATTTATGCTGCTTTTTTTGGCTATCAAAATCTTTTTGTTAATTGTTTATAAACTATAAATAGACTGATAATTATAATATATGTAAATACGTATCAAAAGGGAATAATGTTTAATTCGTATTTTTGTTTAGATATCAAAATGCATCCTTGTCGAAACGGTTTTAATATGAAATGCATGATATTATTGTATGATATTATTTTTCTTATTTGTTTTCGTTCTTCGAAATAATAAGATTCAATTCTAGTTATTGAATTTTAATTTAATTTTCTTCTTCCGCTCTGGCTCTGCCTAATCATGAAATCACCTGAAACGAATACCTTTTAAGGGTTTTTTTTAAGTTTTTTCTTTGTAAAAGTAATTAATATACATGAGTAAAAAAATTTTGACTCGATTAAAATCTGACACACCACATAAGTATTTCTAAGAGTATAAATCGATAAAAAACTAGTGTTATTATTGATTCCTGGTTGTCGTTAATGATTTATTTTGAAAAACACATAATTATGTTATGTTACGCACAGGGTCCGAAATGATCGAGATAAATGTCATCTTTGATTATTATCATGATAAAGCTGATTTCTTTTAATTTTCACTCAAACCGCTTCTTTATGTTGTAACACATTCGGTTTCAGTCCAAACCGAGTTTTTAATTTCTGCCATTTTCGTGACTATCACTCTGAGTAAATACCAACAAAAAAAGTGAAGTGACATTGATAATTATTTTTGTTATTATCAAAAAAAATATCAAAACCTAGCCGAAATTATCAAAAATTTGATATTTTATTTTTATTCTGCAGTAATAATAGTCACGCGCTTCAATAAACTTTAATTAAAAAAAGAACAGTTGATACAGAACTAAAATTTAAATGAATCTTTGCTGTAGGTATAACAATTTTAACAATAACAAAGCCATTTATTTCCCAAAACATAACATATTAAATTTTTCTAACATTCTACAAGACTATGTCATGCAGTAGTAAAATCACATGCAACATATAAAGAAGTATAACATGATAGAGTTCATTTAAGTCTTGCATGTAGCATTCCTGACATTAAATGATTCAATACATAATTATCTACCGTTTGACTTAATTATACATTTTATTTCATATAGTATTATTTATTATTTTAGAGTATTACTGTGCACAATTATCGAAAAATTATTTTAGATGAGTAATTTATATCAACTGATTCCATTAACATAGTCACATTATACATTCAAAATATGACATATATGTATAACAATTAGTGCAAAAATAACCTGGTCAAGTACGAATCGAACTATGTGTTCCGTACCTATAATAAAACCTTATTTTCTTATGTTGTTTCTTATCTATATATCTTGAAATCAGAAGCATAAGGTGGGATTTATAAACTCTCTGTATTAGAACGTCCCACCTTATGCTCACAAGTCAGTATAGTAAAATGTACTCTGTGCTCACAAGCATAAGGTCGGATATCAGTACAAACTCTCTGTGTTGGTACCTGCTAGTTACACGTAATGTTATGTTCTACATACAATCCGATAAAGGGCGAAAATGTATGACAGCAAGATGGAGTAGAAACGAAACTGGTTTTTCGTAAGCACCTATGTTATTGTTGAGGCATAGGGAGAATTGGGAAATCCCTTGGGTTTCGACTTTTTATTATATGCGGACATATTTCATGTATTCTGTGAAATTATGAACAGGTTCTATAGATAACGCACTGTGACATACACTTATACAAACGACAACTTAGGCTTCACAATAGGGTCCCGTTGACACTTTTCCATTAGTACGGAACCCTAAAACAATTTACTCACGTTTTTCAACATGCACGTTTGCAGATTCAGATGCGTTTTACATTGATGTTATATAGAATCATTTTATAATAATGACAATTTGTAGTCAAAGAATCAGCGCTGCCATCCGACGCGGATGTCACTCATCACTAGTCGTGTTCGTGTTGACAGCGATGTGGACGAATTTGTTGACGCCCTCTAATACCTACTTTTCGTCTTTTCTATAATTATGTACATATTTTCACGATTATTTTAAGTTTCCTATAGATAATTAATTATAATGTCATGTATTTTATTTGTTGACCGATCCCTGTTTAACTAATACTAGGCGATACCTAACCTAATGCGTTAATAAATTCACACTGTTGGAATTTTAAAGTGGTTTGGTAGCGTTTTCCCACGTATTTTGGGCTCGGCTTCCAGTCCAACCGGACGCAGCTGAATACTAATATTTTTCCTGAAGCCACTATCTATGACCTCAACAACTCAGTTACGATCACCTTGGTAAGACTGGTTGTCAGACTTTCGGGCTTCTACCTTTAAAACTGAAAAATATCTAAAAAACGAACCAGCGGTATATCACCCTTTTCCGGGCGTGTAGTCCCGATATTTAATGGATGGTCCCATCCACGGACTTACCTCGGGAAGTCTTGCTTAACCTCGGAGATCAAAGAACCGTGCGGCCTAGAATTCTGTTAAAATCTCTACATTTCTGGAACCCCCTCAGCTTCCAACTACATGATTGTAAGTATCACATAATTGAACTGGTTTTATCTAATTACTTTTTAATATTGTTTACTACTTTAGTAAGTATTTGTTTCACCTTCAGTGGTCAGATAAACAAGTTAATCTAACCAATAAACAGTCATTTAGTTAACCACAAGTTTGTTGACGTAGGTAGGTAAACTTCCGTCTAGTAATCTAAGTTTAATCAAGGTTTATTAGAAAACTAGGTAAGTACTTACATGATGCTATACATACGAGTGTGACTAGATGTATGAATGTGGACGAAGTAAAACAGGAATATGTAAGGATCGTATTTGTAGCTGAGCAGGCGGCTGTAGCTTCTGCCTATTCCTAAGCAAAAAAAGGCGTGAGTTTATGTAATATGTATATTGAACTCGACATCATGTTCGTATATCAAAGTAGGTACCTGTCTGTTTAACATAACATACATCACGCCTATAGGCCCCGAAAGGTTAGGCAGAGGTGCACCTAATAGTACACCCACACATTTACCACATTACACCCAGCTATCGCTTGTTTGCAACAATAATGACATAACTCGAAAAATAAGAAATATAGGACAGCTTTTTTGTAAGTTCTAAAAATATTTTCAGTATATTTCCAATTTTTTTTTTGCATAGAGCAACTTTTTTTCAAAAGATTAAAGGTTTATTTCACGTATTTCGTTACTTAATTTAATACTTGCTTTCCTTAATTTTATATTCAACTACGAACAACATCGAGAAATCTAAATTTTTGAGTTATGTCATCCTTGTCGCAAACGAGCGCTATGTTGAAATCCCATATATTAGGGGGCGAGCCTATTGTCATGAATTAGGCACAATCCTGACGGCTACATCCCCTTTCTACGCGCAGCTGAAAATTCCTGATTGAAAAATGCAGTAACGCTTAGCCCGACCTATGAATTGAACCTAGGACGTCATGTTCAGCAGTAGTGCGTACGACCACTACACCGACTAAGCAGACACGTCCGTATCTGTTCATTTGAGTAATACGTTATCATCTAATAAGAAGTATTTATAATATTGTACGAGTGGTTATGTAAAAAATACCTCGTTCTTCGTTATGCACCAGATATTTTAATCACGTGTAGATATTAAAAGTGCCTCTCCACTCTTTCTCCGAGACGATTGTAGTTTGTTTTTAACCGACTTCAAAAAAAGGAGTAGGTTTTCAATTCGGATGTATGTTTTTTTTTGTGTTTGTTACCTCATATCTTCGTCATTTATGAACCGATTTGAAAAATTCTTCTTTTATCTGAATGGATGGACTTCCCGATTGGTCCCATAGAAATTTCATCGAAATCGGTTCAGCAGTTTGGTTTTGAAATCAAAATAGCTGGAAAAAATATGTCATCCAAGTAAAAGAAATTGTGAAATTGATACTTGACAAGGATTTGTGTGTGATGCGATAACTAAAAAGGGTAAAAGAAAAACTTTTTTTGCAAAAAAAACCGACTTCCAAAAAAACACTAAAAAAGTGGAAAATAACTTTACTTTCGGAAGTCGGTGGCAAAAAAGTCAATGAAACAAACAACAGTCACCGACTTCCGAAAGTAAAGTTATTTTCTACTTTTTTTGTGTTTTTTTGGAAGTCGGTTTTTTTTTGCAAAAAAGTTTTTATTACTAAGTCGTTCCACACAAATCACGTTGCTAGTATTAGTCTTTCGTATATTTTCTTCGGAGTCTGGATTTATGCCCAGTTGATGGCAATAGGCTCGACTCCTATTGCCTGGGACTCAAATATAACTGGTGTGGGTGTACTATTAGGTACACCTCTGCCCAACACTTCGGGGATTACCGACGTGATGTTATGTGATTTATGATTTTCTTTCATAATATTATTTTACACCTAAGGGTACGTTAGAGAAAAATTAATAAAGGTGGTCCTTTATTAATTTGTAAGTCACGCACAACAACAATACATTACTTTTCTATTCTCTTCAAATATTTAGCGAACTAACTTTTCGTATCGTCGCCGCGTCGATAACTTGGTAGGCACATACCTACATGTATCTTTTCTTTCTACATATCATAGGCTTAGATCAAATTAGCCAGCAAAACTCCGTAGATGAGTATCGTATCGATATCATAACACTACACCTACTTTATTGTTATGGAGTATGTGAAGATGATGAGATGACGACTAATAGAGCGGTACGGGAGAAGGGAAACCTTAATCAATTGGGATCGATATGCGCAGGAGAATGGTGATGTGATATTGAAAATTAAGCAAAATCAGACGTAAAATAAAAAAAAAACGAGAATTACAAAATAGTTTATTAAAAAGACTACATAAATTACACTTAAGCCCAGCCAAACAGATACATGACGGTAGAGAGTACTACACTGACGCACTTGTACGCGAGGTACACGTAGAGCGCCGCGACCACGATGTGCACCTTATGCAGCCAGTACTGCTTCCTCCTCGCATACTCCGTGTGGCGGATGCCGTCCTTCATGAGGTACTTCCTCAGCCCCACGCACCAAAGCGTCACGTACTCCATGATGTTGATGTCACAGGTGTCAAAATTGAAGATGAGTTTGTCGTCAGCTGACAGGGATTGGTACAGGCTGTCAGTGTTGTCGTCTCTGAAGACCCAGCTGTGGGTCGTGAAGTAGGAGAGGGCCATGGACGCACGGTAGACGCGGTTGTACAGTTTTATGAACCTGGAAACAAGAAACAAAGGATGTCAGATATAGGCTATGTCAAACTGCTAAAATAATTACTAAAACAGTGAATTAATTGCTAAAAATACAACCAAAATGTAGCTAAAGTGTTCACACTAATGTGTTATCGTTTTATAGTGCTAAAATTCGTTTTTTAGAAAAGAGGTACTTCTTTGTAAAATAAGGCAATGAAATAACTGAACTGCACGAAATTCGGACAGGAGTTCCTCAAGGCAGTGTGATGGGTCCCACTCTTTATCTTCTTACACAGCTCATTCTCTTTATACAGCTGATCTCCCCGTGTCAGAAGGAGTAGTCTTAGGCACGTTTGCCGATGACACTGCTACACTAGCTGTGCTTGAAGATGCCGCCCAGGCATCTAAGATACTACAAACAAGCTTAGATGAAATTTCAAACTGGCTAAGAGAATAGAGAATAAAGGCAAAAGAAACCAAATCTGTACATGTGACGTTCACAACAAGAAGAGATACATGCCCACCTGTACGACTAAATAATGTTGTGATTCCCCAAGCGAAAGAAACTAAATACCTTGGAATGTACTTGGACCGGCGACTAACCTGGCGAAAACATATACATATTCACGAAGCGTAAAGCATTGAGCCTACAACTAAGAAAACACTATTGTCTACTATCAAAAAAATCCAAGCTCTCCCTGGGAAATAAGATCAGGATTTATAAATGTATCTTAATGCCTATCTGGACATACGGAATACAGCTGTGGAGCACGGCAGCCAATTCAAACATTGACATACTCCAAAGGTTTCAATCAAAAATGCTTAGGATTATAACTAATGCACCATGGTACATGACTAATGATTGCTTACATCAGTACTTAAAAAAACCAAAGGTGAAAGAACAAATCACGCAAGCAGTCAGCGCCTACAAAAATAGGAGAAATACTCACCCTAATAAACTGACATCAAACTTGATGAAAACGAAGACATTCAAGAGGCTTAAAAGACAAACCCCACAAGACCTGATACTATGACAGCTGACACCGTAAAACAGATTGATGTGGATGCACCACTGGGCGCATACCAAGCATGATTAAACAAAAGCTTAACAAAAAAGATGCTGAATGTTAGTAAATGGACCGATCGCATCATAAACAAGAAAAAAAAGACAGGCTCCAGTAGTTGCCCGACTTACTCTGAATCTGATACTATCAAAAAGAAAACTATTGAACAGAGTTGTGTTCACAGAATCCTATCTTTCTGAGTAAAAACATATTGGTAGGATATGCTGGAGAAAAAGCAATATGGATTTAGAAAAAACAAATCCACCTCACTAGCAGCTTTTAACTCAGTAAAAATGGTTATTACTGAATACAACTCTAAAATTATAACATCCACCCTGTTTTCAGACCTAAACAAAGCCTTTGTCTTTGTCAACCATTCCATTACTATGATAAATTAAGTAAAATTGGTATTAAAGGATCCGGGGGGTTACCATGATCTGTTAGTGCAGGAATGTTTTAGTATTATTCCGAGAGTGGGAAAGTGACAGCGCTAGACAGGTGTCTGGCGCCATGTCTTACCTACTCTCGGAATAATCCTAAAACATTCCTGCACTAACAGATCATGGTAACCCACCAGGCTTAGAGCGTATCAATCAACTAGAACTCAGATATTGAGAGTAACATTTTTCGACAAAGTGAACAATACAACAATCTCAAATTCCCAACCGTGACGTAAATATTTAGGAGTTCCTCAGGGAAGCACCTTAGGTCCACCGCTTATCGAATGTGCGTGACGAGTCACCAGCGCACTTTAGACTTGTTTCGTTTTCGCCTTAAAAAATTAAAGACGAGACATTCAGACAAATTGTGTTAATGGTGTATCACGCCTATATTTCACCGTCATCAATCGTGGTATCATTGTCTAGGGAAACTCTTCCTGAAATTACTAGGGGTCTGTTAGCACAAAAAAAGGAGGCGTGCAATTTTCAATATGGACTGAACTGATTCTTGCAGACCAGTGTGTAAATTATACAACCTTCTCTCAGTACCTTGTATACGTATATGTTATGGCTAAATATGGATGGGGAGATAAATGTAAGATTAAGCAAGCTAAATTTAAGTTTTTCCATAACCCCTTGGTTAAAAATGAAGAATATTCATGATGTTGTATTACAGCAGTCACATCAGGATTAGGAACAGCGGCTTGTTGGCCGTACTGATGAAAATGAATGTTACTTACATGGGCGGCTTCCCCAGCAGCACACAGCCTCCATCCAGCACGTAGCCGGGGATGTAGTGCAGCAGCCACGTTAGGATCAGGAACAGCGGCTTGTTAGCCGTGCTGATGATGAACATGTACCACACGGCCAAGGGTGTGGGGAGGAAGTGGCCGATCTCTTGGATCTTTGTTGAGACGGGACCTGTCGGAAAAATAGTCAGTTTGGTTTATCTTAACTGGAGACACAGTTAAGACACAACGGATTCGTACAGTACCCGACCGTGTATTTGGCAGATAGAACTTTCTTTGAGCTTTTAAAGCTCGCTTTTTCTTCGCCACTCATACTGATTTATATGCCTCTCTTTCCCTAAACTCAGACGTAGTTGTACTTCACAGCACCACCCGGGTGTGAAAATTAAAGGTGGGATTGGGTTTGGATTGGTGGGGGGGGGATTTGCAGGTGACCTTGTTGCCATCGCGGCTTAAACTTAGATGAGGATGATGGTATTGATGAGTTATGAGCATGACATTAATACTTGTTTACAGGATATTATAAATTGATAAGATAAAGATAAATAAAAATGGTAGGGGTGTTAAAGGATAACAAACAGAACCCATTTCTACTATTTTTAGAATTTTTGTCTGTTTGTCTGCAGTCTGTGAGTCTTCGGCTGTTTGTTTGTTTAAGTATCACGTTGAAATAACAAAACCAATGTGGTTAGTTTCAATGCACAAGTATTGTGCGTAACTTAGAAAAGGTATTAGTTTTTGTTTCATTGCAATCCGTGCTCTTAATCAAAAGATAAATGTAAAGTGGTCAAGAAGCAATCATCCTCATTACTTATGATACATGCAACGACATCTATTGAATCAAACTGGTCCTAATGAATAAAGATGAAATGCTCACAAGATAACTTTAAATCGACTTATTGGGGTTTTCAAAAAGTTATGATAGCAAAAGGTACTTTAGATGGCGCTGCTTTGAAATCTTCGCAAGCTATATTGTTTGTTCGATCGCTTTCCATGCATTAAATTTTAGCAGTTTAACTCCGGGCTCGATAGATGGCGTTGTTCATTTGACGCTAATTTCTGAATCGCGGTGTTAAGATTTTCCGTGAAAAAACGTCCCTCGCTGGGTAAACTGCATCGATGTCGGTGACTCCATCCCCCCCCTGACTTGACTCTCGGGTAAGCTGTACCAGTCTACAGGCAGCTTACTTCCACAATATGACTCCATACCATACTCGCACCCTGCTGCGTGACGTGTTCGAAGTTAATATAGGCACGTAGCGCAGATAGAGCACACATGCATCCCTCTACACTCGCTTAGACTCACGCAAGGTGGCGCGACAAGGGCTCGCGACCCATGCAGACACTGGGCGATCTTACATAATACAATACAAGTAGTCAACACCTCTGTCACTGGTCGTCTCTTGCTGGTCCTCGCCTGGGCAACTGGGGGTCTCACTCGGCAGGGACTGACCGCCGGGGTGTCGTGAAGAAAGCAGCGCTGTGTGACAGCGCTGTGGCGCGCTTACAGTAATAATCACAGCAACTACACACAGGAGCACACGTTAGCCATACGTGTACCCCAAGGCCGAAGCCTATACGGCCACCCAATGCCGGGCCCGTTTTTACGGGCCGAGGATAGCCCCCGCGGCTAGGGGGCGCTGCGACAGCCCGATGCGATGCATCGATGTCGGTTGTTAGGTGTCTTTCGTTTCGTGTTGTAAAAGTATTTGGTTTCATATTGGTTACATATATATTGGTATAATAATACATACATATATATATATATATATGTATGTATTGTCTAAAATTATATTGGGTGTCTTATATTGGTCTAAAACTGTGGTCTAAAAAACTTAAATAGTTGTTGTAAAAGTATTTGGTTTCATATCTGTACTGATATTATAAAGCTGAAGAGTTTGTTTGTTTGTTTGTTTGGTTGATTGAACGCGCTAATCTCAGGAACTACTGGTTCGAATTGAAACATTCAAAAATCAAAATCAAAGCATTTATTTCAAGTAGGCCAATTACAGGCACTTTTGAATTGTCGAAACAAAGACAGCAATAAAAAATGAAGCTACAGTCCCAGTCACAAGACATAATAACTGTGAAAGTACTGTAGTTGCCCATTCCAAAGCGTAGATCTCTATGGAGAAGAATGGGCAAGAAACTTCATTATTTTAGTGTTGGATAGCCCATTTATCGAGGAAGACTATATAGCATCACGCTGCGACCAATAGGAGCGGAGCATTAATCAAAAATGTGACGCAGACGAAGTTGCGCGGGTCAGCAAGTTAAAAATATGACTATTAAATAAAAAGAAGCTATAAAATATTTTGTTTGAAAAATGTTACTACACAATTGATGACTTCCTGAACGATAAGTCACTAACTAATTGTCATACTTGCTGTTCCATTTGACATTGTTATTCGAATTGATGCTATTTCTATCTGACATTTGTTCCATTTGACATTTTTTTATTGCATTTTTCATGTCAATAATAATTTATTTTTATTTTTTTAAGTTGAAAGTTTATGTTGTTTTTTTTTTATTTAATTACGAGTATTATAAGGACTTTTACACATTGTGCATACCAGTCCCATTATACCCTAACCACATCTGACTGCCAATAGCTTATACTACTCGTAAAAATGTAAATATTAAAAGTTACTTCGATGCCATTAATTCAAACAGGCATTTTGCTACTTTAGAATTGGGTTGACCAAGAATCACATTGAATGTGCCAACATCCTGTCTGTTTAATTCAAAGGCATTTGCTAGATATGTTCTACCAGACTCAAATCGAACACATTCCAGCAATAAATGATATAGATCCTCACAGACGCCACAATCTTCACAGTTGTGGTGAGTCAGTCTTCCTCATCATAAAATTAAATTTATTGCATGGTATGTGTCCAGATCTGAGTCTGTGAGCTGTAACTATCAGTTTTCTATTTAACTTAGTGTTTGTGAACCAGGGGATATGAAGGGGCTGACATTGGATGGTTTTGTACCATATTCCTTTTTCTAATGAGCGCTTATTGAAATACAAGGAGTATTTCAAAACATATTTGTTTGTATTTAGGTAAAAACTCTGAATAATCTGGTACAATATTCATTTGTTTACCAGAGGTAGCTGCAAATTTAGCTAATGTGTCAGCCTCTTCATTACCCCTTAAGCCAACATGAGAAGGAACCCATTGCAATTTCAGAAGTACACCTCGTTCTGTAAGTTCATCTATCTTACATAAGATAAAATAAGCTATCGATGCACCTCTGCAACCAGAGGCGCATCGAGCTATGTGTTGTAGTGAGCTTTTGCTGTCTGTCAAAATAACCACCTTTCTGTGTACACCAGCATTACGAACATAAGACAATGCTTCCGATATCGCAACAAGCTCCAAGGTCATAATACAAACTTTTTTATCAATTTTAAAACAGTTAGTAAAGTTTTCCATTTAGAGGCAAATGCATCGTGCCCTGGTGCTGTGTCTTTCTTTTTGAAACAATTGTTCATTTCATGTATCGTAAAATGTTGTTCCAGTAATGAGTTATGTGAACGAAACTCGGGCGTCTTGGTAGGAACATAATCTGGTGTAAGATTAGTAAGAAGTTCAACTTTTTGTTCATTTGATACTTGTGAATTAATATTTGGTGACCTAAAACCTTTGGCCCATCTCATACGCTTCCACATCTCCGAACTAGACGTTTGCTCGTCTATGCTGCTACAGTAATTTTGAAAGTCATTTGACCTTGCTAGCCGAATAGCTTCTTTAGCTTCCTGTGTTTTACCATCCAGTATGTTAAGATTATGTGGCGTAGGGTTTTTCCGAAATTAGCTCAAGGCTAACCTATGTTGTGCTACTAAATTGGCCAAGGAGGGATTCCAGTAGGGTTTAGGTCGGAAACATTTTTTGGGATCAATAAATGTTTTTGGGATGTGTTCATCCGTCGCCTTGTTAACTGATTTTACAAATATATCATATAACGCTTGTACTGACTCATTACAGCTATTATATGAAGTCTGTGAAAAATAATAATGTTTAATAATAGTAATGTTGTTCTATTTGACATATTGCAGTTGACATTATCGTTCTATTTGACATTTGTTTCCATTTGACATAACTATTAATATTTATGCATTTTTCACGTCAATATTGTTGTCTGATTTTAATTTGTGTAATTTGCATGCATGGGCATGCAAATGTGAAGCGTGTCGTTAGAATATGGAGGAATTATTATAAATGAAACACCTGTATATTAACCCATATTTGCAAATTATTATATGACTATGATTATGATGCAATCGTGTGAGTGTTGTCAAGCGCACGCGTGTCACTTGTTTCCTTCACGAACCAAGTTGTCGTATAGCGTGCTCTATCTTGTAGCCAAGCAGTTATACTTACTTCAAGGAAACCTCCTCGCACTCAACACGGGAGTAGATCTGGACGTGGCACGCACCCATGGCGCCTACAATACTGCAACGCTTTGTGCTAGTGTGCCAGCCTGCCACGATGATGGCATGGTGTCATAATTGCCATACTCACGCCAATGGAACAGGTTCCTCGCACTAGACACGGAGTAGATCTGGACCTCCCTGTCACTGCTCGCCACACTGTCATGCTTGTTGCCAGTGTACCAGCCTGCCACTATAATGGCGTTGTTGACGTAGTCCACTGGCACGAGTGAGTAGCGCGCGTTGTCGCCTGCATACGTCACGTGGATGAGCCCTGTGGCTGGACCTAGGATCAGCTGGAATTGGGATATAGATGGTTAATGTAATGTTGTCGTACTAATATTATAAAGCGGTAAAGTTTGGATGTGGGGGGTAATCTTCAGAACTATTGATTTGTTTCATACAATTATTTCACTAATAGGAAGTTTCATTCCCGTCGAGTGTCATAGGCTATATTTAAAATGTTCTCTTAGGATAATTTCCGACCATAATGCGAGTGAAGCCGCAGGCAGAAGCTAGTTAGGTTTATCAGCTTTTGCCCGCGATTTCGCTCAAACATTTCAGTAAAACTGTTGGTCGATGTAGCTACGTACCCCACTGGCGCCATACGCGCAGCTGGTGTCCGCCCAGCCCGGCATCGGCTCCCGGTACGACGAGATCACTGGAATTATACAAGAACAACACAGCAAGTCACAAACACAACACAAGTTACAAGTCTTTAGACCTTCAACGTATCATGTTCTGTTGGAAACAGGCCTCCTTACTTCTCTATCAGAGAGACTGGGCTGTTATCTCTCTGTCTTCGTTTATTTGAGATCACGTGGTGGTATCTCACAATTTTATCCCTCACCATTTTGAAAGCTTTTTTGAAGGGAATTTTGCGGTGTAATTACAGTCCCATCACACATTTCAGCCGTGTCTCCGGGCACAGCTCTGGGGCAGCACAGCGTCTGCTATACCTCTGGCATCGCAGATATTATGCGGCCCCACTTATCGACGCAGAATCACCTTTTCCCGGTCAGTAAGAGGTTTACATCTATGACGCGAGTCGACACCGCGCCGAGACATAAAAATGGGAAACATAGATATGTTGATACGTGATCAACTCACGTCAAATCTCCCTTACTATCAGAGAGGCCGTCGGCTTGTTTGCTATACAACAATAACTATGTCTTACCGACTGCGGGTCTCACTATGCTGATAGGCATGTCCCCAGCTCTGCTCCTCACGACCTCTTCAGCCACCGCCTTCGCGAACGTGTACGTGTTTGGGTATCCCTTGATGAGGCTGCAAGTAAAATATACCTTCTGTAGCCATTTTAGTAAAATGTCTCGCTGGTCTAACTGTTGCAAGTTGGTTCTATTTCACAAATATTGCAACAGTCAGAGTCCTGTATGACGCACTTGTCAGGAGTCATCTGGAACATAGTGCGGTCATATGGTCTCCGCATGAGGCTAAGTACTCGATAATGTTAGAGCGCGTTCAGAACAAGTTTACGCGCTACTTGTAAAAAAAACTTTATGGGTTATATCCGTTTTACCCATTGATGTACCCCACTCTATTTGTACTGGGTATGGTCGGGTACAATCAAACTCAGGGTGCGGCGGGAGTTCGCACTAGTTGCGTACCTACTTAAAATACTTCGTGGCATAGAGCATAATCCAGGAGTGCTGCAGCGATTGAATTTGTGTGTACCTGACCGCTACGTGTGCAGGCGGCGGCGTCCGCCACTGCTGGCCGTGCCAACAGCTAGGACAAATTTACTTGCTAAGACACCTCTTACTCGAGCAATCCGTGTACTTAACGAACTTCATTTAAAAATTGATATATATAATTACATGTCCTTGGAGTGAATTCTCAAAGATTCTGTTATTTATTTTATGTTATAATTTATAGTGTGTAGGTAGACCATTCACGTTTATCTATGTTACCTTGTATCAGTTTTGTATAACTTTTTATTTAATGTATTGTGTTCCTAAAGCTATATTTTTATTTTTTATTGTTAGTAATGTATGTCTAGATGTAGATTTCAACAAAAGCCGCACTATCGCATTAGGTTTAAGTGTTACCTGTAATGATAGTTGTAAGGAAGATTTTGAATAAAAATAAATAAATAAATAAATTTCCAGTTCGGGCAACGTGTTACTGGGTTTTTCCATCAAGAATCTCAGTAGCAGCCTCAGAGTTTGGATTTGTGCCCGTTTGATGGCAATAGGGTTACCCCCTATTACATGGGACTTAAACATTACTGGCGAAATTTGTGACAGGTGTAATGTTATTAATTTATGTCTTGCAAAATGTTTATTAGTAGGGTCAACCCGGCTTCGGACGGCTGCGCACCTTTCGGTCGGACAGATTCAACAGTATACATTGATATATTTTGAACTCATCTATAAACAGAAGAATAGAAACCAAATAAAAAGAAACAGTTTCTCCCATCGAGGTATCATTATGTTAGCTACTAACAAAAACAAAAAATAAATTAATATTTTAATCATATTTTTACAAAATAATAATTAAATAAATATCGCAGGACATTACACACAGCGCTATCTAGTGCCACACTAAGCAACGAGGCTTGTGTCGTGGACACCAGATAGTTGATATACTACATAGATACTTTTTGTTTGTAAATACATACTTATTATACATATAAACATCCATGACTCGGAAACAAATAAACAATAAATAATAAAACAGATACAATCTTTTATACGTCAGAGTCCGGTGTCCTGTGTCCGGCCTTACCAAGGGGTATCGTATAACCCAGTACTAACTGGATTGTGGAGGTCAAAGGGTAAAAAACTGGTATTCAGCTGCATTTGGTTAGACTGGAAGCTGACCCCAACATAGTTGGGAAAAGGTAGGCAGATGTTGAGTCCAGTGTTCCGGTTTTACCGAACCTAGACATGGACCGATTTGATCTGACCGCTGTCCTGGAAATTAATGTAATCTCAAAAATCAGTCAGTATGGTGCGGTGCGATGCTGTATCCTGTGCGGTGCTACTGTTAACTGTCACCGCCACCTGACACCAACATCACCTGCCTACAGATTGGGCCCTAGGTTAATTTTGGACACCACCAAGAGATATAAACTGGATCTGCTCAGGAACTCGTAAGATTTTCGCTGTTTTTAAAATGATTGCTTAAATAGTGTATTTTGTGGCGAAATGTTCAACACCACCGAAAAGGAATTCCTTCCCGATCAAAGCTCTCCGACACGAGTCACGACGGTGTGTATCATTATGTTCTAATCTCGGTGATGCGCGTGACATAACATAATAACAGGGTTAGGCAAAGATGTGCCTGTACTGTGCTGTGGCTGTACTACCGTTTCGCGAGTCATGTTTAGCTGACATATAATACGGCAGAAAACCAGACTCCGTGACTACTGTTCAAAAATTCCTGATGAAAAAGTCCAATAACACTATGCCCGACCCGGGCATCTAACCCAGGACCTCATACTGCAGTAGTACCACTAGACCCACGAGACAATCGTTCGTAGATATGTTTAAAAACCGCTATAGTTAAGATTTCCACTCACTTGTCAGCAATAGCTTCGAACCTCTCCTGGTCGAAGCTCTCGGCCATGCTGATCATCAGCTCGGGCGGTACGGGCGCCTCGTAGAACTTCTCCAGGACTTCCTTATCCACGAACTGGTCGGTAGCGTTGGCGTACGTCGTTGAGACGTAGACGAATGATCTGGGATGGTGACATAACATCGATAACATGCCTAGGTATATTCCGCAAGGAACATGTGTAAATATGTATTATAAACCTACATTTCCATAGTTTATGTATAATTGTGAATTGTGTGTAGAGAGAGATGTATGAAAGAGATCAACGATGGAAGAAACTCGCCAGAAGAGGTGTTAAGTTTCGCCTACCATTAAGTGTTTAGCAATGTGTGCGTCTAATTAGCTTTGCCTACTCTTTATTACTAGGCGTTATTTTAAAATGCGCGTTTTCAAGTGGGCGTAAATTTTGCTCCGTACAATAAGTAATTGAACATTAAAATTTAATTGTACAACATCGTTCAATTGTAAATCATTAAACACTATTCATTTCTGAAGACTGTTGTTTATTTCAAGGGAGTACCGAAGATTCGTAAGTTGCGTCTCAGGATCCGTGTCACTTGAGCTTATACTTGGTGACTAACACCTGTATCAGTCAAGTCAAAGTAATTACTTGAGTTTAAGTAATTATAACTCATGCAAACATTTTATGAAATAGAGAAGTATTAAACGAATTAAGAACCGTCAAAGAAAGCAAAGCTAGAATTCTAACGCTTGACAATTCTAACTTCAAGCTATTACTAAACTACAGAATAAGAATCTCCTCAAAATATATATACTCAAGTAATTACTTTGACTTACGGGTATAAAAGCTCAATTTACATTGGTGAACTGTTTAGCGAAGTAGATCAGTACAGTGAGTAAGGACAGCGGTGTAAACGATCGGACAGTAACGGAAAGAAATAGGCTTGTAGTATAAACACTCACTGTCCAGGTGTAACTCGGGATTAAGAGTTACTTACCTGAGTTTCCTGCAGGCCTGTCCGAGCAGCACGGCCTCCCTGGTGCCGCGCACGTTGATCATGGTGGCGACGCGCAGCGCCTCGTCGAACCGCGTTGTCGCAGCCATATGGAATATCATGTCCACCTGGAACAGCACCATGTATTTAGTTAAAAGTGTTTTGCTTCGTTGTTTGTTTCATTGACTTTTTGCCACCGACTTCCGAAAGCAAAGCTATTTTCCAGTTTTTTTGTTCTTTTTTTTGGAAGTTGGTTTTATTTATTTTTGCAAAAAAGTTTTTATTTTAACCTTTTTAGTTGTGTATGTTGGTATCTCACACGAATCTTTGTCAAGTATGGATTCTACATTGAAAGTAGAAGTTATCGCTAACGAACTAGTGGGTGGTGGAAGGGCTGGTAATGGGCAGACTCATTGTAGGAATATCACAGCGAGCAGATAGTTTAGGTATGGTCAACCACATTAGCGACACCAATTTGACTTCGATACTACTACCAGCAGCACCTCCAGGTGATTTTCAGAGTGCTAGTGGACTACAAACGTGCAGATGACTGAACTAGTACATGCAGAGATTGTCATTTTGGAACGGAATGACGGTTGTTTTGGTACACACTGCGACATATCGACCTAAACATTTCCAGTATAACAGGCCTCGCTTTGCATCGATTTCCTTACAATGAGACATAATTATATCCACTTATACTGGTTTTGTATACCTTGATTATTCGTCGTGCGAATGGTTCACCGAGAAGTGAATTGAAATGTAAGTAAACAATTTGGATCAATTTTGGATTTGAATTTGGACAATTTTATTATTTTTGGTTGTAGTTGTTCAGAAGCAGACTAAAAAGCCAGATTGATATGGGTTCCCTATGTCAGTTCGAAACACTATTCTGCGAAAATTATTACATCGATGACTATACATCGATGCCTTCGTAAAGCGACGTAATGTTTTAACGACGCCTTTTTTGTTCGCTGTCTCTTAATATCGATAACCTTACATCGAACCCTTGTTTCTTCGACGTTTGTTTGTTCTATGTAACATTACTTCGAAAATATTAAGCCAGCGAGATATTGATTTATAAAGAATATATGTTGCAGTTTGTAATTATTTCTTTTAATAAAATTTTGTGTGATTCTTAAAAAAAAAAACACAAATAAAGCCTTGCTAAACTCAAAGTTGGACAAGTTATGCCGCTAGAGGCTTTAAAGTAATTTAGTTTTGTAAAATTCAGGGTAGAACGTGGTAACCGTGTGACGCTAACACGGTTACCACGTATTCTGTACATCATTTTGAACCCCCACATAAAATTTCTGCATCGGTTATTAAAAAAAAAACAATAGTTTCCTACAATACTGCACCTACACGGTCAAAATGAATGGAACAGCTGTTTTTTTTTTTTAAATTACGGAATGTTCTGACTACGTGTTTTTTTGCCTTTGGGGATTTAAAAAATAAGAATCGACTTTTTAGTGGGTCTACTTTCACAAGTTGTGCATTTTACACAAAGTTCAAGAAATATTTTACCATAATGCAGCATATTATTATGAGAGCAGACATTATTTGATTATTAAAAGGTTATGAAACGGTTTTTTTTATTGATGGTCCCCATCGCAATCTTGGATGTACCATTATTTCGTAGAAAAATGTATTGACTAAATATGTTCGAAGTATCGTTACATAGAATAAACAAGGGTTCGATGTAAGGTTATCGATATTAAGAGACAGCGAACAAAAAAGATGTCGTTAAAACATTACGTCGCTTTACCAAGGCATCGATGTATAGTCATCGATGTAACAATTTTCGCAGAATAGTGTTTCGAACTGACATAGGGAACCCGATTGATATACCTGGGTGGTGATGGTGGCCCAGTCCTGGTCGCTGAGGCCGAGCCTTATCTCGGCCACGTCGCCTTCAAGCGGCACGATCCGCTCGGCGAAGTTCGGCTTCTTCTTTCTAACCATGCTGTACACCTGCAAATAACATTCGTCGTGTCTGTACTACATAAGATTCAGCTGCATCATTTACCAGTCGCACGTACGACTGCTGAACGTGCGTCGTGCAGCCCTGATTCCAGGTCAGCCAAAGAGTTTTTGAATTATCCAATAGGAATTTCTTCCGTACTCTTTTATGAGTGTGTGCGCAGTTATTGACAACCCTCGGTCGTAGCCCGTGTTTGATCTCGAGATGCGATTGGCCGTTAATGAATTCGCTCAGTCGACCTAGAGTACCTCAGCAGGTACTCGTATTCAGTCAGGTCAGTGTCGGGTTGTGTGTTGAAAAAGTCATTGAGAGGGTTTATTAACTTAACTGAGAGGGTTGTATTGGTGATTTTAATTATTATAACTCTGTAAGACATATTTGTTACGGTCACAAATCAAATTTAATCAACACACAATCCGACACTGACCTGCAAATTGCAAAAAAAAACGTAAGAATATATGAATTTCGCGGTCTTCATATTTTCTTCTTCTTCTTCTTCCACTTGAACCGACCGCAGGCGCCGGCGCCGCATCGGTGACCGACCTCATGAAAACGCGCCATAAACATGTAACAAATTTAATGGTGGTCAATTATTTATACTAATTACTACTGGAAATACACTCATGAAGTTATGTTTTACGTGTATGTCACGAGCACCAATATGTATACACTTTCCTAAATTTAAAAGCAATTTATGCGAGAAATAACGATTGTAACTTGGAGATAAGATCTATTTCATAAAAATATGAGTTCCAAAATGCTATGTTCGTAATACTATGCAGTTTTAATCAGTACAGTGGCCTTGATCACTTTTAAAAGTTGCTAAGTGTTTACATATTGGTGCTGGTGACTGTACGTGTGACGGTAGTCTCCTACTCACCGGGTCCTGCAGCATCTCTTCGACCCTCTGCTGTATGCACATGCCTTTCTTCGGCCGCAGCAGGATGTACACCTTGTCGATATCACACGCTCTGGAAAGGTAGAATGTCAGTTTAGCAAGAATTTACAACTGTTTCGGAAATATCGATGCCTTGAATTTTATTGGCATCGCAATATTTTGGTCGTCATCACACGTCAGCCAAAGGACGTTCCTGTACCAGTACTTACGTACGTTACGTATTCCCTATAAATCTTGTTATGACCCCCGTATAATTCATATTTATATAAAAATTACTTATTAAAAATAAATTGTTTTCTCGTTTCTTGACAATATGTTGACTTCATGTTTTAGTTGTTTTGTTAACTTTGGGGTTAAGAATAAGATTGTTAAACGGTACGCAGTCAAAACTGCAGAAATTCGGTTTAAAGAAACTTTTATTCCCAGTAAAAACATAATGTCACTTACTTGAGAACAATACTAAAAGACATACATACATAATATTTTTAGTATATGCGAAACCAGAATATAGTTTGTTCAGAATAAGTAACTGAATCGATTCCAATAATTTTTATATCATGTTATATTTTGTCCCAAAAATATTTAAAAAGGGTTACACAACACAGGCTTTAGGCGCGGGCGCACAGTGGGGCGCCGCGTGGTGAGTATGTTTTTGTACGGACAACCAGGTAACATAAGAAGCTTAGAATTTGTGATTTTTCATGATACAGTTTAGAAATTTTATACATAGATTCTTTACTTAAAAATACTAGACAAGTGTTTCAGGTTTCGCATATACTAAAACTAATGTTGTATATAGATTACAAAAAGAAACAACCAACCACAAACAAACTTGACAAACTTTCAGGTCTCATCCATCGGCCATTAATTGTATTCCAACATTTTAGTTTGGGAATTCATCGGGGTACGTCTGCTTCTGCAGCCTTGCAAGAGAAACGAAGGTTGGCTTTGTTTCGCCTGCAAAGTTTTGGAGGGAAACTCCGTACAAAACGAAAGCTTTGATTTGCTGTCACCCAAAGTGCAGTGACTATATATAGCCCCAAGGCGATGTCTTTTAAGCCAGTTGTTGATTATTACCTGAAGAGCTTCTCAATGAGCTGCTTGCCGAGGAAGCCGGAGCCTCCCGTCAGGAATACGACAGCACCCCGGTAGAACTGCTGCACGGCGGAGTGTCCGCGCTCCGTGGCCTCGATCATAGCCTTCTGGCGAGACAGCGCCTCTAACTCCACGGCTAACGCTGGGTCCATGATGTTCTGGTCCAGCAGAGGCTCCTGTGGTATAAGGATTTATAGATTTAGACGTTGATTCAATAGACTCTTCACATCAAAGATTGAACGCTTACGAAAGTTACCGACGTGCGGGCTTTGGTGTTTAGGGTCCATAAGGTTATCTAAGTTTCCGGCCAAAGCCAGACTAGTTTGACCTAGGCCATAGTTACCGGACCCCTCCCGCTCTCCCCAGGGCGGAGGACAACCATTGAAGATTTCCACATCGTGAACAAAAATGCCATAGTAACTGTGCTAGGGCATATCACATACGACCGTAGCACAGACCGACTCGGCGCCAGGTTAGGTTTGCACTGTGACCAGCTCTGCTCAAACCGAGCGAGCAAATCGAGTGGTGCGGTGAAAACTTACGGCGAGCGCTACATCCGAGTAAGTTAGTAGCAATGTGCTTTGTTTGGGTTATAGTAAGGCAGCCGACAGGGTTTTTCAGCAAGCATATTCTGCATGAAATTTGAATTGAATTTGAGCTGTGTCTATGCTAAAACTACACTATGACAATAAGTTTCAGACAGGAGCCCTTCGGGCAGAGGCCCACTTTCAGATTTCAAAAAGGTTTGTCCAGCAACGTTCATTTTTAACCGACTTCAAAAAAGGAGGAGGTTCTCAATTCGGTTGTATGTTTTTTTTTGTGTTTGTTACCTCATATCTTCGTCATTTATGAACCGATTTGAAAAATTCTTCTTTTATCTGAATGGATCTACTTCCCGATTGGTCCCATTTCATCAAAATCGGTTCAGCAGTTTGGTTTTTAAATCAAAATAGCTGGAAAAAATATGTCATCCAAGTAAAAGAAATTGCGAAATTGATACATGATTAGGATTTGTGTGTGATGCGATAGATAAAAATGGCAAAATAAAAACGTTTTTGCAAAAAAAAATAACCGACTTCCAAAAAAAAACACAAAAAAAGTGGAAAATAACATTACTTTCGGAAGTCGGTGACTATGGTTTGTTTCATTGACTTTTTTGGCACCGACTTCCGAAAGTAATGTTATTTTCCACTTTTTTTTTGTTTTTTTTTTCATCTCATTTTTTTCATTTTATCTCATCGTACTAAGCCTGCAGCAAAACGACTCAAACAGGCAAAAATTTTCGAAGTTATTGTGACTCTTTCTTTTTTTCTACTAAATATTAAGAATCTGACGATTCCGAAAATTTATAATTGGGCATTTGAAAACTGAAAGCTCGAAACCTTTTCATAGTTTTAGCGTTCTCTCATCACGCCCTCTACTCAGCTATAGCTTGATAGCTTCATGCTGGATATTCTTGCTGAAAAACCCTCTGTGCTCGCTTAACAAAGTTTGGCCGGTGACACTTAGATGGAGGGATAAAACTGAACAAGCACTTCTTCAGGCCGTTCTTTAGGCCATGACAATTACCTGGATTCTATAACGTGAAGTATCTCCTAGCAGTCTCTCCATTCCTTTGGTTCACTTAGATCCTACCTTTTCTCATACGACAATTGAATATTACTTCCACAAAAACAGTCTCTAAGTACAGGCTATTTTCACACAAGTATAAAAAACACACTGTAAGAAACAAAAATACTTTTGCTCCACTATTTTATTTACACATAAAAACCACGTATTTACAAGAAAGACGCTACGCTAGGCTACGCTACGTAGACCACTACACTGTATGTTAGGACATGTCTGAGAGCATTTTTCTCCTTCGATACATTTTGACGCGGAGTAACTAGCAAAAATGGAGTCTCTTGGAGTATCGTGTGGTTAGTACCTAATCTGGTTTCAGAGTTTTTATGCCGCCCATGGGCTTCTGACTTGGCTTTACGTGCCGTCTAGAAATATCTCATGTTTTCCTTCAACGGAGCAAGTGATAATTATGTAATACGCACATAAACCCGAAAAATCAGAGGTGCGGCGTGTCTTGGGTCCGAACTTATGATTTGGCAGTCCGACGGTCACATCACTAGGCTATCACTGCTTGTAACACTTGAAGCAATAAATGGAGTGCCCCTTCTTCCTTCTCATCGATGGTATAACTTATTCAAATATTTGGTCCTAGTATGTATCCCACTAAATTTCTGAGTTTAGCTACACGATTGCTGACAAATGCGTGCACTGACTCAAATCTGTGTGGTTTTTTCCTTAAAAGACCATGAATCTGCATGGTCTTCATAATAACCTGACCTGACCAAGATTATTTGTCCTTGCGTTAAAAGAGACTGTGAGTGTAATTGGAGAATAATACAATAATCTTTATTAGCCATAAGAATAACAACTAAACAAAAAATATATTAAAACTAGTGCTAAACTTATTTTCTATGATGCTAAAAGATTACATACCCAATTAGTAACTCAGTACACAATAATAAATAATTTCTGGTTGTGACGAACCAATTCACGCTGACCCCCGTACTAGTTATAAACTGTATTACGGTGGGCCAGTTTTCCTCGTTAGCCGATTAGAAAGAAATAAGTTAGATTATAGAACTTTTAAACTTAAATGATACAAAGCAAAACTGACGGTAAAAGTATCAAACATTCACATTGTTGCTCCGTTGACTTTTTACTTTGTAGGTAGTAGTGTAAATTTACATAGTATATGTAAAATTTCCAGAAGCTAAGTTTGTTTACAAATATTTGAATTGTTTTCTTGTTACTTTATATAAGACAAAAAAGGCAGATTTAAAATTAGATAATAAGTGAACTAAAAATAGGTTTTTTTTTATAATTATAATTTTTTTTCTTTTACTTTAACATGCCATTTTTTTTAGAATGTACTGATGTATTCGTTTTGGAACTCTTACTGTAGCTTATGAATACTTTGACATTTACGCTGACGTCAGAGGTCTTGATTAATAAGACACTAAAACCGTATAGAACAATAATTAGTGACACTTAAAGTGGCTTTTAGAAACGCTTACTCGGGCACACCGGGTACCTAGTACTATCACTACTTTACACTTTAAACAAACGTGATGTTATGTTACCTATACTACTCAGGTTTGCAATGACGTTTTCACTCCATTTACAACTTACTCCGTGACATTGAATGACGACAACGGTATTTTCTCCGTAATACAGAACATGCAAGCTGGCAGAATGTTGGTTGTTGGTATCATTTATATAAAATCGTTTATTTGGACTATTCAGCATTATTGTGCAGCGAATATCACGTGCGAGCATGTGCCGAAGTACGAGTCACGCGTTTACAATATTATCGAAATACAAAATACCTTTTCTTGTACCTACATATTTCTTTTATTAAAGTGTTTATTTATTTATTTAACAATTTATGTACACACTAAATACAGAAATCAAGAAAGGAACAGAAAAGAGAGTACAAAGGTATTGCTTATTTCTAATGAAATCTCTTCCAGCATACCTGCGAAAGTGAAGTGAAGTGAAGTGTTATTGGGTTTTTCTTTCAAAATTTTCTCAGTAGCAGCCCCGAAGTCTGGATTTGTGCCCGGTGGATGGCATTAGGCTCGCCCCCTACTACATGGGGCTTAAACATAGCTGGCGAATTATAGGAGTACTATAATGGGTACAGCTCTGCCTAACCCTTCGGGGGTTACAGGCTTCACCATCAACCGGGCACAAATCCAGACTCCGTGGCTGCTACTGAGAAATTCCTGTTGGAAACACCCAATAAGACTTTGCCCGACCTGGGAATCGAATGAACCCAGGACCTCATGCTCAGCAGTCGCGCTTGCGACCACTCGACCCACGAGACAGTCAATATATAATAAGAAGGATAATATATTTATCAACCCTCTCTGTCTGTATTAAGGGTGGAAGTGGGGGGTGGTTTTTGAATGATGTGCAAGGATGTCTTCCAGGTCCAAAACTGATTGAAGGTTTTTTGTGACAAAATTATACCAAAATATCATCGGAAAATCAAAAACCTAACCTGCTTACCTACCTATCTAGGTAAGCAGTGATAGCCTAATGGTGTGACCGTTGGACTGCCAAGTCATAGGTCTCGAGTTCGAACCCAGGACACGCACCTCTGATTTTTCGGAATCATGTGCGTATTGAATAATTATCACTTGCTTCGGTGAAGGAAAACATCGTGAGGAAACCAGCATACCTGAGAGATGTTTCTCGACGGCATGTAAAGCCAAGTCAGAGGCCCATGGGCGGCATAAAAACTCTGACACCAGGTTAGGCACTAACCACACGATAAAGAAGAAGAAGGAAGAAATCAAAAACTTAGCAAAAGAGACAACTCGTTGTAGATTTCGACTACCTAAGACATGGAGGCTCCACACTGACTCCAGACTGGAGGTCCTCAGCACTGAACTAACGAGTCCTGTGAGCTGAAGCTGAAATAGCGCTCCTCTTTCGTGTCTGTGACGTCACGGATCGATGCCCTGGATAGGGGCGGCGATTGGCTAGAATGCCGTGTGTAGATGTCTTGTCCGTGCGCACTAGTTGCGTGGTAGACCATGCATTGTAGAATTGACTGTGCTACATATAGGGTGTAAAACTATACCCATCCCATAGTCGAGCCGTGGTTGGGTGACCACCCATTTACCAAGTTTCCTCCGTGGCTCAGAAAGCACGTTAAGCCGTTGGTCCCGGCTGTCATTTGTAGATCTTTGGCGGACGTTACAGATAGTCGGCGGTCCGGAAAACTGACAACATCTCGCCAAGAGGTATCTAATTACGTACCGAGTACTAATCGGGTTGTGGAGGTGAGACAGGCAGTCGCTCCATGTAAAATATGGGTATTTAGCTGCATCCAGGTAGACCGGAAACCGATCCCAACATAGTTGGGAAAAGGCTAGACCGCTGATGAATATTTTTATATTATACAAGCTTTTGCTCGCTGCTTAGCTCACGTCATGTACGGTAACTTAACCACGGGAACGTTTTTAATGTAGCCTGTTACACTCGGGGATAAAGTAGCTTTCTGTTAGTGAAAGAATTTTAAGAATTGGATCAGTACTTCTAATGATTACATACAAACATACAAACAAATACCTCTTTATTATAATAATATATTAGTTTAGTATAGATCACCAGTTCTTCTTCCTTTTTAACCGACTTCAAAAAAAGGAGGAGGTTCTCAATTAGGTTGTATTTTTTTTTTTGTGTTTGTTTCCTCATATCTTCGTCATTTATGAGCCGATTTGAAAAATTCTTCTTTTATCTGAATGGATTTACTTCCCGATTGGTTCCATAGAAATTTCATTAAAATCGGTTCAGCAGTTTGGTTTTGAAATCAAAATAGCTGGAAAAAATATGTCATCCAAGTAAAAAAAATTGCGAAATTGATGCTTGACAAGGATATGTGTGTGGCAAAAAAGTCAATGAAACAAACAATAGTCACCGACTTCCGAAAGTAACGTTATTTTCCATTTTTTTTGTGTTTTTTTTGGAAGTCGGTTTTTTTTTTGCAAAAAAGTTTATTTTTTCTTATTGATCACTACGGTTGCTCATAACTACGTGTTGTTCGACGACCATTACTTTTGGCCGATTTTCGCCCTTAACCCTAATAATAACCTGATATATTACATAAGGCCGTGTGCCAGTATGCCGATGTGGACGGATGGAACTTGACCTCATTTTCGTTTTTAAAGAGCAGACGAATTCACGTAAAACAGCAAATACATTTTTTATAATAAGTAAGTCATTTTATGCCCTTAGGACAAACTGGTTGGTTGTCGGTCTGAAGAATACAAGCTCGGGTATTCGAGCCCGAGGATATGACATAAGTAGCTGTTGCTCGCGGAGTCGCGGCCTTTGTCTGCGTGGAAATAATTATAAAAAAACCGGTCAAGTGCGAGTTGGACTCGCGCACCGAGGGTTCCGTACAAACCTGTGGGTATATAACTTTTTTTTATATGACGAAACTAAAAATTTACGGTTTTCGTAATTTTTCCTATATCTGTACTATAAGATGTGACTTCGTACAAAATTTCAAGATTCTAAGTTCACGGGAAGTACCCTGTAGGTTTTGATTCCCGTGCGAGTTTCGAAAATTTGCGGAAATTTGCGGCCTAAGTGGCTGTATCTTTTGATTGCGTTGACTTAGAAGGTTGATTTTTCTACAGCTTCCAGGGACAGTAGAACTAAGTATCATATAGAAATTTCAGTTTGATACCTCCACGCGTTCCTGAGAAAAACGGTCTTGACAGACGGATGGACGGACGGACGGACGGACGGACGGACAACAAAGTGATCTTATAAGGGTTCCGTTTTTTCCTTTTGAGGTACGGAACCCTAAAAATATCACTTCCCTATTTGAATCGCAGAACATGTCAAGGGTTTTCATGTAAGTGCACGGAAGCCTATTCCTTTTCTAAATTAGAAGTACCCTTAGTGACTCCTTATAACATCAGCTATCTGCTAATAAAAGCGCCGCCAAAATCGGCGGAAACACGCGGAAGAAGCTGTTTTTTTTTTTAAATTACAAACAGACACTTCAATTTTATTTATATAAATATAAGATATAACATCCCGTCGGTATTTCATAAAGACGTAGGCATAGACGTAAAGTAAATACACCCATATATTTAATTTTTATAGGAGACGAGCTTACTTAACCAACATTTGTTTGTTTCATTGTCTTGTTTGCCGCTGACTTCCGAAAGTAAAGTTTTTTTTCACTTTTTAGTGTTTTTTTGGAAGTCGGTTATTTTTTTGCAAAATATTATTAATTATTTTACTCTTTTTAGTTGTGGTATCTCACATAAATCCTTGTCAAGTATCGATTCTACATTGTAAGTAGAAGTTAGTAACACATCATCCACACAGACGAAGAAGACAATGCATACTATGGAGAAAAACTCATGAAGTAAGGAAGCGAAATTAAAAACAATTAATACGGGACCACAGCGCCAGCATCTTCTACCTAATAAAAATAATTCACTTAATTTGGACTAGGAATCACTGAGAAATCGATTTACATACATGAAAAAAAAGATGCTGGGGGACCATAACCTCCTCCTTTATTAGAAGTCGGTTAAAAACAGCTTTAACCAGAAGTATTATTTATATTACTCTCTTATTTGGACAAGCCTAAAAATAATTTAAAAGATATTTTTCGTACGTACCTACTAATGTTATCACTCACTAAACTTTAATATCACAATACTGACGTTCACGGATCAACCAAGTTGTATCATAAAACAATAAATAATTTCACTTTTTCTTATGTTATTTACAATAATCGACCGCTTGTCACCTGCACTCGCTGCAGTTTGACGACAAAATGCAGCGCCTTGACCGAAATAGCTACTTTAAGGCTTTTTTGGAAGCTTACATACATACAGTGTGTTCCTTAATTATTTTTTAATATTGTATATTGAGTTGTAGTGTTATACCTAGGTCTTCACTCCGAATCGATTCGAATTTTGAAGTAGCGAATAATATCATATACACTTTATATCTTAGAATGTATTTTGTATGTCCGCAAAAGCCGAGGACTTTTCAAAATTCGAAGCGACTTCCATAATAGAAATACACGCAGTAAACAAGAAATTGTAATACCCGAGTTCAGATTAACTAAAACTAGCAAATCTTTTCTTATAAACAGTATACACTTTTATAACAAGTTGCCAAAGTCAGTTTTAGAACACTGACCGATGGAAAGTTCAAAAAACTACATCAAACGTGTCCTTATTAAAAAAAAAAAAAACAAAAAAGTCCATGAAACAAACCATAGTCACCGACTTCCGAAAGTAATGTTATTTTCCACTTTTTTTGTGTTTTTTTGGAAGTCGGTCTTTTTTTTGCAAAAAGTTTTTATTTTACCCTTTTTAGTTTTAGTATCACACACAAATCCTTGTTACGTATCAATTTCGCGATTTCTTTTACTTGGATGACATTTTTTCAGCTATTTTGATTTCAAAACCAAACTGCTGAACCGATTTTGATGAAATTTCTATGGGACCAATCGGGAAGTAGATACATTCAGATAAAAGAAGAATTTTTGAAATCAGTTCATAAATGACGGAGATATAAGGTAACAAACACAAAAAAAGGTAAAATTAAAACTTTTTTGCAAAAAAAACCGACTTCCAAAAAAAACACTAAAAAAGTTTTGCCACCGACTTCCGAAAGTAAAGTTATTTGGCAATTTTTTAGTGTTTTTTTGGAAGTCGGTTTTTTTTGCAAAAAAGTTTTTAGTTTACCCTTTTTAGTTATCGTATCACACACAAATCCTTGTCAAGTATCAATTTCGCAATTTCTTTTCCTTGGATGAAATTTTTTCCAGTTATTTTGATTTCAAAACCAAACTGCTGAACCGATTTTGATAAAATTTCTATGGGACCAATCGGGAAGTAAATCCATTCAGATAAAAGAAGAATTTTTCAAATCGGTTCATAAATGACGGAGATATGAGGTAACAAACAGAAAAAAAAAAACATACAACCGAATTGAGAACCTCCTCCTTTTTTTGAAGTCGGTTAAAAAAGTGGAAAATAACATTACTTTCGGAAGTCGGTGCCAAAAAAGTCAATGAAACAAACCATAGTCACCGACTTCCGAAAGTAATGTTATTTTCCACTTTTTTTTGTGTTTTTTTTGGAAGTCGGTTTTTTTTGGAAAAAAGTTTTTTCTTTTCTTTTTAATCAGATGTTGTACAATAGTTTATACACCAAAACGTTATTATTTATCGATAGCATTTATGACTCTATATAAATCTATGTCAGATTTTTGTTTTCGAGGGGAGTTTAGAGGCCCCACAGAATGCAGAATTTCTATTGGCCGATAGTTTAGTCGGACTGGACTGACCTACGCACACTAGGCCAACTAAACAGTCTGGTTGGCGACTGCGCAAGACCAAAAGTCGGTTGACTGCGCTCGAACTATTTGCTAGTTACAACAATTTGGCTAGTAAGAACTATCGTTCGAGTCTGCCAATTATACAATCGGCAAATGTGCGCGCGGGATAAGAGCGCAATACTGGTCTAACAGTTAGCCGACAGGTTAGTTTAAAGACAATCGTGTAGCCCGTCCAAAGACTATATACCACTTGACTGCGCATACAGTGCCCCGACGCTCGAAAACTGTTAGCGTTTTGTCGCCTATGCATAGGCTACGATACTAGAAACCATTTTAGTTGTGACCAAGTATTAGACCTGCGTGCACGCTAAATTATTGCATTTTTTTAAAACTTTTTATGCAATTATAACGCATCAAAATGCCTTCATGCGCGGTGATGTGGTGTGGGAAACATTCCAAGACATCTAGTTACAAAAAGGATGGCATGACTTTTCACCGGTAAGTAAACAGTAAGAAAATTATTTTTGATTTAATCAGATTATTAGAATCTCGTTAGAATGGCGGCTGGGTGAAAGAGCACACGTACTCACAGCAGAAATCAATCTGCGTTGATGTCTTTTGGAAACGTCTCGTTCTTTCATTAGACAATTCTAATTCTTTTATCCCTTTCTTTCCCTTTGTATGTTTATCGTAAAAACCTGTGCAGTTATCTTTAATAACCGAAATTGGTAGCTGTCGATCAATTTCGGATAATAAAATTTAAATTAATAAAAAATGTTAATCAATTAAAATACTGCAATAAAATACCTATCTATTTTTAACCGACTTTAAAAAAGGAGGAGGTTATACGTTCAGGACCCTAAAACTTTAATTCGAAAAAACCTTTACGAAATTAATTCATTTTTAAAATCAATAATAACAGGATACATGTTTTTTGTGATCGATTGTTTTTGATTAAATATCATTATTAAGTATTAGCTGTTGCTCGCGACTTCGTTCGCGTGGAAGAAGTTTCATACTAACTTTCAACCCCTATTTTAGCCCTTTAGGGGATGAATTTACAAAAATCCCTTCTTAGTGCACATATAAGGAACGTTTGTGCAAAATTTCCTTCTAGACCCAGCAGTTTCAGCTGTGCGGGATCGATCAGTCAGCCAGTCAGTTTCTGACTTTATATATTTATGTATATAAATATATATGTATATATCGGATTTTGGAGCAGTTGAGACTCTACGTGTCGCTGTCTTTCCGTCGGTTGGTCCTCCATCATGGGCGTGTACGTGCAGGGTGAGAAATAATATTTGCAAAATAACTCTCTTAATTTAATAACAAATATTTCAATGAAACTTATTCAAAATAATGAAAGATTACAGTAATAAAATGAAATCACAATAATTATTAGACTTTAGTTTAGAGCCAATGGATTTGTGCCTGTGCACCGGGTGACAGTCGCCTCCCAAGCGCTCGTCACCGCCGCCATGACATTCACAACCCCATTCGGTGTTAGCCGCTCTAAAATAAATTGTACACCACAGAATCAAAATAATCGATTGCCACTTATAAAAAGGGTTACAATAAATCAACTAAATCATCGCGCGCTGTTATATATATACACGCGGCTTCGCTCATGTGACCGCGTATTCTTTTGGCATTATCAGGGAACATTACATGGGAACGCGAAGTCGTAGTATATTCCTAACATCCTCTACAAATAATATATTTACTAATAAACTGACTTACTCTTAACTAAGCGAAAACATGTTAGTACATCTTTGTTTTAAGTACGCTAAGAAGAAGTTTATGAACGAAAGCATATATGTAGATGCAATTTATGATCTATCGTAGGTCCCGATGGTTAATATCCTTAAAAAATTAATCTTTTAACTCTGACAGCTTAACAGCCGATGGAAAACCAAAGTGAGTATATTCAAAAAACACGTTGCTGAAAAATACTGTTAAATCTTGAATTTAAAGTGTTTAGTAATAGAACCAGAAGGAGTATGCGCTTCGGTAATCTTCATGTTTCCGAATTAACACGACCGTCGCGCCGCAGTGTGACCCCCCAGAGATGCTTCTAAGCTTCTAAGTCTGGTTTTTAAACGCATTGCAGTGCATTAATGGCGCACTTATAAAGTCTTCACTTTGGTGGCATTTCGTCCTATTTATGTTACTCAAAAATTTTGAAATGATTGTTCTAATCATGGTGATACATATTAGGCATTTACTTATATAGTTGTAGCAGCTCAATATGAATACACCACCGACCATGGCCGACTTGCTGGAGTGTCCAAAGTGTCTCTACTACACCCACGTTTTAGAGGACTTACTGTCAAAACCTACTACTACTACTGCTTGAGAGATACTTCTCGACGGCATGTAAAGCCAAGTCTCAGGCCCATGGGTGGCATAAAAGCTCTGACACCAGGTTAGACACTAACCACACGATAAAGAAAGAGGACTGTCAAAAACGTTACTGAAGACACGATTGACGTAGCCGAGTAACAATACGAAAGAAGAAGAAGAACAGGTCAAGATCTCATATTTCTGAAGATAGACCATGATTGCCGAAGCGTACACTTTTCCAAGGACTCTGATGAACGGGCAAAAAAAAGCGTATACGTAGGTTTCACGCAGATAGTGTAAAAAATACTGTTGAAGCAAACCTTTCGTTTATGTTTACTGTTATTGATATATTTAGTGCGGAAGTTTTAATGCAAGTGCAGTCACAATTAAACGTTAAAGACGTGCCGAGGGTGAAACAGTTGCTCTTACGGATATAATTTCCTCTTCACTCTGAGATATCTCCACAAATGAAAATTAAGCCGTATGAATAGTAAATGGTACTGAAAAAATGCCTGATGATAGGGGGTTGGCCCATCTGTTTACCTACCTAGTGAAAAAAGAATGGGTTACCTGTTAACATTAAGTCTAGACTATTTAAAATTGCGAAAACCGTGTGACCGATTTATCTTAGACAACGTTATACCATCGTGTTTGTAATAAAAATTACCATCTGTATCTGTAATACATATTTTAATAAGAAAACAGATGAGTGTACATATAGTATTCTATGAGTATGAAGAACAGGGGTGTAAAGTTCATCCTAAGACCAGACGGTTGTTATTTCTGGTGGGCTATTGGTCCCAAGCGGATTCCCGGCCACCGTAGGCGCGGGCTTGCGGACGGCGAGCTATGGGTAGCTCGCCGTCCGGTAAGGACCAGGCCCGGGTCGATGGCGCGTTGTGTTCCACGCGCGCCTCAAAGAGATGTCAGCACAAACTGACGGGGTCCATTAGGACCGATGCCTGCCAGGGTTGCGGATTTGTTCGAAAGAGTTGCCGTGGCCCTTGGCACCTTGGCACAGGCAAGTGAAGGAACACGGGTGGGTTTTAGTCAGTAAGAGTCTGACACGCCCTACCGCTCCACCCAGAGCGGAAGAGGTCATATTTTGATGATTTCCAAACCACAAAAAAAAAATGGTGGGCTATTGGTGGACAGTTATTGCGCGGGTTTTTCTAAATAGTCTTAAGTCGCGTATAACTTTAACTGCACGATTTAGAATTTTGATGTTAGTTCTTCATTTGTATCATAGATGGCGCTGTAGTACTTTTAGTAGTGTCGCTACAATATCAACTCATCTATGTCTATGTATACCTTAAAACCCTGTAGTAGGGACAAAAACATAGACAACCCCACAGATCCTTGGCCCTTATGCTTTGTATTTTCATTCAATTTTGATTTCGTTTGGTATGGAAAATAAACATGTATATGTAACATAAGTTCCGTTAATTTTAATAAAAGGTAACCTTTACTTAATTTTATCAGGCAACCCATTCGTAATATTATATTTGTGCATGTAAGTAATAAAATTGCTAAAAATATTGTTTTCATTCGGTAGCCAGATGAGCGAAGCTCGATCTTATAGTCGTGATGTTATAGTAGTTCAATATTCTGCTTGTAATTACCGAAGAGTCCGGCTAAGGTGTACCTAATATTACAACTACATTTTGGCCAGTTATGTTTGAGTCCCAAGAAATGGGGGGCGAGCATATTGCCATCAACCGGGCACAAATCCAGACTCCGTGGCTGCTACTGATGGAAAAACCCAATAGGACTTTGCCCGACCCGGGAATCGAACCCAGCACCTCATGCTCGCTTCTGACTACTATACCAACAACTATAAAAGCTATTTGCGGTACTTTAACATCTTACATACCTGTCGTTAAAAAAACAAAACTATCTATCTACATTAACTAGACTTTTTATATACCAGGCTTTTTTTTGAAGAAATTTCTTATTTGTTTATAGCATACGACTTACATTCAAAATGCTTACAAATGACAGCAACAAAAAAAAATTGGGGTTGGCGCAGCATGTCTTCTTCTTCCATACTTTTCTATTACTTTTTGGAGACTTTTTTGCAGAAAAAATTGAGAAAAATAGAAATTAAAAAAAAAATTGAAACCTCCAGCATCAATAAAGTATTCAAACAAATTAGTTGAAGTTTGAACTTGCAGCGGCGTAGTTAACAGAGCGGTCATGAAACCGCTAGGCTGTTTACTCCGTTGACATTAGTATTAAATAGCCATTCAATGCACGACATGAATGAAATGTCAAACAATTCAAGAATACTGACATAATGCAATATTGCTCATCCCCTTAAGCAAGAAGTGTGATAATATATAGCCTAACATTCGAAGAAGCCTACAAGGAATATTTGTGCAAAATTTGAACATAATCTATGCAGTAGTTTTTGCGCCATTTCGGAACATCGATTTGGATTTTTACCATTTTATTATATGTATGTATTATATGTATGTTAAAATCCATTTTATCGATATCAACTGTTTTCCCTTAATCAAGTAGATCAGCCCTAACGATATGCATACCTATGCAAGTTGACCTTGAACTGACCAATTGCAGGCGCGCATTCTTCCTCGTCCCCCGGCCTGCGGTAGTGAGTCGTGTACTTAGAAGAAATCGGCGTATAAGCTCTCTAGTGGTTATATACTCTATGAGCCCATTAACCTGATACCGAAACGTTCTAGGTAAAATGCGCACCAGCATACTTGTTCTTACTGATTAAGAGCCCGATTAAACTATCGACCGACAAAAAGTCTGCCATCTGCGAGGAGCCTCAAATAGATAAATAGGTGGGTAGATAGTGGGTATAGGAAGGTATGTTAAGTCACGGACGATGTTTTCTTCAATACACGTATACTACGTGGACTACGTACAAAAAGAAATGAGATTCCATCAAAAACATAACATGTACAAAAATTTTTGAAAGTCACAGAAATTATGTAGATCATAGTGAGTGTCTTATATTGATAAAAACTGCCAAATTAGAAAAAAAAAAAACACTTATACCTATTCAAATAATTTATTAAATCAAAACTAGAAGCTAAACATTGAACATCAGAGCCACAATGGAGTACACGAAGTACAGCACCCGCCAGATGAAGTATCCGTACACCGCCATGAAGACTATGTTCGCGTAGAACAGCCACTTCTGCTTCCTGTAGCCCACGTCGCTGCCTTGCAGGTCGTCCTTCACTATGAACCTGGAACAATATACTGAGTTCAAGTTGGGAGCCTTAGCTAAGGCGGACATCCCGGTAAATGATAAATGATGTTTATTTTGCCAATAGATAGATAGATAGAATATTATGTAAACCATACAAATTTCAATCGGGTGACACAATGGGCGGTCTGTAACCTTTGGATGGATGAATAGGTTTCTACAAACACTGTCACACTTTTTTTAAAACTAGATTAGGGCGGTGTTTCCAGAAAGCACCGAAACAAACTCGGGACAACACAAACCAGACAGGACTCGAAACAAACCAGACAGATTTGAACGGACCTGTCTAGTCAGTGCAAGCATTTGTCAGTAATCGTGTAGCTCATGACTTCAAGGAGCTGAGCAACACGACGAATATTAATATATATATTTTTTTAACGTTGCCCCTCACTAGGAATTTTACGGTCTCCTGTATCGTGGGTGCGTTTACAAACATTTAAACTCACAAACACTAACAGCCACACTCGGAACAATTCGACATGCAGCGCAGCAGTGGATCACTCAGCCACTGCGCCAAGCGTGCCGTAAACAGAAAAAAAAATTGGGTAGGCCCATAGATTTATATATTTATATGAATCTTTATCTTTATGGGTAGGCCGCTTATAGTACCCAAACTGCCAGACAATCGGTTAAAGTTTAACCGATTGTTCCGTTAAACCAAACGGAAACAACAAACAAAAAAAAACACCGGTATTCAATGGTACACTGGGACATATCCCTGTTTGAAACGTCGTGTCCCGGTCAACAAGTCAGGTGTCCCGTTTGTTACTTGGTCTCTCAGAACAGAATCGTGAAAATTCGAGCTCGGTCTGCTCGCGTTAGTGTTAAAGGCGCTGCTTCCATACGGAAGCAGCGCCTTTAACACTAACGTGAAAATATTTCTCGAGACATATACATACGTATATGTCTCGAGAAATATTTCAATCGCTTTCACTGCAATTGAAAATGTGGCTGTTTGACCATGTAGGTTTCGCACTTTTGTAGTAAAATTAGCAGCTGTTTTTGTTTATTACCGATGTAAAATGTCTCTGTGGCCCACACGTGTGGAATGTTGTAAGTATTGAATACGTCGTGATCATTTGTGCGCCGATGCCCCTTCCACATGTATGTCTTATTTTTTATTATGGTTAGGTACTTGTTACATAATTTTATTTTATTGTTATTGATTAGTAAAAACAAATTTTAGTTCCATTTCTCATAAAACTCGAAAATTTAATCATTTTGAGATTTGTTCTGTGCAAGATAAAAACGCTTTTGTTCTTCGTCGGTTTATGCAGTCCAAAATACAACACGACAATAAAAATGGCTATTTATGACTTTTTAAATAAAATTATGACTAATATTGAGAATAAGACATCCATCTGTGCTGCGTACTGTGACATGACGCAAGCTTTTGATTTCGTTGACCATACTATCTTAAGAAATAAACTTGACTCATATGGTATAAGAGGTAACGTTCTGGACTTATTAAGCACTTTCCATTCAAAAAGAAAACAATTTACGGCTATAACAAACTTAAACTTAAAGACTAAAGAAGAAGTAACATACCTGTCTAAAGAAAGCACAGTATACATACTTTGGTGTACCACAGGGTAGTGTATTGGTCCTCTACTGTTTCTTATTTATATTAACGACCTGCCCAAAGCTATAGACTTCCCAATAACACTCTTTGCTGATGATAGTACGATAATAATAGCATGTGATAAACCGGAATCATATGAAGCTGATATCAATAACGCGTTAATTCCAATAATCTCTTGTCTTAATAATAACAATCTAAGAATTAATCTTAGCAAAATTCAGATAATGCACTTTGGCCATAAAAAAGCTAGTTTGAAAATGGAGGTCCAATACCAGAATAACAAAATTCACGATGTAGATAGTGCAAAATTTCTAGGTTTGATAATCGACAGGCAGCTCAATTGGAAGGATCACATTGAAGCGCTATGCAAGAAAATTAGTAGTTCATCCTATGCCTTGTATAAACTTGCCCCAACAGTTAACACAGATGCACTACTTACAGCTTACCATGGTCTTGTAGCATCTGTATTAAGATATGGTATTCTATTCTGGGGAAACTCTACAAATAGAGAAACCGCTTTTAAAGCGCAAAAGCGATCCATCAGAGCCATGTTCAGACTACAAATAACGGACAGCAATACAAATGTAGTACAAACGCAATACAAACGTAGAGCCAGAACAGCTTTAATGTGGAAGAGCATATTCTGTATAGCCCCGCAAGTTTTTAACAAAATTCCAAAGCAAATCAAACAGCTAAATCTAAATGGGTTTAAAAAGGAACTTAAAGAGTTGCTATGTAACAAATGTTATTATAATTTAAATGACTTTTTGAATGATACTTTGACATCCTGAATCTTGTAATAATTTTATCCAATGTACCTAATATTTGCGCGCCCCACGTGGCAGAATGTGATAAAACCATTTATTTAATTTAAGACACAACATGGGTGTACCATATTCGGACAAATAAATGAATTTGAATATAAAAAACACGATAAACTTGACTGCCCTCGCCTTCGTGGGATTCCCAGGCGATAGAAATATCATAAGAAGGTTATTTTTAGCCTGAAACCTTATAATTTAGGTTTCCCTGTAAAAACTCTAATCTTTAAAACATACATCCTAGACTTGCAGTACCAGGACAGACACACGGACAGATCCCAAGACCCCATGCTCAGCACATACATAATATAATGTTTCAGATAGGAATTTCTCACAGTAAACGAGCAGGGATTATTTTGAATAAGGCACTTGTTGCAGGCAATCACTTATTTGTTCTGGACTATACCTGGGAACCTTCTAATTACGGAGATATTGAACATTCTTGTTACGGAGATATTGAACCTTCTAGTTACGGAGATATTGAACATTCTTGTTACGGAGATATTGAACCTTCTAATCTTTAAAACATACATCCTAGACTTGCAGTACCAGGACAGACACACGGACAGATCCCAAGACCCCATGCTCAGCACATACATAATATAATGTTTCAGATAGGAATTTCTCACAGTAAACGAGCAGGGATTATTTTGAATAAGGCACTTGTTGCAGGCAATCACTTATTTGTTCTGGACTATACCTGGGAACCTTCTAATTACGGACATATTAAACCTTCTAGTTACGGAGATATTGAACATTCTTGTTACGGAGATATTGAACCTTCTAGTTACGGAGATATTGAACATTCTTGTTACGGAGATATTGAACCTTCTAGTTACGGAGATATTGAACATTCTAGTTACGGAGATATTGAACCTTCTAGTTACGGAGATATTGAACCTTCTAGTTACGGAGATATTGAACCTTCTAGTTACGGAGATATTGGAGATCCAACTTTTTCACAAGTTTTTTTTTTTATGTTATAACTTTACCTAAATACTTCCACGACTGCGTACTATTCAATGCATCCATCAGCACTGTGTTTTGAATGCGTTACATTGAGTCCTACCGTCAAACGTGATTTTTCAGCCCAAAAAAATCGTTCCGTAGAAAACTTTGCGTAGAGTTCCTGAGTTTGGTGTACAGAATGCTCGTTTGACGGCTTCGTGAAGGGTCCGTTTACACTTTGTATTTACTGAAAACCATTCGATTTAATTTCAATGATAAATTTAACTTTGCACTACCGACGTCATCACACGGTTCGACCCTTCACCGCTGTATGACATCATCTTACTGATGGGGTGCAGGCGCACAGGTTAGATATACAGCCTTCGAGATATTTTGGTCGCCGCATGGCGAGGGATTGTCGTTATTTTGTGAGTGAATGTTACAATTATTTTTTAAGAGAATGTGTTTTATTTCGAGGACAGTATATTTTGCAAAAAAATAAATATTGCTGGCTTCAAAAAGACATCAAATAGTGCAAAATAACTTTAGCTTCGAAAGTTCAAAAGTTCTAAGTTCAAATTTGTTATTAGGACTTCTTTGAGCTTCATTGTCTCAGCACTTTTCTGGTGGTCGCCATTGTTGATTCTGGCTTTCAGGAGTTGCAGTGGTATGGGAATAGTGTGGTGGGTGTTTACCTTTTTTGTGGTCCAACAAAAAAGGTAAACCTCTTCCTTACCCTTCGGGGAACATAAGCGTGATGCAACATTGGGAATAACAACAAAACTCAAATAAGAAAGACAGAAAGAAGGTGGTTCTCAATTCGATGCGTATATTTTTTACTAGCCAACGCGATGGCGATAGCGATGCGGTATGGGCTTCCACAGGAAGAATTCCGAAGTAATTGTGCTTGTAGCTTTAAATAACAAAACGAAAACGTCCTCTCTGAAGCCATTCTATTTGTCCATAATATATACCTTTTGTCCTTTGGTCCTTCTTTACTTTGAAAGTGGGATATTTAGCAACTTTTTTATGTTGACTTTTATTTCCTCATCTCATCGAGGACTTTACAGTTCAGGAACTGCAAGTAAACGTGAACCTTGATTGTTGTGCGCACATTAAACCTCTTTGTGACCGTAAAGCCATTAAAAACATTTTAGCAAAAAATGTAACCGATGAAACACGAATGTTGGAGCTTAGCTAGACTACAACGCTTTTCTTTTTTTTTATTTAATTTACCCACCAAGAGTTGTCCATGCTGGTTTTTATGCAACAAATATATATACACTATCACATAATAATATATATCACTTATCTTATTTTGTCGTTTGTTTTAGTATCAGACTACTCTGTCCCACGGCTGGCCAAACGCCTCCCCATGGCTTTCCAAGTTTGTTTACAATAAGCCTTGGCCGACCAATCCGTTTTATTTTGTTATTTGATAAAAAATGTTTTGACGTAAAACAATTAATTTGGGTATAATAATGTAATCGAAATTGAGCCTGTCCTTGAAGTCGAATCCGCCCTTGATTAGTGCTTGAAAAAAGTCTGGCTGCGCGCCTGGACCTACCTCCCAGAATGCTACAATGATGGACCTACCTCCGTATTCCCACACAGCTGGATTGCAGCAGGTCCTTGATATCGATGTCTTTGACGTCGCAGTTGTAGATAGCCCTGTCTGCTGGAGACAGGCGCGCGATCATGGCCTGCACGTTGTCGTCGCGGAAGTTCCAGAAGTTTGACAGGAAGTAGCGGTACACCATCGTTAGCTTGTACACTTTGGTGTAGATCTTCACCAGTCTGTGGATACAGAAAAGAAAATAACTCTAAGAGTCAATTCAGACAGATGGAGAATATCCTCGCGTCTGAACTGACCCTGAAGAGTGTGTTGACAGGTTTAGAAAACCAGGCCGAGTCATGACACGCGCGTGCTTTACTTTTTTCATTTGCGTAAGTGTCTACTGTTGCATTGCAGGTTGTCTCACTTCCACGGCGTCGTCGGTGGCGGCGCAGACGTCTCTTTGGCTGCATATTTTGGGGCTCAGCAAAGATAAAAGATGGAGCATAGTTTGAAACACAGGTTCTCGCTCACACCCTGCTGTTGTTCCGGTGAGGTAGCCCCACTTTACGAGGTTGGAGTTACATCTGCCCAGTTGGGGTCCTTGACAGTTCAGGAACTTGGAAGGACCACTGAAGATTAAACCTTGAAGAAAGACTCTAGGTGGTAGATAGTGAAGCACTCACGAAGGTACTCCCTTAGGCCTGACGCCCAGCAAAGAGACCACAGCGTCTAGGAAGTAGCCCGGGATGTAGTGTAGAAACCACGTCAGCAACCAGTAGATCAGCTTATTGTTGGTCTCGATTAAGTAGGCGTACCACAGGGTGCGAGGGCTGCACAGGCGGTAGAACTCGTCCGTGCGCAGTTGATCGCCGAACGCTCCTGCGAGCAGTACAAGAAGAAGAATAAGAATAAATTAAAAAAGGAATTAATAATAATAATAATGTCATGATCGCCCAGAGGTTAAGGCCTCGCCTCTTATGCACGAGGTTGTGGGCTCAAATCCGGGCAAGTACCAATGTGACTTTTTTGTACAATTCGATTCACATGTACATTCTAAGTTAGGATGGATGGAACCCCTGGGGAGATGAAGGCCAAAGAAAAAGATAGATGGAAGGAATGGTGTTAAAGAGAAAAAATGATGAGAGTAAATGATGCCGTGACGCCTGACAGGGGAGAATGGAAGAAGGAAACGTGTTGCGCCGACCCCGAGTGGAATGGGACAAGGGCAGGAAGATGATGTACTTTCTATGTTTGTATAGGTCTTTAACCAAACTTATAATGAATATAAGTCTGAAATCATGGCTCCACGTTGAGAAAGCGCGGTGATCACTGCTCGTGCCTCCTCTGTATGCGAAGAGGGCTTGCCCACCAGTGGGACAGCAATACGCTGGTATTATTTTATTAACAAAACGAATTCACTAGACACATTTACGAGTGGCAACGCCAGTAGGGGACGCCATAGAAAGACATACATACACTATACTTATTGGTCTTCACCATCATGAAGAACAGCTTCTTCAGAAAGGTCAGGTGCGTAGTACTCGCAACCAGCGTGCGTGTATGACCAGATGTATGAACGCGGACGAAGTGAAAGGACTATGTAAGGATCGTAGCAGGTGGCGTTCTGTATTTTGCCAGGTTTACGTTGGATTCACAACAAAAATAAGCTATGAAGCAATTTTGCGGAATGGCGGTAGTCACAAATAAATAAGTCACGATTGTCAACGATAGTGTCAGGAGTGTCAAGTGTCGAGATAGAGTGTGGCGTCTCGTCATTGAGTGTCACGAGGTGACGAGATCTACTGTCACAAGTATCTCGAGTGTCACGATTAAACGACAAAAGTGTCGTGATCGAAGTTCACTAGTGTCTTGAGTGTCACAAGTGTCAAGATTGGTCTAGACCGTACTGGTACGGCGAGCTGACTTACCCCACTTGGTGTTATAAGGCGTGCTGCTGACAGTATACAGGGGTGTCTCGCTAGAGCAGAGCTGCCTGTTGGTGACAGAGTCCCAGCCCGCCGCGATGATGGCGTTGTTGACGTAGTCCAGCGGCGCGTAGGCCACCACCAGGTCCCTTTCCACCAGGAGAGCATGCAGCACGCCCAAGCCAGCGCCCAGGATGAACTGCAAGAGGAATTACAAGGTATTTCATATAATATGGACCCAGAAGTCTGACAACCAGTCTTATTAAGAGGTATCGTATTACCAGATTGATCGAGATCAGATAGGCAGTCGCTCAATGTAAAATACTGGAAGCCAACCCCAACATAGTTGGGAAAAGGCAAGTAGATGATGATTATGAACTCTACTAGGTCATACCCGCGGCTCCGCTCGCGTGGTTTTCGGTAACTGTCCCACGAGATCGTACTACCGAGGTACAGAATCCAATCGGTTCCAAATCCAGGTTATAATTTATTTATTTATTTAAACTTCATGTACAAGTGCACACATACGCGGACTTAATGGCACAAGGCATTCTCCACGAATTCATTGATTTTCATTCTCTATAATCTATCTGCATGCCTTTCATAGAAATCCTTTCAGAAGTTTTTGCGTGAAAGATAATTTAACAGACGTTCATCCACCCTCACAAACTGTCACATTTATATTAGCAGTGCGGTAAGAAGTCAGATAAGACTAGTATAGGAATATCATGATCTGCGTAGCCCTTTACCAACAACGACAAGGCAGGCTCCACGGCTGTCACGTTTCGTCGGATTGATTTGATCATTTTTACTCATTTTTAAGGACAACTCACACTTGACCAAAAAAAGAAGAAGGTATGACCAAATTGTGTTCATCAAAAAAAATGTGCGTGTCAGCTCCGATGGAGTTTACTCCTAATTATAAAACCTTAAATCATTAAAACTGACCCCAAAAGCTAAGAAACGACACCCATAATTTAAAAAAAACGGAAATTTATTCGGAGCCATCACGAATTTTCATTTTGAACTCATTTTGTTATCACCGACCCTGAAAACGACATCCATGAAGGAAAAACCGAAAATTCGGTGGCATCTTAGATTTTCATTTTTAAAAACACTAAAATTGATACATTAAAATTAAGGATACCCTTGGCGCTGAGGAGCGAGAACTGTGATGCGCCAGTATGTGGAGCAGAGGAATATAACGGCTATACTTCTAGTTAACACTTGATTATACTACCCATCTTATTTTTATACCATGCGCTATGCATACTGCCCTATGATATAATGATGTACTGAGTATGTGGTTTCCGTTTTCGCGTCGGTGTACCTTCCAGCCCGTACATGAAACGATTTTTAAGGAGCAAACTAGAAAAACTCCAAAAATAGCAAAAGTTTCCTAAGAACATTTTCCGGTATCTCGTAAGGATCCAGATTCGCCCCTGCTGCCCAACATAAAAGAATCACTGACCTCCACCTCGTGACGAAGCGGTGGGTACTACTTATTTGTTGCCCGCGACTTCGTTCGCGTGGTCTCCACGTGAATCAATTAATCAAATCAAGCAGTGCGTGAAACGCCTCACCAAGCATTTCTTTGACTCTGCCAAGAAACAACCCAACCCATTAGTGGTTGCAGCTGCCCGATACGTCCCCACCAAAATAGGGAAAATTCACCGTCCTAGGCATACACTAGTCGAACCTGACGACCCCTTCACCCTCCCTCAAGAGAGCCGTAGGGAAACCAGCACAGTTTGGAGACACAAACACAGAGCGCGTTCCGGTTTCCGGCCTCGCCACCGAGGCCCATCGCGACGCCCGGTAACACTCCCACCCGACCCTTGCACAACGAGCCAGCCCGCGCCGCTGAGCAAGTAGCTTTAAATTCCCCAAATAATTATATCTTGACCCAGCCTGTCCCCATTTGCTGCCCTCCTCTCAATGACGCTCTAAGCCGAGGTCCTAGTCCCAAAGGGGGTGCCCCTAGCGAGCGGTCATTTAATTTTGTAACCTAGTTTGTAAGCCCTGGCGGGAGTCCTTAAATTCATTTGAGGTCACCACAGGATAGTCCGGTTAAGCAGTAAACGAACCTTAGCGCATTGGCAAACTGCGAGTGGCCATTCCAAAAAAAAAAAAATCGTTCGCGTGGAAATACAAGGCGTTGCTTTGCATCCTCGTCAAATTCAAGGAGGTAACTATGCTAATTGTTCTCGACCCGAATCAATAATAAAATGTGTAGGTAATTTGTTTATTTTTTTTCTTAATATCGGAAATCGCTAAGTGTACACCACTCGTATTAAAACGCGGCCCGTCTAATACAAGTCCTATAACCACGCTTTCACACACACAAACAAACGCAGACGTTTATTCGATAAACTGGTGATTCTCCTCTTTTGAAAAGGGCTTCATTCTGAAATAGTGTCAAATTAAAACAACTAAAAAAAGCAGCGTTTATTATTATTGACAAGGTACCGTAATTTATATTGATTGTTTACGTATTCTATGAAAACCTCCTGAATTTTGACGAGGTTGCAAAACTACACCTTGTATTCATGTGTGTGAGAAAAAAAAAATCAAAATTGACCAAGTTTCATACAAACTTTCAACCCTCGTTTAAACTCACTATGGGATGAATTTCCAAAAATCCCTTCTTAGTGCACACTTACGTCATTTAAGGAACGTTTGAGCCAAATTTCATGCTTCTAGACCCAGCGGTTTCAGCTGTGCGTTGATCGATCAGTCAGTGAATCAGTCAGCCATTCAGTTTCTTACTTTTTAGACAAAGAGATCTAAAAGACTAATAGAGCGGACATTGGGAATATTTTCATGCAAAAATGTTGATCCCGAACATTTTCGATTTTGACACACGAATGCTGACAAGCGGGCGAATGACACTAGACAGAACGATTTGTTACTAAGTGGTAAAAAGTTTTTGGATGACGATTTTCTTCGTCTTGTCCCGTCTATCGCTCGTAAATATTTGATGTCTTTGTTTTTAGAAATGTATAGAATTGTAGGAACTTACCCCAGTAGGTGACGCCACAATAGTTTGTTTGTCAATCCACCCCGGTGAAGGCTCAATGAAACAATTTATTACTGAAATGTATCAAACAATTGATTGGTAAACAAAAAGTGAAAAAGACAAGCTGTTAGTAAAATTAAAAAAAGAAAATTAAGTTTATCTACCAAAATTGAACGCGTGTACAAAGTTTCGTGTTCGCGTGTAATTATCACTTGCTCAGGTGAAGGAAAATATAGTGATGAAACCAGCATGCCCGAGAGATATTTCTCGACGGCTTGTAAAGACAAGTCAGAGGCCCAATGACGGCACAAAAGGGCTGGCACCACGTTAGACTAGTTAGACACTATCCACATGATAAAGAAGATAAATAAAGGCAGAAGACTTACCTAAGGGTGGCTTGACAATGCAGACGGGCAGGTCGCTGCCGTATGTGCGCACCAACTCCTCAGCGATCGCCTTCGTGAATGTGTAGGTGTTCGGCCAGTCCTTTATTAATCTACAAATGAAATTAAAATATTTAACGTAACAAGTCACAACTGTAGTTCCTTAAACGTTAGTCAGAAGTGAACTAATGGTAAAACAACCATGGTTGGTTGATGGTTGGTTTGGTTAGTATGGTTCTTCTAATTTAATCCCTTCCACAATAAAAGTACCTAGCCTAAGTTACATCTTATGACATCAGCTATGCCAGTAAAAGTTATGTCAAAATCGGTCCAGAAGTTTCGGAGTTTAGCCGGATCAAACAGACAGAGGTCAAAATTTTATAGGTACCGTATATACTTTCATACCCAATCAGTAAAAGGCTGTTATTTTGAAATTACAAACAGACACTTTTTTATTTAGTTGTATAGATAGGACGCGAGCGTAGCTACTGCTGTAAAATTCCATATGAAAAACCTAATCACACTGCACAACAAGAAAATCGAACAGTTACACTTATCTACTGTTGACGTTAGGGGATTTCCAGAAGTCTGTCCATAATATTTAAAAGAAAGTTTGTATGTTTGGATGTTGGGGGTAATCTCCGGAACAAGAGATCTTATTCCGAAAATACTTACTAATGGAAAGCTACATTATCATGGAGTGTCATAGGCTATACAAACGCTCCCGTGGTATACTTTCGACTACAACGCGAGCGAAACCGCGGAAAAGTGCTAAGACGTCAGCCTGCACGGGTAGACCTGCTCCTCATGTGATAATTAATGACATTTAAGAGGGAACAGGGGCTGCGATTCTCCAAACAAAATGTATTCCCCTTTTTTTCTTCCTGATAAATGCGTCTAGAGCAATCTTTTTTCTACAAATTCAATGACTGCTGTAGACACGGTACGTTCCTGTCATGTTCAGCAACTAATAATTAAAGAAAATATGACCCACCAAAAATTACATAAAATGTCCCGTTGTTACCGCTGTGATTAGAGGACTACCAGACAAATACGAAAGTTTTTAAGTTAAAAGAAATTGATGGGAACCTAGACATACTCTTTCTTAAAATTTTAATGTTAAAAATAATTGAATCGGCCCAGTTTTCTAAGAGAAAATAGGGGCAACAGCGGCGCGCCGGCAAGAGTTTCTTCAAAAACCTATTTTTCAAATTCCTCGCATGCCTTTTTCCCTCTGATACTCACGCTGGCGTGATGCTGATCAGCCGATCCTCACTGACGCTGTCAATCATCTCCAGGAACACGTCAGGCGGGATGGGGCACGGGTAGAACTGTTCCTTGACGTCCGAGTTGATGCGGGGTTTGGTGGCGTGCGCGAACGCAGTCGAGATGTGGTTGAAGAGTCTGGGGGCGGGTCATGAATATTATATTATCTAAGCTGTATACAGGACTAAGTTAGATTAGCTAGGAAAACTTCGAGGACGTGTTGGGTATCGATGTATAATTAGGATTAAACGAAGAGGCTGTTATTCGTAGTTCTTTCTTCTTTTATCGCCTGATACACAGGTCCAAACTCAGGCAAACAACACGAGTGAGCTTCGCCGATATTATACAGGATGTAAGGGACAGCGCTCCGCCAACTGACAGGGTGCATTAAGCTCCATATTATGAATCATAAGCCACCGGAATTTTTCCGAGGCTTTTTTTTATCGTTTTGCAGTTACTATTCCTTTAATTCAATGTAAAATTACATTCGCAGTACGCAGCGCTCCATTTATGTAAATAATACAGCTCAAATCAAAAACCAGCAATAGATGTTGAAATACCCTAACAAACGACGCGTGAAATCAGCTGTTCACTTCCTGCCTAGCCGCAGAGCTCACCGAACTCACCGCTGCGCTTGCCGTTCGCTACGTGCGTTTTGCCACAGTAACGATACATTGCGTATGAGGAAATAAAACAAATCAGGTTTATTGGATTCCTATTTAAACGTTCCTGAAATAGTTTCTTGTACGCGGCCGTCTTAGTAAGATACATCAGTCTGCGGAGGGCTGTCTTTTACGCCCTGTATTAATGCAAAACTTTTTTTTCGTTTTCTAATTAAAATATATCTCAAATCATAGCTCATTTCATAGAAAATTGCCCATTGACTTTTTATGATTATTTACTAATATTATTATTTTATCTTAGAAGAATGTAGGGTAGTCAGAATCCAGAAATTCTGAAAAGCAGCCTTACCAATCGTATTGCCGTAACATCCGCAGCAGCGTATTCGCCAGTAACTGGGATGTGAAGGTCAGATACGGGAAGCTAGTCCGTTAGAATTACAACTTACTTGAGGTAACGGCACTGCTTGCCCAGGGTCAGCATCTCCCGCGTCCCTCGCACGTTGATGAACCCCGCCACGTGGAGAGGCTCGTCGAAGTTCACAGTTGCAGCCATGTGGAATATTATGTTCACCTTCAGAGAAGGACCATCAGTTAATATTATGTATAGTACGTGGCTAGCAAGGAGGTGACTGCTGAGATGACGATTAATAGAGAAGTATGGAAGAGGAAGACATGCTGCGCCGACCGCAAGTAAATTGGGATAAGGGGCAGGAGAATGATGATGCGGTTGTTTATACAGGACATTCAGGACAGCCGTCAACCAAGCATTCTGTACATCAAATTAAGTAACTCTACGCAAAAATATTGCTGGGGACTGACTTTTTTTAACCGACTTCAAAAAAGGAGGAGGTTCTCAATTTGAACCGATTTGAAAAATTCTTCTTTTATCTGAATGGATCTACTTCCCGATTGGTCCCATAGAAATTTCATCGAAATCGGTTCAGCAGTTTGGTTTTGAAATCAAAATAGCTGGAAAAAATATGTCATCCAAGTAAAAGAAATTGTGAAATTGATACTTGACAAGGATTTGTGTGTGATGCAATAACTAAAAAGCGTGAAATAAAAACTTTTTTGCAAAAAAAAAATCGACTTCCAAAAAAAAACACTAAAAAAGTGGAAAATAACTTTACTTTCGGAAGTCGGTGGCAAAAAAGTCAATGAAACAAACAATAGTCACCGACTTCCGAAAGTAAATTACGTTTTACGCTATGACTCAACGTAACGCACTCAAAGCACGACGCTGATGGATGCATGGAGTTAGTGAGTGAGGTGTTTAAAGTTATAAAAAAATTGTATTTAAAAAAAGTTGATACTTTGACCTCCAATATCTCCGTAACTGAAGGTTCCCAGGTGTGGTCCAGATAAAAAAATGATCACAGTGATGAGGACAACAAAAATGCCCTTCGGCTTTGTTACGGGTGTTTGTACACCCATTATAAAATAGCCGTCCGCTTTGCGGGAGCAGTCAGTCTGATTTTGGCGATACAACAAAGCGAATCGAAGCGAACTTCAAGTGCGATATCTAAGTGGATAGTGATCAGGTGGGTTCATGGTAGCCCCCCAGTTGTGAGTTTGTGATTGCGTGAAAGGTCTTTTAAGTTAAATAAAAATCATTGGTGTTTAACTGGTAGTGTTTCAATTTATCCCATAGACAGCTCGTAACAATATGAAAGGCGTAAGTTAGCCCAGCCTCTCTCAGCAATGGCGACCTTCGTCTCAGCAGTGAGACCTTCAGGCCTATGAAACTCAAAATGGCTATTTTAAAAAACGTTTTTGCAAAAAAAATAACCGACTTCCAAAAAAAAAACACTAAAAAAAGTGGAAAATAACTTTACTTTCGGAAGTCGGTGACTATGGTTTGTTTCATTGACTTTTTTGGCACCGACTTCCGAAAGTAAAGTTATTTTCCACTTTTTTTAGTGTTTTTTTTTGGAAGTCGGTTATTTTTTTTGCAAAAACGTTTTTATTTTACCCTTTTTAGTTATCGCATCACACACAAATCCTTGTCAAGTATCAATTTCGCAATTTCTCTTACTTGGATGACATATTTTTTACAGCTATTTTGATTTAAAAACCAAACTGCTGAATCGATTTTGATGAAATTTCTATGGGACCAATCAAGAAGTAGATCCATTCAGATAAAAGAAGAATTTTTCAAATCGGTTCATAAATGACGAAGATATGAGGTAACAAACACAAAAAAAAAAAAACATACAACCGAATTGAGAACCTCCTCCTTTTTTGAAGTCGGTTAAAAAACAGGTTTCTTTATTAGTAATTCACTCACTGCCAAGTCATAGGCTTCGAGTTCGAACCCAAGATCAAGCACCTCTGATTTTACGGAATCATGTTAGTATTGTATAATTATCACTTAGGTACTCAAAACGTAACCGAGTAATATTTCTCGACGGCATGTAAAGCCAAGTCAGAGGCCCATGGGTAGCATAAAAACTCTGACACTAGGTTAGGCACTAATCACACGATAAAGAAGAAGACTAGTAGTTAAACAATAGGTTAGTTACCTCACTGGTTAAGTTATTATAGTCCTTCTCGCTGAGCCCGGCCCTGGGGCTCGCTACGTCGCACTCCACTGGCAGGATGCTCTCCGCGAAGTTGGGCTTCTTCTTACGTAGGGTGTCGTACAACTGGAACAAAAAGGAATCATAAATACCATAACACTGGACCCGTATGCACAGCTGCAGGTCTGGTGCAGCGGGAAGCGGACATAGTTATAGGTTTATGAATTAGTTTTGTTTTATTTTATTTTATTGTGTGTTGTAATTGTGTGTACTTTAATGAATTAAGAAATGTTACTAACATAGTTTTATAAGTGTTACTAGCAACAATATGAATCATTGCTCGAGTGTGTGTGAGCGTGTGTGTGTTTGTGTTCGAGTTAAATAAATAAATTAAAAAATTAAATAACGTGACGCCTGTGTTTTACTCGACTGACCCAGAAGGAGGGTAATGTTTTTCGCGCGTATGTATTTATGTTCCATTGTGACCTCGTATCTCCTAAGCCGATTTGGATAAATTATACGTCGTTAGATTCGTCCTGGTGGCGTGAGTGTCAAGTGCTGGCATTGTGGAGTTCGATTGTTTTTTTTACTTGTTATGCAAAAAGGACTACATAAATAAAAATGATTTGTAGATACCTAAGAAATAATAACGCTCTCACCGATCGGACAGGCTTTTTTTAACATAGATATTGTATATTTTCATGTTAGATAAGCGATGTTCTTTATTTACTTACCGGATCTTTTAGTATATAGGCTAATCTCTGTTGTATAGTTTTCCCTTTCTTTGGTCTGAGCAACAAATATAATTTCTTGATTTCACATGATCTGTAACAGAAAAACAGTCCATCGAGTCTAACGTCCACAAATATTAAGCTAACACATCAGTTTGTCGAGTGTAATTAATTGATTCTTCGCAGGGGGCCTAAAATGGCCGGTTTAGCAGAATCATAAGGTAATAATATGAATCACGTTAAAATTCTTAAAATGATCACAGACGTAGTTAATATAATATTAAGAATTGTCACTTTGTGGCCATTTTTAACGATTGACATCCTCTGGTGATTCTGCTAAAGCGGCTATTTTAGGCCCCCACGTATAATTTCAATTATTCTCAGTAGGTTTAAAGTTCTGTAACAAACATACAGCGCCATCTAGTATTACTTATCCAAAGCACTACGATGAGCGAATCAATAATATAGAAGACAGTAACTCTTATAGACAAGTGACGCCATCTACAATCATCGTGTGTAACAATCGGAACCAGCGCCACCATGGAAGTTATCTGCACTACAACTAGAGGCCACTGCATGTCCATATTGTGCACACACGTAAAGCGAAACCGTTTTACGAGCAGAGCTGTTTTCGAACAAATCGTTCAGTCAGATTCGCCGAGCAAGGCATACTATAGTCACACCCGATGACGTTATCACCCTCCTCCAGGAGAACCGTAGGGAAACTAGTACGTTCAAGCGTAAACTCCGCTTCAAACCGCCGTCTTTCCGTCCTCACCGTCGAGGACCGTCGCGACGTCCCGGTCCTTGCTCTCCCCGACCCTTGCTCGAGCCACTATGCTGCGATGCTGTGCCAGTAGTTTTAAATCAGCTCCTAAATAATGATACCACTCAGATCCAGCCTGTCCCTTTGCTGCCCTCCCCCAGCGACGCCTTAAGCTGAGGCTCGTACACCATACGGAGTGCCCTTAGCGTGTAGTTAGTATGTTTTTGCGCTGGCTGGAGGCCTTGCACTCAAGGCATCCACAGGATAGACAGGTTAAGCAGACGACAACCTCCTAGCTTGAACAGCGAGATGCCATTCATAAAAAAAGAGCAAAATTGACATTCACTAGCTAGAGGTTCTGAGCACGGTAGCCACGCAGCCAGCTCTGATCCCAAGTAAACCTAGTTCCTGCTTCGATAGCCACGCAGTCTTCAGGAACTGGACAGCTAGGGGAGCTCTGAAAGGCGATAGCCCCGCAGTCCCCTTCATTCCCTCCACTTAGGTTTGCCACTTGATATAAATTATTGTAACGTACTGCAAGAGTTACTTTGCAAGTTGCCAATAAACATATCACCAAGGCATCTTCCTGCCCTTGTCCCGACAAAAAAGGCAATGGGGCTTTAAATTCACCAACAGCAACCCTACAGTTCTTTGTTAAAGTGATTTCGATGTCCTATTTACAAAAGTAATATGTAATTTCATTTCAATTATGCCAGAGGGCAAATGTCACGTTAAAATTGAATTTTAAGTAACGACGGCATGCTTATGCGTGATAATCAAAAAACAGACATTACATAATGCTGTATTGTACTTTCTAGCGTCTTCTTAACCTCACGAAGCTCTTGATTTGAGCTGTAATTAAGTTTAGCGCCAATATTCCCACTTCCACATTTAAAAAAATCGAATTATCAAACGTAATTAGCAGTGCAGACAAATTGCTAGAAGTACTGATAGCCTATAGGGCAAAAAGTTCTGGAAAGACAATCTTGTACCAAAAGACGAAGCCTGAGTTGGCCCTTGCAAGGTAGTCTTAATAGTCTAATGGAATCCTTTTTTTTGTTGCCTTTTTGTATTGTTAATTTATAGTCGTCACACTGTTTATGATCATTGTGTCTCAAAATAAAATTAAATAATTTTGCATGCCGTAAGGTAAAATGTATCGGGACTCTCTTCAAAATAACCATCATATTTTTGTATACCTACATTATTGGCAAAAAAATATTTTTGATTTCTGATAAAATAAAAATAAAAATTAACCCTAGTTTACCCTAGCATTTAAATTATCTTACGTGACTCGCCCGGTCGCGAGGTCACCGAGGTGTTAACATTTTTAAGTGGCTATTGCATTTTAGATTCTGATAAAAACTTCAGCTGCATCCGTAAATAGTTAACTTAACCCTTACAAATCGGTTTTTACTCGTACCCTTCTGGCCCTTCCTGGCCCAAAACACTTGTCATTTTCATGATGAAGCAGGCTAATATTTTACAAGTTTATTAACTAGCTGACAGGCGCAACTTCGTCTGCGTAACTTTTTTGATTAATGCTCCGCTCCTATTAGCCGCAGCGTGATTTTTATAGCCTATATATAGCCTTCCTCGATAAATGGGCTATCCAACACTAAAAGACTTTTTCAATTCGAACCAGTAGTTCCTGAGATTAGCGCGTTCAACCAAACAAACTCTTTAGCTTTATAATATTAGTATAGATTGTATAGTATAGATTAGTGTTCGCCCCACGGTTGTACCTGCGTGGATATATACATGAGCAGTGGCGTATTTATTTACCCATAGGCCATAAAGGCTTTGACCAGCAGCGAGGCAGCGAGTAATGTCTTAATGTTGATAAAAGCGCTATTTATTTTCTAGCCTCTAGGTTGCTTAGTTGTTCGAGCTAGCTACTTTCGCATCCTACAGTCTCTTAATTGTTCAGAAACTTGTATGCGTAAGTACGTCGACAATATTACCAATATGAATAGTAATAATAAAATCTATACATATCCCAGAAGGACTGATAAATTTTTCAAGCTCGTTTCGCTCGCTCTTCCATTCTGGAAGATATTAGATTCATATGTATACTTATTCATTCTTAAACTGTTATGCATAAGTCTACAAAGTATAACTACAAAACATAAAAAGAAAATCTAACAAGCGAGGCCTAGTGCGAAAACTTTCGAGCTCGCTTCGCTCGCTCGTCTCTTAAAGTCTTCGTGATTCGGATACTTTTTTTACCAAAGTCGACAAAATCATTCCAATAGCGCCTATACAAAGTCTTACAAATCGGAGGAGAGCTGCTAACATTTTGAATTCTAAAGTCTGTTGATTATTCTGAAAATCTCACATATACGAGGCGGGTGCAGAAAAAATCGAGTTCGCTGCACACGCTTTTGCATATGACTACTTTTGCATATTCTTCTTGTAAAATTCATCATTCAACTACTACCACTCCACGAAAATTTCCACGTCACTACCGATTTTAGGGCATCCGTGACCACTACCTATTTTGAGGGCTGTATCCGCGCCTGTATAGACTGATGACCAGAGTTCGGAACAGGTAGAGTACATATTTTTGCCTAAACTTCAAGGAAGTAAGTAACATCCACATTACTTACGTCCTTGAAGTTTAGGCAAAAATACTCTACCTATTCCGATCTCTGCTGATGACAAATAATGGTGACGGACGTGGTGGCATAGAACCGTGCGTTACGGTGACGTTTTGAGGCTTATGTCCAGAAGATAGCCTGCTTCCTCACCTGAAGAGCTTCTCCACGAGCTGCTTGCCGAGGAAGCCGGAGCCACCCGTGACGAGCACGACAGCATCCCGGTAGAACTGCTGCACAGCGGAGTCTCCGCGGTCTATCACAGCGTTCATCGGTTTCTGCTTCGCCAGGAGCGCCAGTTCCGTCTGTTGCGCGATGTCCATGGCTGTAATAGGACATAGAATGATGTTAAACTTGCATTCTTTTGGAAATACCTGGATGTGGGACGCATGGAACTGGTATGTCATCATCTGCCTGCCTTTACCGAACTATGTTGGGGTCGGCTTCTAGTCTAACCGGATGCAGCTGAATACCAGTATTTAACTTGGATAGACTGCCTATCTGTACTCCACAGCTCAGGTAGAACTGGGTAATATACGATACCCCTAGGTTGATTGTTATCAAACTGTCCGGCCACTGACAACCTGTAACGACTGTCAAAGGTCTAAAGTAAAATATGAAAGTACTAGCTGTTGTCCGCGACTTTGTTCGCGTGAAAATGTTGTAAGTGTGAGAAAAAAAGTATCCTGTGTACTGTTCCAGATTATAATCCATATCTGTGAAAAATTTCATCCAGATCCATTCAGCCGTTCTGGCGTAATTTAGTAACAAACATATATCCATCCATCCATCCAAACTTTCGCATTTCTAATATTAAAGTATTGTAAAGATGGTTGGAGAAAGGGGAGATACATACTCAGCAATAGGGATTCCAAGATGATGCCCAAATGATGCCCAAATGTTGGCAAATTATAACATCACCTGTTTATAGTTCAAGGGCAAGTTTTGCTGACGCACGTGCCCTGAGTAAACTATGACGTATTGTTATGACATTACGCGGAAGTCTATTTAGTTATGCAAGTATGATGGGTGTCAAACTGGCCCTAAACAAAGTTTAAACGCACGTGTTTTAATTACTGGACTAAAGTAATGAATGAAGTAATGATAGTTTAGTCATGGTGAGAAGAAAAAACAGTTGACAAAAAATATATACCAGGGTGAGTGCGACGTGTGTGAAAACGCCACGCCGGGAGGCTACGTCCTAGAACGGCATCATCACCATCGTCCTGCCCTTATGCCATTCTACTCGGGGTCGGGGCAAAACACGTTTTCTTCTTCCATTCTCCCCTGTCAGACGTCACGGCATCATTTACTCCTTTCTCTTTCATATCATTCCTCACACAATCCATCCATCTCTTCTACGGCCTCTCCCTCGCCATCCGTCAACATTCATATCCGCCACTCTTAAAGGAACATGCGTTTCATCCCTCCTCATTACTCACGTCCACACCAAGACAAACGACTCCCTTTCAATTTTTCTGTAACAAGCGCCACTTTCAAACTTCCTCTAATATAAGATCTAACTATTCATACACGTAATATTTTAATAGAGAATCATCTAACGGCTGTAATGAAGAACTTTTTTTCCATTTTAATGGAAAAATAAGGAGCCAGTATTTATTGTATGGGTCAAGTATTTTTTTTTAATCTAAGTAAACAGAGTGGAATGGGACAGCGGCGATAAGCCGTATACTTAGATAAAAACTTTGTTGGAAAAAAAAACCGACTTCCAAAAAAAACACAAAAAAATAGTGGAAAATAACTACTTTGTGTTTTTTTTGGAAGTCGGTTTTTTTTTTGCAAAAAAGTTTTTATTTTTCCCTTTTTAGTTATCGCATCACACACAAATCCTTGTCAAGTATCAATTTCGCAATTTCTTTTACTTGGATGACATATTTTTTCCAGCTATTTTGATTTAAAAACCAGACTGCAGAACCGATTTTAATGAAATTTCTATGGGACCAATCGGGAAGCAGATCCATTCAGATAAAAGATGAATTTTTCAAATCGGTTCATAAATGACGAAGATATGAGGTAACAAACACAAAAAAAAAAATACAACCGAATTGAGAACCTCCTCCTTTTTTTGAAGTCGGTTAAAAAAGAAATTGAAATGGCTTCGTTATAGCCAGTGATCGGATAATCGGGCGCTTTTATAACTAAACTTCTTCCCACGAAAGAATAATATGGACATTCCTTTCTGAATAAATAAATAATCCCGGGTTCCCGGGATTTAACAACTTTGTAAAAACAACTACAAACAAACTTAATGAAATTATAGCAGTGGTTATTTTGATTTAGTATCTTTATTTTATTCAAAACAAATGAAATATCAATAAAAAATTCCGGGTTCCGAGATTCTGAAAGGCATGTCCATATTATACTTTCGTGTGAATAAAAGTGAAGTTTAGGTATAAAAGCGCCTGATTATCCGATCACTGGTTATAGCCGTTAGATGATTCTCTGAAAATATTTCAGAGATATTATCATTGTATGTTCAGAGACCTTGTATACTCATTCCTTATCCATCCATCATGTCCTAGAATGACATAAACTGACCTGATTGTTGATGTTGTCCAGAAGGGTCAGGAGCGTCGCACTCGTAACCGGCACGCGTATTAAATGACCAGGTGACAAAACAAAACAATAATGATAAATCGTATCATTTCCGTAATACAATTAATCGATAAATTAAGTCTAATATAAAACCTTGTAAATTAAAACGACCTGCGATTTGTAAGTTGCCCTACATAGCAAATGATGTCATTGATCAAGGTTTGTTCGTTTTTACTGTATAAAAACATACTTACGATACAATTTTGTCGCAAGTCATTTGGAGTAATTTGTTAATTATTTTGTTTTGTCATTCGTCATAAATAATGCAAAGGACAGTAGTACTCGCGCGTCACCGTGGTGGCAAAAGGCACTACTGCCAAAATTTTGCTACTGAATAATGAATTATTTAGTTTAAACTAGCTGTGCCCGCGGCTTCGCTCACGTGACCGCGTATTCTTTTGGCATTGGCAGGGTTACATTACATGGGAACATGCAGTCATAGTATATTCCTAAAATCCTCTACTTACAAATAATATACTAATTAACTGACTTAACTGTTAATTTAAACTAAAACTTGTTAGTACATCTTTGTTTTAAGTGTTAAAGGAACTCATCGGCAATTTCTGTGGGGAATCAATTTAGATAGCCATCTGCATCGGCACGCTAAGAAGAAGTTTATGAACGAAAGCAAATACATGCAACGCATGATCTATCCTGGGTCCCAAAACCAACGATTAATATCCTTCAAAATTAAAAAAGACGCTCATTTGCAAATCGAGAAAGAAAGAAAAATACTTATACTACAGCAAGGACATGAAACTAATCAGAATCTGTCCTCTATACTACTTTTTGGATTTTGAAGAAATCATCATCATCATTCTCCTGCCCTTATCCCAATTTATTCGTGGTCGGCGCGACATGTCTGCTTCCATACTTCACTATTACTTTATTGAGAAATTTTAGAAGAAAAATAGAAATTCAACGATATCAATACAAAAAAAAGGAAATCTCACAGCATCAAAAATATATTCAAACAAATCACAAAAAGTGAAATTCATATTGGGCTCGGACTTGCAACCACGTAATTTACAGAGCGGTCATGAAACCGCTAGGCCGTTTATTCCGTTGATATAATATATGAATAGTCGTTCTCATGCTTGTCATGACTGAAATGACAAACAATTGAAGAATACGGGCATAATGAACCTTCTCAAGCACATAGCGTGATAACTGATAATATATATATAGGCTACTATTTGAAGAAGCCTTCAAATGGTATATTTGTAAAAATGAAGTTTTAAGAAAGGAATATTTGTGCAAAATGTGAACAGTAGCACACATGCAGTAGTTGTTGCGCCATTTCGGAAGTTCGGAACATCGTTTTGATTTTATACAATTTTTATATTGTTTATGTATAGATTTAGGAGATTAATCAATCAAAATTTACGACCACATACTGTCGTGAGTGCAGTTCATTTATGGAAAATCTTAACACCGCGATTCAGAAACTGGCATCAAATGCGCAACGCCGTCAATCATCGAGCACGGCGTTAAACTGCTACAACATAATGCATGGAAAGCGATCGAACAATCACTCTATATTATGTAGGTTTTCAAAGCAGCGCCATTTAAAGTACCTTTTGCTATCATAACTTTTGTAAAAACTCGGGCAGTCGATTTAAAAGTGATCTTGTGAGCACATTTATTCATTAGTACCATTTTGTTTCAATAGATGTCGTTGCATGTATCTTAAGTAATGATGATGATTGCTTCTTGAACACTTTAAATTCGTATATCTTTTGATTAAGAGCACGGATTGCAATGAAACAAAAACTGATACCTTCTCTAAGTTACGCACAATACTTGTGCATTGAAACCACATTAGTTTTGTAATTTTCACGTGATACTTAAACAAACAAACATAGCCGTAGACTTACAGACTGCAGACATACAGACAAACAGACAAACAGACAAACAGACAAACAGACAAAAATTCAAAAAATAGTAGAAATGGGTTCTGTTTGTTGTCCTCTAACACCCCTACAATTTTTTTCTAAATATTTTCAATGTACAGAAACGCCACGACTACAGATTTATTATATGTATAGATATATATATAGATCTAGATGTCTGCCTCTTTGGTCTAGTGGTCACAAACGCGAGTGCTGAGCATGATGTCCTGGGTTCAATTGCCGGGTCGGGCAAAGTGTTATTGGGTTTTTCCATCAGGTATTTCATTATAAAGTAGCTACAATGGAGTCTGGAATCGTGCCCGATTGATGGCAATAGGCTCGCCCCCTATTACATGGAACTTAAACATAGCTGGCGAAATATGGGTGTACATTAGGTACACCTGTGCCTAATCCTGTTTTATGTTTGCACAAATAACATAATTAATGTACCTAATTTTAATGTCTGTATTTATTTGGTTACCTACCTAATTTAATGTGAGTGTTTATTAATATTTGCATGCTATTTTTATGGCGAAATGTGTCACTGCACTACATCTTATATTTACCATCTTTTGTACCACATTTAACGCAAATAAATAATTTTTACTTTGACTTTGACTAACAATCTTTTTTGCACGAAAGCTTCAAACAGAGGAGTTTCGCTCATTCTAATGACGGGTACTTATGACCAATAAACAAATATCATAATTTCAAACTCAAACTCAAAGCATTTATTTCAATTAGACCATTACAGGCACTTTAGAATGTCAAAACACAAAAAATAAACTAAGCTACAGTCCCTGTCACAGGGCATAATAACTTGTGAAAGTGCTGTAGTTGCCCATTCGAAAGCGTAGATCTCTATGGAGAAGAATGGGCAAGAAACTCCATGGACACTCTTTTAAATCATTGTTGTTACAAAGTCTCGGTTACATCATTCATGTCGAGATTAAACATACGTGTCAGAACGAATATTCAAATAACTGCTGTCCAAATAGTTGAGTACTTTATTATTGACGTTTGTAATATTCATGGCGACCACAAGACGCGATGACTTTATAGGTATGAACGTCAAATACGAAAACAAAAAACTTTTTTTTCCAAAAAAAAAAATCTGTTGGTGACTTAGTTGGTTTCGTTGACTTTTTTCCCAGCGTTTTCCGAAAGGAAAGTTATTTTAGTCTTTTTAAGTGTATTTTTGGAAGTCGGTTTTTTTTACAAATTCATTTTTTATTTTACCCTTTTTATTGTCAATTTATTAAGTTTGTTTGATTGGTTTATGAGTGTTTACTTATAAACCAATCAAGCAAAGTTAATAAAATATTCAAAGGGACTACCGCCCGGGCTTCCTCTACCAAATGTAAAAATAATCACGTTAATCGGCCCAACAATCACAGAGTAATCGGTTAATATACATGAAAAAGAAGATGCCGATTGAATTTTTTTAAAGTCGGTTAAAAAGTAAACCATTTCAACAGCCATTGCTATGTACTCACACGTACTTCATAACAATGTGTAATCATTATTTGAAATCACTCGATTTCTTTGCATTCAATTTAAGGCATAAAGAATCCTGCATCAACATGTTTCTACCAAACGACGTAACATTGTGTCGTCGGGTTGCCACTGTGTTGGGTCTAGTCAGTTTTGTCAACATAACTCTCTGCTAATAGACACATAATCACTCAATTATCAGAAGAGTAAATAAGAACATAATGTATGTAAATAAATGCGTGTAGTAGACATACTTGTTAAGTATCTGACGTCGGTGTAAAGAATTTGCAAAGTCGGTAGGTACTCCTAGCAAGGTTCATAATCGAAACCATAATTTTGAAAAAAAAAACAACAGTAATAATTGATCCTTATGTTCAGTACGTAATGACGACAGTAGAGCAAGGAATTCTGAGTTGATTTCTATAAAATACGTTTCTTGATATTTTGGAGCGTTTTAAATTTTACCTATCTCCGTATGATATACGTTTCTTCATTTAAAACTTATGGTTTCTAAAAGCTTCCTCTTCGTGTTATGACTGCATCGGTAAGCGTAAAAAAACATTCAATATCGTGGAATGGGGACATAGCCAGAAGAATTGCCAAACTTGAGTGTTGATAAGCAGTCACCAGTCTTACACACGATCCGAGTTACCATGTTCTTCTTAGTATGTCGATGACAATCCAAATTGAGTCAGCCCAAAATTTGGCGACGAGTTTGGCACTTTCAGTAGCGTCCATCAGCTCCTGTGATGTGCAAACAACACACAAGCACAGGCAGAACACGATATCAAGTGTCCCATCGTTTGTGGGGCATCACCACATTTGCACTCCAGGGCAGAATCATCTATGAATCTCCACCTGAACAAGTTCTCCTTGCTTCGGCCAACCTGTGTCCGGAGTCTATTTAAGACTTCCAGGTGAGCACATAGCAACTCGTTATCGTGTTAGCCAGTAACTTGAAAATCGACCTTAACATAGTTGAGAAAAGGCTATGTTGGCACAGCACATTGTTTGCAGAAAAGGTCTAAGAGGAGAAAAGTTTAGGAAAAGCGACTGCATACCGGAAGGCATAGAGTAGATAATCTTACCGCTAGGTAACTAAAGTACCACTAAAGTTTGGCCAACCTGGCTACCAACGCCAGAACCTCACACTCAGCCGCAGCGCCTGCGTCCACTTGATTAAAAGACCGTGTTTCGAGAACAGTGCTGTAATTTACAACCCGGTGAAATACTTAAAACTGGTGTAGATTCCTAAACCGTTGGCACTGTTGCCTGCCAGCAAAAAAAAGAACATAACATCACGCCTGTAAAACCCAAAGGGTTAGACAGAGGTTCACCTAATAATAAGTTGTACACCCACATTTCCCCAGTTATGTTAAATTCCCATTTAATAGGAGGCGAGCCTATTGCCATCAACCGCGCACAAATCCAGACTCTATGGCTGCTACTGAGAAATGCCTGATGCAGAAACCCAATAACACTTAGCCCGACCCGGAAGTCAAACCCAGGACTTCTTGTTCAGCATTCGCGCTTGCGACCACCAGTCCAACGTGCAACGAGTCAGTCAGCAAAAGTAATCAACAATAACTTACCTGTAAGGGATGAGTCCGATACACGGAGCAATCAATGTTAAGTATATTGAGAAACGTGTCACACTGATTACTAAAGACCACTCTAGATCAACACACTAAGTTGTTTTATAAAAAACGCACGTTTTCACAAAGAATTATGTCTATGACACAATGACAAGGATAAAATATGGAAGATTAAATCAGAAAGATAAAAGAACAAATAACAATCAAATAAATTGCAATTTATGCGATTAATTGGCGATATTATTTGTTTGTTCAGGTTGGCAGCCTCTATTCAGCGATGGACGACGCAAGACTGAGTCTAAAGTAAATATAACAAAGTAAAGTAAATTTAATAATTGACTTTCAATATAAACAGCAACTAATAACGAAATGGTGCACGGAATGATTGTCAGTTTGTACAAAGTAATTTACCTACAATAAAATTGTTAGCCGGCGAAAATCATGCAAATATTTTTCCATTTTTTTTTTTGCTGTTTTGTTTAATAGGTAGGTACAATAGGCCGCAATTCATGGAAAACTTCGAGTTCGCTCGTGGTGAGATGTCGTGAGATTTGATTTGGTCCCTAATCTCACGTGGGATTTATCAAAATGTGTAGTTTAGTGTAAATACGTTAATCTGTGCTTTATTGCATTCAATTTATTTAAAAAACGTAATTTGCTTAATTATTTTCACTGAATATTTATTATTAAATTATATTGTGTGGGATTTAGCCATATTTTAGTGGATAAACATGTTTAATTAAACCTAGTTTTCACGCAGTGTTGCACTGTTTCTTACTGGAGAAAAATACGTAATATTAGCCGAGACGCCCTCTCTCTTCCTCGTGAGATCGGGCGGAAGCGGTCCAAGTGGCGTCGGTGAACGAGGCCTATATTTTCTTAAAGCTGATCGAAAGAGCACCTTTTTTTTGTTATGGCGCCAAAAAGATTGCTCTATGGAAAAAAAAGTTATTAAATGAACTATGTAATTAACGATTGCATTAATTACAAATAGCGTCAGTGATTAAGACATGCATCAATTTAAAGCTTGTTAAAAGAGTTTTTATTTTGTAAAGGACATAAGCAAATCTATGCCGAGAGAAAAAAGTTAAACGCCATAATGTACAATTACTGACATCAAATCTTTTAATTGGATATATGTCATTTTATTGACAAAAAACCGGTCAAGTGCAAGTCGAGCTTGCGCACAAAGGGTTCCTTAGCACCACATAATATAAAAAAATATCTCTAACGCTCATTCATAGATCAATTTACACTCAACTGCAGAACTACATTTGATTTTCATAGTATGTTAATGACAAAAAATAAAACCGACTTTAAAAACACAAAACAGTGAAAAATAACTTTAGCTTCAGAATTCGGTGACTTTTGTTTTATTGATACGGTTTTTGCCACCGACTTCTGAAGCTAAAGTTATTTTTCACTTTTTCGTGTTTTTGATGTTGGTTTTATTTTTTGCAAAAAAGTTTTTTATTTTTACATTTTTAGTTGTAATATCCTGTACAAATATTTGCCATGCATTTATTTTACATTGATAACAACACGTGTCATGGTAGGTAATAGGCAAGGCTTATCCCCGTTACAATGGAACTTAGCATCATACCTGTCGAAATTTGGGTGTACTGTACACATCTGCGTACCCCGTCAGAGCATACAGGCGCGATGTTATGTTATGAACTGGTGTAAACAATAGACAGACATGAAATTTCATCAATCCCAGTCCATTTGATATAATTTATTGAGGAGTTCCGTTGCCTATCTCCGAAGTTCTTCATAAGATCTTCACCAAATTGGGAAATAGGACCACTCCGCGAAAGTACTCTTCCAAAAACTACCCAAATTGCTTCAAGTGTGCGTATAAAATTTGAAGTGTTCTCTCTATTTCTCAAGGATCCCATCATCAGATCCAGACTTGATGATCATGGGACCACCTGAAAAGTAAACCCTTTCAAACAAAAAAAAAATCCAAATCGGTCCAGCCATCTTTGAGTAATCGGGGAACATACATAAAAAAATAAATAAAGAAAAGGTTCCGACGAATTGAGAACGTCCTCCTTTTTGAAGTCGGTTAAAAAACAAAGTTAATGCTGCAGCTTCACGAAAAAGTCCCATATATCTCAAAAGTTAAATATTTAATCTTATTCAAACCAATTTTCGTTGAAGTTCCTTTTACGTTCTACAAACCCAATTTTTTTCACAATTTTCCTCGTTTATCTTTAGAAATTAGAGGGCAGGATTTTACACATTTTTTACAGCTTTGCGAATATCTCAGCAAATATTAACTTTAAAAAAAATTAACGGCCTCGATAACAATTTTTAGAGCTGTCGATAGACAGACACCCCACGTATTCTATACGTAGTTTTTTTAACCTTCGGTTACGTGTAGGACCACCCCAATTCTTTTTTATTCGTAATTTCACATTACTTTTGTGTAGCGGCGCATAAACGACACCTGCTCTCCAAATTTCAATTGTGTGGTGTCAACAGTCTCGGAGTAAAATGGCTGTGACGAACGAACGGACAGTCAGACAGACAGGGCGAATCTATATGGGTTCCGTTTTGGCAAGGGCAACGGAACCCTAAAAATAACACAATTTGAGAAAATTCAAAGTTTGGTTCTTGGAATTAGGTTTTATTAATTACTGAAGAGTATAATTTGTAATTAATACTCGAAAGCTACATGCATTAACTTCATTGTAAACAAAGTTTCCAAAAACAAAAAAATGGTCTTTTTGATATGGAGGAGAATAGGGCGAATAATTATGCGAACGGTGCGCAAAATAAGGGGGGTACTCAAATAAAAATCCTTAAAACTATTCCGTAAATCGATTAAATGGTCGGTCGAGACAAGATGTTTCAAGATATTGGGCCTCCCGCTGCCGATGATGCGAGCTTATAGTTATTCGAGATTTTGATGCCTCGCGGTAGTGAACATGTCGCGCTGATAATTTTTCGATTTCAAGTACTATCGAGCTAATGTTTTCGAGCAAGTGTTATTCGATCTCACGTCATTCGATTTCGAGAAGGGAACCCGTTATTTTGAAATTACGAATAGACACTTCAATTTTATTTATTTGTATAAATGAAGAGATAATTTTACTACATACATTCGTATAAATAATGTGTATATTTTCGCATTTGTAGGTAGTTTACAATCAAGTTCAAAGGTTCAACTGTCACATGTAATGTCCACTTCATAGTAGGTATTTGATTAACATAAACTACACAATATTGGTTTAAAGGTCTTGGTCAAGTGGTAACAAACAACTTGGCTCTTGGCCAACAGAATTGAAATATATCTCAAATAATAGCTCATAACAAGTGCTCAATTAATATCATAGCGACAAAAACCAAAGTCGCCAGAGAGACCTACGGCCAAAAGAAAATGTTGGAATTTCCTGTATTTTGTCGAAGATTTGACTTCAACAGTCATTTGTTTTTTTTTTTTTAATTGTAGTAAAATATTCAAATGTCCCGCAATGTGTTAAAGCAAATACAAAGCAGTGATAGCCTAGTGGTGTAACTATCGGTGGGCCAAGTTATAGGTCTCAAATTCGAACCCAAGACGCAAAACAGATTTTTGGATTCAAGTGCGTATTGTATAATTATCACTTGCCTCGGTGAAAGAAAACATCGTGAGGAAACCAGCATGCCTGACAGATATTTCTCGACGGCATGTAAAGCCCAGTCAGAGGCCCATATGCGGCATTATATATCTGACACCAGGTTAGTCACTAACACAAGATAAAGAAGAAGAAAGCAAATACTTGAGTAATATCTTACTAGTTAGGTATATTCTTATCTATTATACGCTTTGTAGACGACTTGGTTCCCCCGTTAGAATCAAGTACGCAACTACAACAAAATTGATGATTGAATCATTAAATGAAGTTAGTAAACAAGTAGGACTGGATATTATGAACCTCGCTGAATCGATGCTGATGACAAATAGTACTACAACAAATATCGTCGTTGAAGTTCTAAAATCACATAGGTGTTTACGAAAATCGGAAGACGCGTTTGTTTCAACCAATCGGAAACAAGCAACGTCTCTAACTAATTTGAAATGCACACAAATTATAACATAGTATTGTAGCATTACCTAGGTATTATGGGCTAGGGTTTATATGTCCGCAAAAACCATAATATAAATACACGCATTAAAAACGAAATTGTAATACCCAAGTTCACATTAACGCAAACTAGAAAGTCTTTTAATAAAAACAGTACAGTAAACGCTTTTATAACAAGTTGCCAAAGTCAGTTTTAGAACTGACCAATGGAAAGTACAAAAATTAGATCAAACGTGTCCTTATTAAAAAAGCATAGGTAATACATAAAGGAAATTCCGAAATTGATAGTTGACAAGGCTTTGTGGTGATACGATACCTAAGATAGGTAAAATAAACTTTGCAAAAAAGTTTATATTTTACCCTTTTTAGTTATCGCATCACACACAAATCCTTGTCAAGTATCAATTTCGCAATTCAATTCCGGAGGACGTTCTTGGGGACTGATATCAGTCCTTGAGACTACATCTCCCGTGTCACAGAGCGCATCGACTTCCTGAAGCAGAAAGTATATGCATGGGCAAACCGTATTCGTAGGTATAAGCGACGGGTGGAACGATACACTCAGAATCGCACATTCCAAAGAGATGAAAGGTGGATTTATCGGGCTTGGGAGCGACCGGACCAAGGTGTGGCTGACACGCACCTACCTGATGAGCGTCTCATCTGGTCACGTCAGCATCTGGTCGGTGCCTGTCGGCCATACCGAGGGTGAATGGACTCGGCAGCTCGAGCGAGCGTGCGATCCAGTGCGTGCAGTCCGTCCGTTGGCTAACTGGAAATCTCCAGGGCCGGATGGGCTGCACAACTTCTGGATAAATTGGTTTGTAAGGTCGCACTCTCGTCTTGCGACCCTGTTCCAGTCAGCCTTAGAGTCGGGGTTGCTGCCCGAGTTCCAGACAACAGGTATAACCCATCTACTCCATAAATCGGGTAGTACTGCGGAACCCAAAAATTATAGGCCGATTACCTGTCTTCCGACAGTCTATAAAAATCTTAAATCCATTTTGAGAGCTAAAATTAGCGAACACATTGATGACAATTCCATCATGTCCGCTTCTCAAAATGGATGTAGAAACGGGTCCCGTGGTACTAAGGAACTGCTCCTCATTGATATGACTATTAGCCAACCGGTTCGCCCTTCCCCGAAAGGATCTGTCAACATGTTGGAGAGACTATAAGAAGGCCTATGACTCGGTGCCACATACATGGCTCATGAGGGTGCTAGAGTTGTATAAAGTTGATGCAACTCTGCGCACCTTCCTGATATCGTGTATGGGGCAATGGAGTTATATAATAGTTCTTCGCTATCCAGGATGTCGGCAAATCCGGAGGAATAGAAAGCTGATAAGGATAGAGCGGGGTATATTCCAGGGCGATAGTTTGAGTCCACTTTGGTTCTGCTTAGCCTTGAATCCTCCTAGCACGCTGCTGGAGGATTCAGGTTTAGGCTATCTGTTGAGGAGAGGCGGTCAGGTTATATCTCACCTCCTTTACATGGATGACCTGAAACTCTTTGCCTCCCTCGATTTGCAACTGATGGAGCTACTCAAAGTAACTGAAACTTTCAGTAGCGCCATCAGGATGGAATTTGGTGTGGACAAATGTGCGGTCATGCATGTAAAGCGAGGGGAAATTGTGAAATCTGTAGGAACCCAGCTCGGATTCCATAAATCTTAGATCCCTCTCAGCCATCGAAACCTACAAGTATTTGGGTATGTCGGAAGCGCTGGGCATCGTACAGCTGATATGAAGCAATCGTTGAAGGAGCGCTTCTTTGGCCGCCTGAGAAAAGTATTTAATAGTCTTTTATCAGGTGGAAATAAAGTTCGTGCCTTCAACGGTTGGGTCATGCCGGTTTTGATGTACTCTTTCGGCATACTCAAATGGACACAAACAGAACTAGCCGCCCTGGATAGGAAGGTCCGTACATTGTTGACGGCAGATCGAATGCATCACTCACGCTCTTCGGTTATGAGACTGTATATCCCGCGGAGGTGCCGAGGTCGAGGCTTTTTAAACGGTAAGACTCTCCACAATCGCGAGATATGCAGTCTCAGGGAATTTTTCCTAGAATCCAACGTGGGGATGCATCGAGATGTGGTTGCAGTGGACAAGGGCCTCACCCCGCTCTCCTTGGCTAAAGAGAACTGGCGCAAACCTGTAGTATTTGACACTAACGACCGCAGGGAGGTATGGCAGAGTAAGGAGCTCCACGGACACTTTTTCCTGGCCCTGCATGGGCCCGATGTAGACCTATCAGCGTCCGTAGCCTGGCTACGTTCCGGGGACCTCTTCGGAGAAACTGAAAGTTTTGTCTGTGCAATTATGGGTGAAGTTATGATGACGAATAACTACCGGAAATTTATTGTGAAGGACGGCACGGTTGACACATGTGGGGCATGCCACCGTCCGGGCGAATCACTCCGTCACATTATCTCTGGGTGTTCTCGTCTAGCTAACGGAGAGTACTTGCACAGACACAACCTTGTAGCCAGGATTATCCATCAGCAACTTGCTCTAAAGTACAACTTTGTGGAATCGGATGTGCTGTACAATAGTTATGTGCCCGACCCAGTTCTCGAAAATGGCAATATCACACTGTATTGGGATCAATCCATCATTACTGACAGGACTATTACTAACAAGGCTGATATAGTGGTGGTGGATTGATCAGAGCGGCGCGCAATGATTGTTAACATAACGGTTCCGCATGACGAGAACCTCGTGAAAGCCGAGAAAGATAAGCAAATCAAGTATCTTGACATAGCTCGCGAGGTTGTCGACATGTGGGATGTGAACTCTTTTCCCTTCAATTCCATCATCATCATCACAATCTTTTCGCGTCACTCCGACACCTTCATCCTCATCAATCAGCATACAGTCAGTGGATGTTGTACAGGAGACAAATTTTGTCGATGATATTGTACCCGCCACTAGAACTGCAACAAGCCGTAGGAAATGGAACACTGATATGAATAAATTCATCTTACGCACATATCTTTAACTCACTCATATGGAAACCGATAAAAACGCATTCTTACCGTCACTCTACACTAAGTTATTAGAACAATACCCAGATATGCAAGTAGGCCGACGAAGAATAGGTGACCAAAGAAGAGCCATAGTTCAAAAGAAATTATTACCTAAAGAAACAATAGATCAGATTTATGAGGAAGTCAGAGTAGAATTACAAACAGTCCATACTCAAACACAGCAACACTCCATACAGTCACAGACACCAATTAACAAACAACCCGGTCAGCATATGAATTGGACGAATGAATATAATGAAGCAGTTATAAGAATATATTATATAATACTAGAAACAAATAAACTGCCTACAGAAAACAGTTACATGAGGGATTTATTAATATATATCCTGAACTAGCACATTTAACTGAGAAAAGATTATCAGATCAAGTAAGAGAAATCATAAATAACAAATACATATACACTAACAGATTAAAAGAAATAAAAAACCAAGTAGCTAAAGAATTAAGAAATAACAACGCCAACACACAACATATAGAACACAAAAATTACGACTTACAAACAACTTGATGAGAACATTCACTCACTGAGTACTCAATACACAAATATTCAGATTTCTGACACGATCACCAACACCCTCGCAACAAATAATGTTGTACTGCAAAATAATAGCTCTGATACTAACATAGTTTCTCAAACACTCCTAAATATAGTCGACGAATATTTCTTAAGCCACATAGATATAGGCCTATTTGAAACTACGCAAAATAACTTTGATGCTGCTCCTGAAAATAACCTAGAAATCGAAACCACATTTCAAAAAGCTCTACAAATTTTTTCTGATACAGTACACCCCACTAGTAGACCATACATTTCCAAGCAAAAGACATCTAAAAAGTTCTCCGCCATAGTTACCTATATAAATTCTGTAATTCTCCCAAATAACATAAATATTGACACTGACTTCATCAAATTGCAAACTACAATTTACTTTGCAGCATGGACGGCAGCTACATGTAACGGAGCTAAAATTTCAGACACACAAAATGAAAGCCGAAGATACGTAAGGAAAAAACCAAAGTGGCAAATTAGGATAGAAAATAAAATTAAAAGTCTAAGAGCAAACATAGGTAGACTGACACACTTTATTAATGGCAACACAAGTCCAAAACTAATAGCAGCAGTAGCAGAAATAAAGAAAAAATTTCAGGTAAACGCACAATACGAAGACTCAAACACACAATTAGTACACTTTTTAGACACTCTAAAACAAAAATTAAACGGGGCTTCCAGTAGACTCAAAAGGTATTTAACATGCACGAACCGCAAAGTGCAAAAGACAAAATTTATAAATAATGAAAAAATATTTTATAGGAACCTTAAGCAGTGATAGCCTAGTGGTGTGACCGTTGGACTGCCAAGTCATAGGTCTCGAGTTCGAACCCAGGACACGCACCTCTGATATTTCGGAATCATGTGCGTATTGAATAATTATCACTTGCTTCGGTGAAGGAAAACATCGTGAGGAAACCAGCATACCTGAGAGATATTTCTCGACGGTATGTAAAGCCAAGTCAGAGGCCCACGGGCGGCATAAAAACTCCGACACCAGGTTAGGCACTAACCACACGATAAAGAAAAAGAATATTAACCTTGCAACTAATAATAGAGACACTACTAACCAAAGCCACAGATAATATAATACTACGTACCAAAGCCTAGAGGTACCTACATCCGAAACACTACGGGAATTCTGGGCTAACATATGGGAAAACCCAGTAAATCATAATCATCAAGCTGACTGGATCAACGAAGTAGCACCAGAAATCCCAGAAATTTAATTTGAATTCATACCAATAGCAACATTTATAGATGTCATAAAACGCACACACAATTGGGAATCGCCTGGCCCTGACAACATCCACAACTACTGGTATAAGAAATTCTCGAGCATATATCCTTTCTTACATAACCATTTAAACACATTTATCCAATACATAACACACGGGGTAAGCTATATGATACTTAAGGACTTTAACGATACTATAAACCCAGCAAAATATCGACCGATTACTTGTCTGCTAACTATTTACAAAATTTTAACAGCCTGTTTAAGCGAGGTTGCATATGAACATTTAACCAAAAATAACATTTTGTCAGAACAACAAAAGGGCTGTCGTAGGAATAGCCAAGGATGCAAAGAGCAATTAACTATAGATGGAGTTACTATGAACAGCACTGTTAAAAGCAAGACCGATATTCACACAATGTTCATTGATTACCAAAAGGCTTTCGACTCAGTTCGACACAGCTGGTTATTAAACGCCTTGAGTCTATATAAAATTCACCCAACACTGAAACACTTCTTAGAAATTTCCATCCAAAATGGCAAACCGTTCTTAAAATTAATTCCTCCTCCTCAGCTGTAGCTACAGAGCCAATCCACATAAAACGTGGAATTTTCCAAGGAGATGCTCTAAGTCCACTGTGGTTTTGTATGGCACTCAATCCACTGTCACACCTTCTAGATAAAACAGACGCTGGATACACACTAACAAACAATAACACACATTATATGCTTACGCTTACTTTCAGTGGTTACTAGACATAATAACGTTAGACTTCCCAAAATAAATTTACCTCACTTTAGCGGCGGCTATAAGGATTGGTTAGAGTTTAAAGATATTTATATTTCGTTGATTCATGAGGAGAAAAGTATAGATAACATCAACAAATTTCAGTACCTACGTTTGTCACTTAATGGCAGCGCAGCACTGGTTATTAAAAGTTTAGATTTTAGAGGGGACAACTACGACATTGCATGGCAATTGTTATGTGAGAGGTACGATAACAAGCAATTATTAATAAATAATCATATTCAAGCATTATTTAATGTGAGACCACTTCAAAGGGAGAGTAGTCAGGGTTTACGCCAGATTATTGATGTAACCAGAAAAAACCTGCGGTCACTGGCAACGCTAGGGCTGTTCGTACAGCATTGGGGTGAAATGGTGATACATTTAATGGCATCAAAATTGGATCCGGTTACTGGCAGACAGTGGGAAGAACATAGGAACACTCTGACTGAGTTTCCGTCCTTAGACATGTTCACTAAATTTATTTCTAATCGCTGCAATCTTTTAGAAACGCTTGAGGAGGCTAAGATTTTAAAATCGAAGCCAGAATCATCGCACAGTAAGCCAAAAAGCTTCGCTGTCTCAACAAGTAAGGGAAAATCTAATATTTCATGTACCCTATGTAAATAAAGTCACTACATATTTAGTTGTGATCAATTTAAGGCGCTTACAGTCGCTGCACGCTTGTCTAAGGTGAAAGACTTTAAACTTTGTTTGAATTGTTTGCGCCCAGGTCATTTGGAGGCTACTTGTCCACTTGGTCACTGCAAGTATTGCACACAAAGGCATAATACAATGTTGCATTCTCATGATGATGATCCCAGCCCTAGTAAGGAGCACATTACTTTAGCTGGTACTAATCATGAATTTTCATCTCGTCACGTATTGCTTTCCACAGCTTTGGTAAGAGTCACGGACCATTCCGGGATACCGCACAGCACCAGAGTCTTACTTGACAATGGAAGCACGGCAAATTTCGTTACCAAGGACGTTTGTGGTGAGCTACATTTACCTATTCGTAATGTAAGCTCACACGTTGCAGGCATAAACAGTCAAGTGACTACCATTACGCAATCTTGTGCATTACATTTACAATCGTGCGATGGGTCGTATCATATTGTCATTGATTGTTTTGTCCTGCCCAACATAACCACTCATATACCACATACATACATAGACTTAACTGACTTGCAGCTACCAGCAGGTGTTAGTCTGGCTGATCCATCTTTCAATATCCCTTCCTCCATCAACATACTTGTTGGAGCTTGTTGGTCTTTTGGAGTGTGATTGGTCGCAACCGTATACAGTTAGGTAGACATATGCCAACGCTTTTTGAGACTAAGCTCGGATGGCTCATATCAGGTGCCATACCTCAACCCAACATCACCAACTCATCCGTGTGTATGTTCGCGCATGACAAGCACACCACACACGTAAAAGCACCCATGGATCTCTCAAAATTCTGGGAACTAGACTCCATACCACCAAAATCCAATTTCACATCTGAAGAACGAGCATGTGAACAGAATTACATAAACACCACTAGGCGTGATGCCAATGGCCGTTTCATAGTCAACATCCCCTTAAAGGAACCCCCTGAAACATTGGGTAACTCCTTTGAGATGGCTAAACGTCGCTTTCTGTCGTTAGAGCGTAAACTTGAGAGAGACTCAATACTTAAGCATTGCTATGCAGAATTCTTGCAGGAGTATGAAGCATTAGGTCATATGAGCGAAATATCTCAGCCTTATTCTTCTCATGCATATTTCCTTCCACATCATGGTGTTTTCAGAGAGTCCAGTACAACGACCAAGCTTCGAGTTGTCTTCGACGCATCAGCCGTCACAAACGTCCGACACACCTGCTCACATCCAAAAGTAATGTTGCGCCGATAAAACCGCCCACAATTCCAAGACTAGAGCTTTGCGGTGCCTTATTAGGGACCAGGTTGTGTGCCAAGGTACTGGAATCCTTAACACTTAAACCTGACAAATGCATATTTTGGTGTGATTCAACGATTGTCTTGGGCTGGCTGTCTGCTTCACCTGGCACGCTGAAGCCGTTTGTCAGGAATCGAGTTTCGGAGATACGGAAAGGCTTTGGTGCTTACTTACGATGAAACTTCAACCACATTTTTATGCACTATTATCATCATCTTTCTCCTGCCCTTATCCCAGTTTATTTGTGGTCGGCGCAGCAAGTCTTCTTCTTCCATACTTCTCTATTACTGTCATCTCAGTAGTCACCTTCTCTCCAGTCATATCATCGTTCATACAGCCCATTCGTAGGTACTATATTAATTTCTTATCTCATAAAACAAAGCTAAAAAATGTAATTTTAAACAAATCTTAAAAATATATTGATGCTCCATAAAATACTCAATAAAAAAGCACTTGATGATATTTTTAATTACATCCACGTTTACGCGTTAGTAAATAATTAATTAGAAACACCATTTTCTTTGGTTATCGTGCAATGATGTTACAACATGTAAGTAGGAACTCTGTCAAACACGTACTAAAGATTTCTAAAAACAAAGTAAAAAACTTCTAGTTACATCGACTTTTTAGTGTTTTTTTTTTTTGGAAGTCGGTTATTTTTTTTGCAAAAAAGCTTTTTAGTTGTGGTATTTCACACAAATCCTTGTCAAGTATCGATTCTACATTGTAAGTAGAAGTTAGTACCACATCATCCACACAGACGAAGAAGACAATGCTTATTAGATGAGAGCATCGCGCGAGCTTATCTGCCAAATGAAAAATCACGTAAATGATCTCGTAAATCGGCCCAGTAATCACGGAGAATTTGGTGAACATAAATGAAAAAAAAGATGGTGGTCTAATACATAATCGCGTCGTTTTTTAGAAATCGGTTAAGAACAATCTAATTAAAATTATCTTTAGTTCGCGGCCTGTTTAGTCTCTAAGTAAAATGGTTAGAGGAATTTCGTCTATAAGAGTTCCGTTTTTAATGTTTGGCAACGCTAAAAAGAACATCTAAGATCAGACACACAAACATTAAGCTTATTCTATGGCAACGCATATATGGCACAATACCAGAGACATTGCAGACCCCCATAGATGACGGTGGCCAACAATTTGCCACCAGGCGAACTGCCTGCGCGTTTGCCATCCAAACAGTGGACATAAGCACGACTGCTAAGCGTAATCTGCGTTATAGGGCAGGCTATCCTGGCTTGAATGCCTAGGCTGCTTGTTATCTAGACTTGTGTTGGCTGGTGTCAGTCATACCCCCTATCTTTCTTTTAGGGGTATGAGGAAAAAAATTTCAAAGTTCTCCTCCGACCAGACGGGTGTTGTGTCTGGTGGGCTACTGCTCGAAGGTTTTAGTAGAGTTTTCCTACAAGGTGTAAACGGACCTTTCACGAAGCCGTCAACCACGCACATGCGAGGGTACATATGGGCACGATGGGCATGCCATCAACCCTAATTGAGGTCGATAGTCTGATGTTCTACGCAGGACCTTAATAAAATTTAAAAATGTAACCATAGCTTTTAAATTATCTTACGTGACTCGCCCGGTCAGCGTGGTCACTGTGCGGAAATCATTTTCTAATACATGCAGAGGCAATTTTTTTTAATGATTCGTCAATATCGGTTGAGTAGTTGAGAGTTTAAATGTGTGATATGCGTTCAAACCATGGGCGACACTAAGGGGGTACAGCAGCCATTAATAGCGGCTCAGGATTTAAAAAAAAATAAACTTTTCCTGCTTGATGTCACAGAGATAGTAAGTACGTAATAAATTGTAGTGTGTGGAATTACTCTCAAACTAAAATATTTTTTTGAGCTCGCTGCACTCGCTTTTTTGCATTGCAACCTAGTTTCACTTGATTCTTAACTTTGGCTATAAACCCAAGAAACTCCGGTAGGTCAAAACAATTCTAACCTGTCCAAGGTAGGGTCTTAAAATTTTCGAGCTCGCCTCGCTCGCTCTTGGAGCCTTTTTTAGTTTCTTCCTTTTGTTCTTCATTCATTTGTCTCCCTTAGTTGATTCCCTGTAGATCGCTATTTCAGAATAAAAGGACTAAAAAAACTTGTCTGGAGTGGAGACTTTTTAAATAACTCTTAAAAATTTGTAGCTTCTCTACAAACAAGTGTGGAAAATCTAACCAATCCGAGAGCATTTTAGATTCAACCAACAGACCAAACAACGACCAAATGTTTACCAGAAGTTTTTTTCTGTTGTGAGCAACAAGCGACCAAACACAGGCGCGGACTACTGCTCCACCACGACAATGCGCCTGCACACACCGCGCTCAAAACGAGGGACTTCCTGGACAGTACACCAGTCAAACTCCTGGGTCACCCTCCTTACAGCTCTGATCTAGCACCGTGTGACTTCTTTTTATTTCCAAAAATAAAAAATCAGCTCAAGGGGATACAATTTTCGTCGCCGGAAGATGCGCTGGTTGCGTTCGAGCAGGCTGTAAACGAGGTGTCTGCGGCGGACTGGAAAAAGTGTTTTGAAAACTGGTTCAGACGCATGAATCTTTGTATAGAGGCTGGTGGAGAGTACTTTGAAAAGATTTAATAAAAATATATGTACCTGTAGAACAATTTTTTTTAGTGTCGCAAAACTTTCTGAGTGTCCCACGTATTTCAAGTAAAGTTATAGCATTAGAACTTGTTTTTAAAAAAATGAAAAAGTTGAAACTTTTACTTTCAATATCTCCGTAACTAGAATGTTCCCAGATATGGTCCAGAACAAAAAAATATCACAATGATGGGAAAAATAAATGCCCGTTGGCTTCGTTAAGGGTATTATTTTATACCCATTATAGTCTTACGTTATTGGCCCAAGCTATTCCACGTCAATTATCGGATCACTCATTCGTGGAATGTGGACGAACTACCTACATCTCTACCGATCCCTCAGGACACTACAGTCATGATCATCTCTCAGACACAGGGGCTCACCATAACGATGCTGCTGCTATCAGCCGGGCTGGCCGCGGCAGCGCTGCAGCAAGGCTACGGCTGGATGGACCGAGTGGTGCAGTTCCAGAAGAACAAGCTCTTCAAAGAGGTCAAGGAACTGGCGCCCATCGAAATGAACGGTATGATGAGTCTCAATGTGGCGAACAAAACATTCAACATCATCATCGTTCGCCAGACCTGGCGGTCTACCATGAAGTCTATAAACAAGCAGGAACGTTTTAGTATTATTCCAGTGCGGGAAAGAGGTGGCGCTAGACATCTACATCTGTCTCTTTCCCACAATAGAATAGAACTAAAACATTCCTGCATTAACACGTCATGATAGGGCCTTTTCAACAATTTCTCCATAAAGTAATAGGGAAGTATGAAAGAAGCAGACATGCCGCACCGACCCCAAATAAATTGGGATAAGGGCAGGAGAATGATGATGATGATTTCTTCAAAATCCGAAAAGTAGTATAGAGGACAGATTCTGAGTATAAGTAATTATCTTTCTCTATTTGCAAATGACCGTCTTTTTAGGGTTTCGTAGCCAAATGGCAAAAACCGGAACCGTTATGGATTCGTCATATCTGTCTGTCCGTCCGTATGTCACAGCCACTTTTTTCCGAAACTATAAGAACTATACTGTTGAAACTTGGTAAGTAGTTGTATTCTGTGAACCGCATTAAGATTTTCACACAAAAATAGAAAAAAAAACAGTAAATTTTGGGAGTTCCCCATACTTAGAACTGAAACTCAATTTTTTTTTCATCATACCCATACGTGTATCTATGGATATGTCTTCAAAAATGATAATGAGGTTTCTAATATCATATTTTTCTAAACTGAATAGTTTGCGCGAGAGACACTTCCAAAGTGGTAAAATGTGTCCCCCCCTGTAACTTCTAAAATAAGAGAATGATAAAACTAAAAAAATATATGATGTACATTACCATGCAAACCTCCACCGAAAATTGGTTTGAACGAGATCTAGTAAGTCGTTTTTTTTTTGCTACGGAACCCTTCATGGGCGAGTCCAACTCGCACTTGGCCGCTTTTTAATTTTTAAGGATATTTACCGTTGGTTTTGGGACCCAGGATAGATCATGAGTTTTTATTTTATTGATTTTGTTTATTAGGGACAAAAGAAAAAGTTACATGTACAAGTTTAAAATAAAATCATAAGTCGTTACATAAATAGGTAAACATATAACCCACACCATTGTCCACGGGTTAATAAATGAACGAATAAGGAACGGAAACGTGTTGATAATTTTGTCTTATGATATTTTAATTAATTTTAGTTTATTTATGATTGTGGTGAAAGAATATTTATAGCCAGTGTTTCAAATTTGTTACTAGAAAGAGAGAAGATATTTTATATCCATGAAGTGTGTGTTAGAAGTTTCCACAAGTTGACTAATGACTCATTTACATTAGGTCGTTTGACCGATTCGGTTGCAGTCCGTATTCGGTCACCGACTAGTGTAAACGGGTTTACACTGTTCGGTGTCATTCGATGAATCAATTCGGTTAAACCAAATGCGGTCGCCGCATTCGGTGACTGACTTAATGTAAACGCACCATAAGAGGCACTCGTGCCCCGGCGTTGGTCCTGCATGAACCCGTCTGATAACAGTTCTAGGTACTGTATAGCGTAACTTATTTGTAATTTCAATACAGTCAAATTTATTGTTACACAAACCATGCAACGCCATGGCCATCAGAAGTAACCGCCGAGACTCTAAACTTAAAACATTATATTGCTGTAGTAATTGTGTGTAGGGAATTCTCGAATGATAACATTTATAGTTCATAGTGCGTAAAAACTTTTTCTGTACTAATTCTGATTTAACATTGTATTTGACGTAGAAAGGATTCCAAATAGGAATCGGGTATTCTAATTGAGATCTTTTCAATGTTATAATAGCAAAGAAGAAGAAACATGGAACTACTGAAAAAAAATCTCACTAGTACCATGCAACAACTACGGTGGAACTAGTGAGACGAGTTCGATTAAGTTTTGTTTCATTTGTTCCATTATCAAAGTGCAAGCTGCTGAGAAAAAAAAACTCACTAGTTCCGTTCCGTTAATGAATGAATTTACTGGACATCATTTAATTTATCTTTTACCATAATATACTTATACTTTAATATCTTGACATCAATTATTATTTATTTCTTGTGTATTTTGTAGTGAAATTTAATATGGCTATAAGTAAATGTAATTTTTATACCTACAAAATTTGTACGCCGTTATTGGCAAAACATGGACGCTCACAACATATTAATTTAATACCTTGCATGTCTGATTAGTCAGTTTTTGTAAACGCATGTTTGACAAAGAAAAAAAGAAAGAAAGATAATTATCTTTCTTTCTTTCTTTCTTTCTTTCCATGGAACTAATTGCTGGTGGGACTAGTGAGAATGATCCAAATTAACATTACGTCAGTTAATTAGTATATTATTTGTAGAGGATGTTAGGAATATACAATGACTTCACGTTCCCATGTAATATACCCTGACAATGCCAAAAAAATACGCGGTCACGTGAGCGAAGCCGCGGGCACAGCTAGTAATTTAATTATTTTATATTCAATTGGGCCAACTTCAAACTCAAACCTGCTTCCACGTGTGTTTGTTTTTTGCTTTTTAGTTTTTTCACCGCAGTCGGGTTTTTTAGTTTCTTTTTTATGTCCTCCACGTTCGACCGTTAGAAAATCTATTCAATCAATGTGGTGAATTAATTCAATGTGGCACAAAAATCACATTCAATAAAAAAGGACATGTTTTCTTCATGCTCGACCCCAAATAAATTGGGATTAGGTACTCTCGTAGGTACAGTCGAACCAGAAAAAGTATGCGCATAAAAATAACTTTAATATACCTTCTCAATGTAAGAGTACATTAAATTTAATTTCATTTGCGCTTTCGTATTTTGAAACGACTATTCCAATAGCACTACATAGTTATTCTGAAACGAACTTAATTAACATTTACGCTAAGTAGATATTTTGTTTATATCTGTGGTTTATATGGATGATTTGGTTACAAGGAAAGTTCGCAGTCGAGCTCCGACCGAAACCGGAGGGTTACGAAGACTCCAGGCACTGGGACGAAAACTCTGTCCTACGCCTGTTGACGTTCATAAGAAAGAGCGAGACGGCGAAGCCTGTCCACAAGGCGTTGAGACGAATGCTGTCGCCTTCCAGACGTATCATGATGTCTATGAAGGAGAGTATGCACAGGTTTCCTAGCTTGAAGGTAAGGGAAAGAGATAGAATTATTGTTGAGTCAGAAAGGGAGCCATTTAGTTCTTTTTTCTTACTATTTTTCGAAGACACTTTGGGCCCAAGTGTGGGAGGAGATGAAAGTCACAGACATTTTTAGGTGAAGCCCAGAATACGATCCGATCTGTAGAAAAACAAAACACAGATAAACTAGAAAAGGTACGCACTTCAGTAATTTTCATTCTTCCGAACGTTGCGCCACAGAGTATCTCCTCACAGAGGCGAATCTTCTAACTTTTGCACTGCCGCGTTTGTCATAAACACGGTGGACGGGACACCGACGCTAAAACTGTAACCACGTGTTCCCCGCCCCCCCCCCCCCTACATAGAAATTTTTCGTCAGTTATTAAAAAAAAATCAGCTGTCCCATACATTTTGACCGTTTAGGTAGTGCAGTTTTGTAGGAAACAGCAGATATATTTTTTTTTATTACCGACGAAAAATTTCTGTGTGGAGGTCAGAATAATGTACTGAACACGTGGTTACAGTTTTTGCGTCGGTGTCCCTACCTTCCCGTATACCTCCGCATCAATGCGCGTTTCTATGAAGTTTCCCTCTGTTGTTACTTATTTTGGTGTGCAACGAGAGTAACGAATTGCTTAGAGTAGTTAACTACACAGTTTTTAATAATTAGTTTTCTTTAATTCTTCATCCATGTCGTTGCAGAAAGACAACAACAACTTCTACTACGACGTAGACTTCTCGAGTGCGGAGGAGAACGCCGCCCCCCCCACCGCCGCGCTGCCCGAGGACCAGGCCGTCATTGTCGTCAGCAACCCGGTGGAGGCGCGGCTGCCCAGCGCCCGGATTAGCGTCAAACTACTCAGGTTACCTTCCTCTAGCTCAGCAACCCGCAGCAGCACCCCCTCCCACCGCCACCCCGCTGCACGAGGACCAAGCTGTGCTGGTGGCCAGAATCAGCGACAAGCTACTCAGGTTATCAGCCAAAAGACTTCCACTGGTGGACAAGGACCTCTCCAAGCCCCCGAGCAGCGCTACAACGTCTGGGGGTGCGCTCGAGAATAATTTATATTCCGGAGGGCTGATGTGTCGATATTTTGTTATGGCGTAAAATTCGTGCAAGGCAGGGTCCAGTCGTCGAATAATGAAAATGCTAAACACAACACAATTGTAATAAATAATGTATACAAGCATTTGGCTTTACTAATTACTTGACTTCTGTCACTCCTTCAACGTGATGCTATAATTCGCAGAGAGATCCTGGAAGCTAGAGCGCGAGCTGCAAGACTAATGCCGTCCACGACAAGCATTGTGTAAGTTCATCACCAAAACATAGCAGATCCGATCCAGCTATATGGGGTATCATCGACCTCGAGCACAATACGAGTGTGGAGCCCCAATGCCACACCTTCATTCACGTCCTGCAGGAGAGGACGTGAATGAGGCTAAAGTCCGAGCTATCAAGTTTGCTACGTACTGGTTGGACAAAATATGAGTCTTCGATTCGAGAAAAAGAACATCATAACATAAGGCACCTGGCCCATCGCCGCAGATAAACAAATATGGCTAGTGTAGTAAGTAGTGTGTAGTGTAACGAGACACTAGTTGTCGACCAACGAACATCGAGTGTGTAGTTTGGTTAGTTTTATTGCAAGAGTCCAGCGAGTGTTCTGCCCGCCAAGCGAGTGTCACAGAGTTCTAAGACCCTCTCTACTGTCAGCAAGATAAGATAAGATAATTTTATACACACATAGCATGCAAGACGTTACATCAAATTATAATTAAGACAGTCATATTTTGCCTGATCGGCGTACAAATATGGGTTAATCTCCAAAACGGGCGTATTCGTGTGATCGCTCTGGTGCTTTTCAGATATTGATATTTAATGGTATTTATGTATCTAATTAAAAAGAATGATATTCAAATGGTATATTTTTACAATTGGCCTTCAATTTACACAAACAGTTATGGAAATATTTAAGTTCAAAAAATTTCGTGACCAGAGCAGTCATAATTGGTGCCAGAGCGATCATAAATGGTGAAAGCAGTGAAACAAAAAAACTGATATTGATAAAATATTATTTATTTAGCTGTTTTCAATCATATTCAGTGTACGTGTACAAGATTATATTATTATATATCTAAGAGAAATGTATTATTTTAGAAAAAGGTCAAGGCATATTATCAGTCATACTTACATATCAAAAATACGGAATCTTTTAACGAGTATAAAATAATCGCTAAAATAACTAATTAACAAAATTATAAAAATCAACTTTTGGCTTAGTTTCATTTTTTTGGACTTAATTAAATCACTTCTAGGTAAATGAGACAAAATTAAAAACCTTTTGAAATCAACTATTAATACAGTCTCTTATAGTTATAAAATGACTTAGACTCATTAAATATTAGTTTTTAAAAAGTAATTAAAGAAAACTAACGTTTATAAAGAACATGATAAAATTCTTAAAAATAAACAATTATAAACTTAACGATTTGTAATCTTAATGCTAACTGTACTGTGCCCCGAGCTTTTTTCCTTTGGTAGGTAACTCTCTCTTGACTTTACAAGCCATGGTGCGTATAGATCTGGATCATTTTTTATCTTGGCCATTCTACGACGCTCAGCCAATTTCTTCCTAAGACGTTTTTCGTCAATAGATAATTTATTTCGAGGCATGATTTCAATAAATCAATAAATCAATCAAATCATTTATTTCAAGTAGGCCAATTACAGGCACTTTTGAATTGTCGAAACAAAGACAGCAATAAAAAATGAAGCTACAGTCCCAGTCACAAGACATAATAACTGTGAAAGTACTGTAGTTGCCCATTCCAAAGCGTAGATCTCTATGGAGAAGAATGGGCAAGAAACTCCATGGACACTTTTAAATCATAATGTTTTTACAAAAAATCTTGGATACATCATTCTTGTAGAGATGGTACATTATGTGAGAACGATGTAGCAAGACGTGCACGTTAAAAGTGTCCACAGTACAAAAAAAAAGGCAATTAAAAAAACAAAATAATTAGTTCAAATAAACCGTGGCAACCAAGAGATGACCAGTCACAACTGACAGCGCCCGTTCACGAACATGACGCATGGATCAGCCATCATTCAACTCAACCATTTTGAAGGGAACTAAATGACCCGACACACACGCCACCATCAGCGAGACATTTGAGTGAGCATGACACATTCAATCTGCAACAACAGTTGCCATTAAATTTTAGAGAAGAAAGGGTTACAGTTGTGGTAGCTAAATGCAAGGTATCATCAAGGTAAAATACGTCAAAATCTGTTTATGGGTCTAGGTTATCCGAAGAAACCCAGGAAAGGCTATAAATTAAAGGTTATATGCATAGTTCATCGTTTGTCATTGTTACAGTCCGGTACTGCTATTTAAAATAGAATTATAACGTACAATTAATGCAAAATATCATCGCTCTGGTCTTCTTGGACAGAGCAATCAGAGCCATAGCGATCAGAAAAAGTCACAAAATCATAAATATAGCCGAATTTAAAAGCAGTAGAAAGTTGTGATTACGTCTCATAAACAACATCATAACGATCACTTAATTCACATAACAAACACATTCAAAAGCTTACTATTGAATTTAAATAAAGTGCCATAGCAATCATAAAATTCGGGAACCAAATCCAGAGCAATCATAAACTTACCTTCGTAATGTTGGAAAGCGGGAACGTGGCACACAGGTATCCTCCTCGGCGGTTAGACCACTGCTGGCGTTGCCCCGTGGGAGGGGAATAGAGTGTCTATAACGCGTAACTAGGGATGAGTGCGATGTTTTACCTCAGCGCAGAGCGATGAGATAAAATGCCCGGTCACGATTTTAAATTCAAATTGTGGCAAAAGTATTGTAAATATAACTAAAAATATTTTATTACTATGAAGATTAACTATTTGTTATGTAATCTAAATAAGTTGTTTCATATGATCGTTGTCATTAAAAAAGTTAAAGAATAATTTTTCATTCAATCGGGAGTTGGGTCAACCCAGAGCGATCAGGATTTTAGGGTTTAAGATTTTTTTTTTAATATTTAAAATTGTTGAAATTTAGAGGCCAATGAAACCAAAGTCTAGTCTTCTAAAAAACTCTTATATTACCACGACGTACCGTATTACATGGTTAGTGACAGACGACAATAAATATGGCATAACATATACTATCCTTTTTCCACAAGTATTGCCAACTTAAAATATTCACCAATCAATGGTAATAATAAACTAAGTATTACATTGTATTCCAACACCCCCGCTCAATGTAATACATATATAACTTACTCATTATACATTAACTTTTAAGATACAAAATAAATCTACATTAAACCACATCTAGTGACAAACTTAAACAATAGTTCTCTGTTTAATGCCTTAGTAAACATATCAGCGGTTTGATCCTCAGTCTTTACATACATTAAACATATTTTACCTTCTTTAATTAAATCTTTAATAAAATGATATCGTATATCAATATGTTTTAATCGTTTAATGTTATCAGTATTTGCAACCATTATGGCGGATTGGTTGTCGCAATACATAGGTACTGGATACACATTTGTGATATTAAAGTCTTTTAATAAACTTGCTAGCCAACAAGACTCACTAGCCGCCATGCTGACTGCAACATACTCAGCTTCAGTTGATGATAAGCTCACTGAGCACTGTTTCTTTGAACACCACGATATGAGACAATTAGAAAACTTGAAACAATAGCCAGTGGTAGACTTTCTGTCTCTTAAGTCACCACCCCAATCTGCATCGCAATGCCCCACAAGCCCATCATCCTTACATTTGTAAACTAACTTATAATCTAATGTGAGTTTCACATATCTTAAAACTCTTTTTAAATGAGTTAACAATATATCACTTGCATTATTCTGGTACCTACTCAATATAGACACAGCTACACAAAGGTCTGGCCTAGTGCCTGACACTGCATACATTAAACTGCCAATAATTTTCCTACACATATTTTCAATATTTTTGTCTGACTTACATTCTTTGGCTTCTAAGATTTTTACATTAAAGTTTGAATCAATAGGAGTAGATATAGGTTTACAATCTTCCATATTAAACCTTTTCAATACATTTTCTAAATAGGATTTCTGACTTAATTCAGTTTCACAATCTTTTAAATTCTGTTTAACATTTATGCCAAGGTAATTAGAAATCAGTCCTAAATCTTTCATTTTAAATACTTTCTGAAACTCTGATTTAAGATCACTTAACTGTTGTTCATTACTACTAAACATCAAAAGATCATCAACATACAATAACACATAGGTTTGGCTTTCTCCATTACATTTAGTGAACAAACATGGATCATTCTTTGACTTTATATAGCCTGCTTTACTAATTACATGGCAAAAACTTTTCATTCCAATACTTAGGAGATTTTTTAAGTCCATATAAAGATTTATTAAGTTTTACAATATTATCACAACCATCATATGCCCCTTCTGGTAACTTAATAAATACATTTTCTTTTATATCGCCATATAAAAAAGCCCCAGTAACATCCATCTGATGTATTGGTAAACCTAATCTGGTAGCAATTGCAACAAACAATCTAAACGTTGACAACTTTGCAACAGGTGAATAAATTTCATACAAATCTAAAGTATCATCCTGTTCAAAACCTCTAGCTACCAACCTAGCTTTATATTGAGTAATAACATTGTCATGTTTCTTAATTTTGAATACCCACTTACTACTAATAATGCTTTGATTTTCAGGTACTGGACGTGGACACACTGTCCATGTATTATTTGCTTTCAGGGTCTCAAGTTCTTGTTTGATAGCCTTTTCCCACTGAAATGCATCACTTCTTTGCATAGCCTCCTTATAGGTCCCTGGTTCTGTTTCTGCAGTATAGACATTTTGACAAGTATAGAATTCTGTTGGCTTTCGGACACGTGTGGTTCGACGAGGCGAAGCCGGCTGCAACATGCTATCACTATCACATTCACTATACTCATCACTTGTTTCTTCAGGTTCATATAAGCTATGCTGGTCTTCATCTGACACCTGATTTGATTCAATGTTAACCACTTCTTCAGAGTCTTGATGGTTATCATCAACAGCAACTGATATCTCATTGTTGGTCACTTCTGTTATAGGCTCTAGGTTTACTCTTTCCCGTTTGGCAATGACAGGTTCCAAGAAGATGACGTCCCTCTTCACTAGAACTTCATTTTTTTCTGGATAAAAAATTCTATAACCTTTCGTATTTTCGCCATAACCAACCATGATTCCTTTTTCCCCTTTAGAATCCCATTTTCTCCTTTTTTCCTTTGGAATATGAACAGATACAGGTGTACCAAAAATCTGTAAGGTACTAAGATCAAAATGTTTATTTGTCCATATTTCATATGGTGTTTTCCCTGGTTCATTACTTCTACCTGATCTATTAAGTACATATGCTGCGGTGTTTACTGCTTCAGCCCATAGCTTCTTGGGTAGACTCTTGGTACACAGCATTGATCTTGCTGCTTCTGTCAGGGTTCTAATCTCCCTTTCCGCCTTGCCATTCTGCTGCGGCGTATATGGAACTGACGTTTGATGAATTATACCCCTTTCTAAGAACAATATTGACATATCCTTATTTTTAAATTCCGAGCCATTGTCACTTCTAAAATGTATTATATTATTCCCAGTGACATTTTTGGCTCTGTTTATAAATTCATTTATACACTTTATTACTTCGTCCTTTCTTTTAATAAAGTAAACAGTTCTATAACATGAATAGTCGTCTTTTAAAATTAAAAAGTACCTTGATCCTCCAACAGATACTGTCTCCATTGGTCCGCACACGTCCGCATGTATTAATTCACACGTTTTCGTCGTTTTTGTATTGCTCGTACTAAAAGGTAAACGATGTGCTTTACCCCTTAGACAACCTTCGCACTTTTCAATAGACTCGTCAAGGACTTTAATGTTATTGTTCATTAATACGCTTTTCACATGCTGTATATTTTGATGTACAAGTTTCTCATGCCACTCACTTAAGCTTGACTTAGCTTCTGTAACGTTTGCGTTTGCGTTTGCAAAGCCACATTTATAGCGAACATCCATAATATACATATTTCCAACGCGATTAGCCACAGCCCGTACTTTGTTTTCCTTGTAAAATTTACAAATATTTTGATCTGTCATCATGACATATCCTTTATCTGCGGCACAATTCACAGAGAATAGATTTATTTTTAAATCTGGCACACATAGAACATTGTCTATGGTTGACTCAATCCACCTGCTTCCATTAAATACTTCTAGCGCTACCTGTCCAGAACCAATGACACTTATCTGAGTACCATCACCTATTATCACAGATTTTTGTAATGATAACGACGAGAATGTTGAAAACAGATTTTTATCTTGACACATATGTTCACTGGCACCAGTGTCCACCAACCACTTCGATTGTTGGTAATCTTCTGTAGGTGTATGTTGGACTACGAACGCATTTTTCTCTTTTCCTTTTTTAAACCAACACTCACTTTTGTTATGTCCAGACTTGTTACAATAATAACACTTTTTCTCACCTCTGTTTGCAGAGTTTTTACGATCATTACTATTCACATTACTCGTACACTCATACTGATAATGACCCATCTTGTTACACTTGAAACATTTTATGTTTCTTTTATTCAGAGCATTCCTTTTTGCAACAAATGCAGAAGACGATGAGGTGCTTTCGCCCTTTTCCTTCACTCTCTCCTCTTCCACCAACAAACGAGCGACAAGGTTATCATAGGTTTGCTTGTCGTCCGGTGCAGACTCCCATGCAGATACAAAATGTTTATATATATCTGGCAACGACATTAAAACCTTGGTAATAACAAACTTTTCCGAAACTTCTTCACCCATTTGTCTCAACTGATTTTGTAACTCTTGTATTTTCGAAAGAAATACTGACATTTCCATGCCTTCTTCGTGTCTGAATTGGAAAAATCTCTGCTGGACTATATGAATATTTGTTTCACTTTTTTGTTCAAAAATGCTTGTTAATTTTCGCCACATCTCTGCTGAACTTGTACAGGATATTATGTGCAACATTACTTCCTCGGTCATCCTGGTCACTAATATTGTTTGAGCCTTGGCATCCTGTGCCTCCCATGTTCTCTGTTCCTGTGAGTTGTCACCTTTGATACGTTTGCCTTCTACAATGTCAATTAGATTTTGACCCCGCAATATGACCATTGTTTGGAATTTCCACACATTCCAATTTTTGATTCCTTCCAGTTTAATAACTGTGCTATTTCCGTCCATCGTGTCTTTTAGGTTTGTACTAGTTTTCCTTCCTTGCAGCTCAAGTCTTTTCACCTTCCCGGAAACGTCAAAGAAAAAACGTGTTTCAACTTTTTTTTCTTCACCGGTATTTTTTATTTTCAACTAGCCAAATTTCTTTACCTAGACTTTTATTATTATGTATTGTGGCCTGGGCCCATAACCTGTTGAAATTTTGAGGCCAATGAAACCAAAGTCTAGTCTTCTAAATAACTCTTATATTACCACGACGTACCGTATTACATGGTTAGTGACAGACGACAATAAATATGGCATAACATATACTATCCTTTTTCCACAAGTATTGCCAACTTAAAATATTCACCAATCAATGGTAATAATAAACTAAGTATTACATTGTATTCCAACAAAAATAAACTTATTCATAATGTTAGCCTTGTATCACGTAGATTAGACACCGAACTGTCTATAAAAAAATATTTTGAAAACAATTTTCGATTTTAAAATGGGTTTATCCAGCCCGACACGAAAAAAAATGCCTCTGGAGATCGACCCATATAAGATGTCAGACGCTACACAGCATCAAGTGATTTTAAAATTTGTCCATTACACACAGCAGATATAGCAATTAACAATCCGATTTAGACCACACTTAAACTAAAAGGTACAATAAAATACCATCAAATAGTGTCATAAGTCAAGAGCTCATCATAGTAAATAATACAAATAAAAAAATCAAAATGTTAAAGCAATTATTAATAAAAAAAATCATTTGTCAGTTAGAAATTCGTCAGTGCTGTAATAGACTTTCGCTAACAGAAGGCTTTTTAATCTATTTCTTAAAGGACATCAACCAAAATGGGCTAACCGTGAACAACCGTATTGGGAAAGAAGGAATTCATAAATAATTTAGTAATAATATTTACTGAACATTGGTCCCTATTCGGGAGTGTCAATATAAATAATATTAAAAACGAATAAAAAAGATTTTTAATTGATTTGTATTTGTATGGTGACAGTGGAGTACGGGGTGCGTTGAGTTAGGGTTGCCTAAAGAATAAAAACACAGATAAAATAATATCGATATTTTTGATGTCTCGATTCGAGAGCTTCGAAAAATTCAAATATTTTCCTGGAAGACCAAGCTTTGCTCTGGTCGTTGGAGGGTTAATCACCAGCATCACCATCATCATCTTAACCTTACATGAATAAAAAGATGTACTTTACGTAAAACAACATTTCTTTTTGAGGTGGTAAAATCATCCATTTATTTCTCCCGCTCTAGGGTGGAACAAAAGGGCGAGTCAGACTTTTACTGACTAGCACTGTTCAAAGAAGAGACTTACCGCCATGATTATAGCGTGCCCACGTAGAAAAAACGTTGAAAGTCGTTTAGCCTATATCGGGAAAAAATAGTAAGAATCGTTCGTAATTGGTAATTCGTCTTCGTTCGTTTGGGTTTTGTTCGTCGTGGTAGCGGGTATTATTAACACGTGCTTTTCTTGAAGATTCTTATTGTAATGCGGCGTGGTCCATAACCAAAAGAATTACGCCAAACAAAACAGCACAACACGATGGAATCGATTTCAAATCGAGTGTTCGACTGACAGTGCAGAGAACTGGCAACACTGACCCAGACCCGATTGTCAAATTGTCAATGTCAAAATGTCATTCGCTTATCGCTTTGCGTTTGCGCTCTTTTTCGTATCGTATTGTGAATATTATTTCGACTTTAGCTATTTTTGACGACTTGTGCTTTTCAAAATGGATTCTGATGATTTTCTAAACGACGGCTCCGGCTCACTCTCGGACTCAGTACCCGCTTCAAACGTTAACCCTAGCATTTATCCGCATAATGAACCCGCTTTACATGAAGACTTGCGCGTGAACATGGACTTATTTATATTATTTAACCAATTTCATACAAAACTTCTTATATATATGTTTTCTTTCTACTGTAAGCCACTCAATAAAATCAATAATAGTGCAATATATTTATGTTCATGTTCAAGCCCAATCGCCATACAAAGTGGTTGATGTCCTTTCAGTAGTTAATTCCCTCCAATGTTTTAGCAACTTATTATGAAAATTGGCGCCATACAGAATACACTTTTACGCATTAGAGTTGTCCTGGATCTCGCGATACATAGCTTACTATTGTCGCGTCTATTTCGAACTACTTTATCTGACACTAAGGGGAATAGGTGTGGATTCGATTTGACAAACATAATGGTCTCTAAAATGTACATCGACGGAAGGGTTAATATTTTATATGCTTTAAAAAATGGTTTGCAACTCTCTGTAATATGAAGTCCAAACGTAGCCCTCAAGCTCCTCTTTTGCGTTTTAATAATCACATCCTTGTTTGTTGAATTTCCCCAAATAATTAGTCCATATCTTAAGTTAGAGGACACTAAGCCGTGATAAGCGATAAGCAAGGAATTCAATTCCCTGATTGAGACTCAATCATCCAATAATAAATGTATCCCTTTTACTGGTCACGAGACTTACATATATTTTTATTTCCTGAGCGAGAAACAGGCGCTTTCTCCTTGTCTTAGCTAATTTCTTGATTGCAGACCTTGGATAGAATTCATAAAGAACCGAACACTTACAACCACGGAGGATACAAACACAGATGCAGGTACAACAGAGTCGGGGAAAGGCGACGGTAACTCGACGGACGTCGCGGGTGACCAGACGACTGCCGCGGGTGGTCCGGAAGGAGAAAGCGAAGCGACGGCAGCCGAGGAGGGCGACACCAACACCACTGGCGGTGAACCTGAGACAGCAGCAGAAGGTGAGACTGATACTGAGCCTGAGGGCGGTGCTGTTACTGAGCAAGAAACACCGGAACCAGTCTAGAAAATGATTGTAATAAAGTCATGTTAAACATTGTCATGTACTTTTGTTTTACTTACCCACTTTATTTGTGATTCAAACATCTTCAATGCATACGTATGCACTGTTCTCATTTGTGTTTGTGTGCAACTACAGTACTTTCACAGTTATTATGTCTTGTGACTGGGACTGTAGCTTCATTTTTTATTGCTGTCTTTTTTTCGACAGTTCAAAAGTGCCTGTAATTGGCCTACTTGAAATAAATGCTTTGATTTTGATTTGATTTTGATTTTGTTGACAAAAATTGAACAAAATAATATTGTGTATTTCAGGATAAACGTTCGCTAATATTCTTGTAATAATAAATTATGACACGATCATAGTATATCTCAGAGACCTCAAATTATTTTTCAGCTTTCTGAAATTTAAAATGAAAATAAAAACCGGCCAAGTGCGAATTTGACTCGCGCACCGGGGTTCCGTACAAATGTCACAATACAGGCCGTTTTTTTTAATCATAATATTTTAGTTTGTTAGTTATTATAATAATTTACGGTTCTCAGATTTATTCCTTTAAATGTGCTGTAACACACATTGCTTCTTGCCAAGTTTCTTGATTCTAGGTCAACGGGAAGTACCCAATAGGTTTTGATTCCGTTGTGAAATCGCAAAATATGCGAAAATATTTATTTATTTATTTATTCACTCATCATCACTATCATTACAGGATTGTCCTAATTCAATAGTGTGGCTATAATTACAGTTTTATTATTTATTATAACATATTCTATACATAGTGACTTTTGTGAACTCACCCAGAGAACAAGTAAAAAGATTCATGCTGTCTGCTACGTCATTAAGTATACGCAAGGTACGCGTTATAGGGGCTTTACTCAGTAGATTGGTCCTACTACTGGGAACCGCCAATAGACGTGGCCGTCGTCTTCGCAATACATAATTGTCGGGCACACACAGGTTTATTTCTTTTAATATACCTGAGTTTGAAGTCTTGCCACGCAATAATTTAATATGTGACATAATGGGTAATATCTTTTGATCGCGATGACTTACAAGTTTGATTTTTTTCACAACTTGATACCTACCTCTAGGCGATCCTATGAAAAAAGACTTGACTGGGTTCCTTTTTCTTTTTGAGGTATGGAACCCTAAAAAAGGTCAAAATTGCTTCTTTTACATAATCTACGGGCCCTTAATCATTACTATTCTTATAATTGTAACTGAGCGTAAGATCCTGGGGTCGATTCCCGGGTCGAGCAAATGATATTGGTTTTTCCTTCAGGAATTTCCTAGAAGCAGCCACGGAGTTTGGATTTGTGCCCGGTTGATAGGCGCGCCCCCTATAACATGTAGGGACTTAAAACATAACTGGCGAAATGTTGGTGTACTATTAGGCACACCTCTGCCTTACCCTTCGGGGCTTACAGGCGAGATGGTTTTGTTAGTAATTAATATTCCTTATGCCGTTGTTTTTATTTCCGATACCTACCGATCAAGCGAAGGTCACTACTTCATTAAAAAATACTTCGATAAATAATCAATGCTAAAGCCCTAGGCATTACGCGTATAAAACAGCGTTAACTAAAGGTTAGGTTCAACACATAATTGAATACTAATTAGAACTAGTTTATATAAAACATTGCTCTAAAAATATAGTGGACTTGGAAGGTTAATTTCTAAACCGCTGCATTTATTTCACGTCCGGCCTCTGCTTGTGTAACTGATCTTTACGGTAAGTTTTTTTCATACTAAACTGGGTTGATGATGCGGCCTAGGGTGGAGCACGCGCGCCTAGAACAGAATAAGTTATAAAACTCAAGTTTTTGGACCAAAATTTGGGTAGTTAAATGGTCGAAAATTAACCATGTTTTAGTGATATTACTTACAAACAAGGAAACAATAAATAAACCGTCGTCTTATGGGGAAGTGCCAGACTAGCCCGCGAAAATCAAATTTTCATTGTTTTTTCCCAATTTACAGGACAGTATTAGGCACGACCGTAACATGAATGTAGAGTAACTACATTATAATCATTAAAATCATCAATACAATAAATACATCAATAACTTTTGTATCATCAATGTTATAGACTCGAAGAAAAATAACATCTTCATTAAACAAAAGCCTCCCCCAAGCGTCTTTGATAGGTCTTGAAGAATTTCTACTCCAAAAAAACAAAAGAAGATAAATGGAAGACGAGTTCACAGGTCTCGAAAAATCCGTACTGTAAGGAAACAACAAAAGGTATATGAAAGACGAGGAAGTGAGAAAGATGGATGCAGGCGAGGCAGTTATATTGAAGGCTCTGGAACGACAGAAAGAGACAAAAGATGTGATGGAGCGCGGAGACTCCGCGGTGCAGCAGTTTTACCGGGATGCTATCGTACTCGTGACTGGTGGCTCCGGCTTCCTCGGCAAGCAGCTCATTGAGAAACTCTTCAGGTGAGGAGTAGCTTAGTATTATCAGCCCATAATGATCCCACTCTAATAATAACAGCTGCACGCGTCGATCTTCAAGGTTAAGCCGTGCTTGCCAAGGTCGATCTGTGGATAGGTGACCATCGTCGTCGGCTTCCTCTCGCCGGAGGAATAATAATAATAATAGGCCTCCAGACCATATTTGGTCACGGCGGCTAAGCTCAGTGGAGATAAGCCATCGGCGCAGGAGATATTATAGTGCAGGCGTGTGCGCAGACACAGGTGCACTCTCTGTTCCTTTACTCTCATAGTGCGATGAGACGGCAATCTGACACGCCCGGAGAGAGGTCAGACATGCGCACCGAGGCACGGGGGTATCATAATATCGCGAACTTCTAAACTTCAGGCTGCTACTGAGAAATTCCTAATGGAAAAACCAAATAACACTTTTTGACCAACCCGGGAATCGAGCCCACGCTCAGCAGTTATGAGACCAACGGAGCAGCTGCAATGGAGAAATACTGTAACGTTGTACGTGATACTTCCCAGGACGAGCACAACACTAAGATGGCTACAGTGATTATCCAGCCATCGCGAAAAGCCTCTAAACTTGAACCAAATACTATGTTACAGGTCTTGCAGACTCCGCAAAGTGTTTATCCTGATAAGAGCCAAGAAAGGGAAATCTGTTGAAGAAAGACTTGCTGAAACTTTTAAAGATCCTGTAAGTACCACCCACTTATTGTTGACGTTCCGCGCATCGCACGCAACGGTGTTGGTCGGTGACGGAACGGTCCAGTGGGCATAGTCTCATACTTTTAAATACAAAGCTTTTTCCTGAAACGTTCCTAGCACGGTCATGGTATGATACGGTGTATTGGGTAGATTCCTTAAATCCTATATAAATAATTATTATTTTTTACGTACACCGACCAAAATGAACATTAACTGTTATCGTGCTGCTAATCTGAATAATTACATGCTATTCTACTGGCCTAGAATCTATAATTCTATTTCGTTCTAGCTATTTGACACACTCAGAGAAGAACAGCCAGATTTTGTGGATAGAATAGTACCAATAGTTGGAGAATTGGCTGAGAAGAATCTTGCAATCAGTGAAGAAGACAAGAAGGTTCTAATCAAAGAGGTTCGTATTTTTGTGACCAATCTCAACAGAGCGATCGCCGGTGATATGATGGTGCACAAGTGTGCGCAGACACAGGACCGCTCTCGCTTCCCCCGCTCCTAGTCCGGTCCGACCCAGGGACGGCAATCGGACACGACCGGCGACAGATCATGCGCAGCCTGAAAGTATGGTGGACTTTAAATCATAATCATAAAATTCCCTAAAAAGGCTAATGTAGCCCACGGCTAAGTCCACGGGTGGCTATGCCGTGCCATGTCGGCACCAGCAAATATCCTCGTCGACAATTATTGACGCTCTGTCCATAACACGCAACCTATCTATTGGGCATAGTCTCATACTTTTCACTACAAAGAATATACGAGTATATAGGCTTTAACCGCGTATGATGACCATTCTAAACCCGCTACAAACGGGTATGATACGCTATTGAAACGTTCTAGTCGACATTAGTCCGTGTCATGTTTATTTCCGTGCCCGATGTTCACAGCACGTTATGGTACGGTGTAGTGGGCAGACTTGGCAGTTTTTCTTTCTTTCTTTGTCGTGTGGTTAGTGACTAAACCTGGTGTGGAGTTTTTATGCCACCCATGGACCTCTGATTTGGCTTTACATGCCGTCGAGAAATATCTCTCAGGCATGTTGGTTTCCTCACGATGTTTCTTTCACCAAAGCAAGTGATAATTATACAATACGCACATGATTCCTAAAAATCAGAGGTGCGTGTCTTGGGTTCGAACTCGAGACCTATGACTGTGCAGGCCAACTGTCACACCACTAAGCTATCATTGCTTAAACAAGGCAGTCAATAACGCCTTCCTCTGACCACACAGGTGGATGTGATCTTCCACGTGGCAGCCACGATATCGTTTCAAGAGCCGCTGCGGTCCGCGACGCTGATCAATGTACGTGGCACCAGGGACCTGCTGGCACTGGCAAAGCTATGCAAGAAGTTGAAGTAGGTATTAGTAATAAGGCAAGCACGCAAGCACTTCAGTGTGTTAAGGAAATGGTCTATACGTCCTCGTCCTGTATGAATTAATCCCATGCAGTAGTTGCCTCTTTGACCTCCACAACCCAGTGGCTGGGTAACACCCCTTGGTTAGAATGGCTGTCAGACCTTCAGATTTCTGACTGACAAAAATTTACCACCCCAAAATAAAAGTCGTTTGCCAGTAATAATTTTTGCGTAGAGCTGCTAAGTTTGATGTACAGAATGCTTGGTTGACGGCTTCATGAAGGGTCCGTTTACGCCTTGTAGATCGCCACCTAATTCATAGACTCGAAACCAAGCAGTACGATTTGATCTGCAATCATTCAAGGCCTCAATTTTGAAGGTACAATATCTTCACTTCCACATTCCAGAACATTCGTCTACACATCAACAGCCTACTCCCATGCGACCTTCAGCCGGCGCGACACTACCCTACACGAGCAGTTCTACCCGAGCCCCATCCCACCAGACCTTATGATATGCATGGCGGAGACACTAGTTGAAGACCGGCTTAACGACATCAAGGATGGGTGAGTAGAACATCATCTGCCAGCAGACGGATACAGGGGCAGATGTACCCGAGCCTCATTCCACCGGATCCTTGATATGCTTGGCGGAGACTGCAAAGACCGCCTTAACTAACCGGCTAAACGAAGGAGGAGTTTCGGGGCTTAGAAAGAAGAAGGCCGGGAATCCCAAGCAGATTCCCGGCCACCGTAGGCGTGGGCTTGCGGACGGCGAGCAATGGGTAGCTCGCCGTCCGGTAAGGACCACGCCCGGGTCGATGGCGCGTTGTGTTCCACGCGCGCCTCAAAGAAATGTCAGTACAAACTGACGGGATCCATTAGGACCGATGCCTGCCAGGGTTGCGGATTTGTTCGAAAGAGTTACCGTGGTCCTTGGCACAGGCAACTGAAGGAACACGGGTGGGTTTTAGTCAGTAGGTAAGAGTCAGACACGCCCTCCCGCTCCACCCAGAGTGGGAGAGGTCATTTGATGATTTCCCACCCCAAAAAAAAAGGGAGGCAGTTTTTAACACTCTGACTATCGAGTAGTCGCAAGATCCAAATACACACATCAAAAGTGTCTAGGGATCAAGCATTTTTATGCGGATTTCTTGAGATTGAGATGTGGCTTTGTAATAAATTTATGATTTTATAAATTTATATGGATCCTTTTTGGTGCATTTCATAATTTGAATCAGGAACTCTCAATCAAATTGGAGTAAAAGATGAAAATAAGCTGTCAATATTTTCCCTATAAAAACATACAACGCATTGAAGACATTATTAGTGCTACTGTTTCCCTACTACTGATTAAAACCAACGCTATTATGGAGCGGCGACGTCATTTAAGCAGGGAAGAAATGCTCAGAGCCGTGGGAATGATAGAAGCTGGTTCCCGGCAACGTACTGTGGCTTTAGCTCTGAATACAAGTCAGAGTGTTATCAGTCGACTTTGGACACGTTACCGAAGCACTGGTACCGTGGCTGAGCGCCATGGAGGACGGTATCGCTGCACCACACGGAGACAAGACCGATACATTCAAATCTTAACTCGAAGAGCTCCAACAATAACCGCCATGATGTTAGCCGTGAGGCTTCATCACTCTTCAGGGAACTTAATTAGCGACCAAACAGTCAGAAACCGCTTGCATGAAGTGAACCTTCATTCCCAAAGACCGCTACGGGTACCACCTATAGCAATGCACAATCGTAGGATTCGATATCAATGGGCTCTTGAACACAGAAATTGGGCAGAAGAACAATGGCGTTTCGTGTGCTTTTCTGATGAGTCTCGTTTTGGTATGAGACCGGATACAAGACGTATACGACACTGGAGAACCCCTGGACGCCAACAGCGATTAAAATCCTGCCAGGAAGTCCATCCTTATAGTGGTGGAACCATCATGGTATGGGCGGGTATTTGGATCGGCGGAAGAACTGAGTTGATTTGGATCAGAGGCAACCTCAACGCTCAAATTTATGCTGAGACGATTGTATCAGACGTCATCGTTCCTCTACAAGTGCAAATCGGTCCCTTATTTCAGTTAATGCATGATAATGCACGACCGCACACCGCAAGAGTTGTAAGACAGACTCTCGCCGCAGCTAACATCAATGTTCTGCCCTGGCCTGCTCAGTCGCCAGACTTGAACCCGATTGAGCATGCATGGGATATGCTACAGAGAAGAGCTCTGCCGAATATGGAGGGTATCCAGTCGCAAGAAGACCTTTTTTTGTTGTTGCAACGAACATGGGCGGCCATTCCACAGCGTGATTTGGATGAACTCATTTTGAGTATGCCAAACCGATGTTCTTGTGTTGTTAGTGTTCGCGGTAGAAACACGGATTATTAATTGTTTAAGTTACCCAGTAAAATTTTAAAGAAAACTGTTATTTCAGTCTTTTTTTCGAACTTTAATGTTAGTGGTTCAAATGTCAAAAATCCCTTTATTAGGAAAATGGCAAATTTCTTTATTAATGCAAAGGTGACTTGGTTTATCGTTACTGTGACAAACGAAAACACTTTATTTGATGAATCCTTAAAGAAAATTTTAATTAATATCAATCAGGAGAAAAGTTATTGCAAAAATATATGTTGATCCCTAGATACTTTTGATGTGTGTATTTTGATTTAAAAGAGTGTCCATGGAGTTTCTTACCCATTCTTCTCCATAGAGATCTACGCTTTGGAATTGGCAACTACAGTCCTTTCACAAGTTTATTAATTAATTATGCCTTGTGACTGGGACTGTAGCTTCATCCTTTTGTTTTTGACCTCCAAAGTAACTTGTAACGGTCTAATAACAATAAAAATACTTGAATGAGTTTGATCTACTGGCAATAACCTCGTCGCTTATTACCTGATAGTTTTGATTCTTATGTATTTTGAATGATTCCAGATTGATATCGGACTGGCCAAACACGTATTCTTTCACGAAGGCTCTGGCTGAGGAGTTGGTGCGCTCCAGTTGTGGAGACTTTTCTATCTGCGTAGTGAGACCTACTATTGGTGAGTCAGCGGTGCCTGGTGGTATTGCAAATGGCTACCAGATGGGTTGCTTGTGTTTGCCATCCATCAACATCTGCCTAGTCTTTTCCCAACTACATTGAGGTCGGCTTCCAGTCTAAACGGATTCATCTGAATACCAGTATTTTACATTGAGCGACTGCCTATCTGACCTCCACAACCCAGTTAATACTGGGTAGTACAGTACCCCTTGGTAAGACTGGTTGTCAGACTTTCGGGCCACTGACTACTTGTAACGACTGTCAAAGATCTACAAATGACAGCCGGGATAAACAACTCAATATGCTTTCCGAGGCACGGAAGAAACTCCTTATGTAATGGGTGGTCACCCATCCACAGGCCAACTAAGGTAAGCGCAGCTTAACCTGAAGATTGAACCGAGCGGCTGTTATGATGTAGCCACACGCTCCTTGTGTTTGCCATCCAAATACTTTAAAAGTGATTGTTTCATTTGTTTGTCAGTGGTGTGTGCGCGAAGGGAGCCTTACCCTGGATGGATCGACCTGAGCAGTGTGTTCGGACCTAGTGGGGTAAGCGTTTATATTCAGTCGAAAATGTTCTTCAGTTGAAAGAAATTTGCTTTAGTTCAATATAAAGAACATGTAATGTCAGTATTCCAAATAACGGTGGGTGGAAACTTTCAGCGGGGCAGTAAGGACTTACCTTAACCGTTGCAGCTTCACAAAAATGGTGTTAGGAGACTATCCATCATTGTATGTGAAAACATCCCCAAACACAGATTTTCAAAAAAAAATACAGGTATCAAGGAAATGGCCATTTTACACAAAATCATTTTTGATGCCAATCGATCCTATGTCTAATACTGATCAAAACATCAATGGAACCAACCCAGATGGACTACTAAAAAAGTCAGAAATTGCAATTGCGGCAGTTGACAGAGCAGTGATTGCCGTTAAGCCTGTACTCCCCGTAGGGTTAGGCAGAGGTGTACTTGATACACCCGCATTTCGCCAGCTATGTTAAAGTCCCATGTGATAGCCTATTGCCATCAACCGGTCAAAAAGCCTCCGGGGCTGCTACCGATAATTTTTTGATAGAAACTCACTCAATAACAATTTGCCCGACCCGGGAATCGATTACAGGAGCACAGCAGTCACGATTGCAACCCCTAGATCGACGAAGCAGTCTGACTGATTATTGTGTTATGTTAACCCTTCCTCCCATTGCAGATAACGCTCGGCTGCATGCTGGGCGTGATCCACGCGCTGCACTCGGTGCAGGACATCCGGGTGGACTTCATCCCAGTGGATTACGTGAACAACACGGCCATCGTCGCTGCGACCGTCGCCGGCAAAGACGTCAGGATTTATACCGTGGGGAGTAGCAAGAGGAATCATATTACTTGGGGTATGTTTTATTGAACACTTCAAAGCTGTATTTCCTGGGGTAAACGGGGGAGTACAAAGGTCTGTATTTCACCAGGTTATAGAAGGAGTCTATTCCCATCAACCCAGAGAAAAAGGGCTGACCAGTTGCAGCCGAATACCAGTATTTTACACGGAGCAACTGTTTATCTGACATTCACAACATTGTGGTGCAAAACCACACGGTTTTCGGTCTCCTGACGACGGCTGCTAAATATTTACAAATGAGAGTCGGGACCAAAGCTTACCGTGCTCACCGAATAATAATAATAAATATCGCTGGACATTACACACAGCGCCATCTAGTGCCACACTAAGCAACGAGGCTTGTGTCGTGGACACCAGCTAGTTGATATACTACATAGATACTTTTTTTGTTTGTAAATACATACTTATTATACATATTAACATCCATGACTCGGAAACAAATGTCCATGCTCATCGCACAAACACTTGCTCCTACCGGGATTCGAACCCGGAACCCTATGAACGTAAGGCAGCCTCACTACCGCTGCGCCATTCGGGTCGTCAAAGAATCCCGGAGAGCTCCGGTATTTAATGAACGGTGACCAATCCATGAACCGACCTAGTTAAGCGTAGCTTAACCATAACGATCGACCGGTGCCGCTGTTTATTGACCCAAGAGACACCCTTGTTTGACGATAAAATAAATATAATAAACCGAAATCGATAATAAAGTGGTTGTTGGTTAAGTGTTCGCCATTGCGACTGCTGAGTATGAGTTCGGGCTAGATTCCCGGGTCGGACAAATTGTTATTAGGTTTTCCATCAGGATTTGTTTGTGTCTTGATTTGTGCCCTTTAGATGTCAATAGGCTCGCCCCCTATTACATGGCACTTAAACATAACTGGCGAAATGTGGGTGTACTATAAGGTAGGTGCTCCTCTGCCTAATCTTTCGGGGATTGTTATGTTATGCGGGATGTTATGTTATGTAAATAATTTAAAAAAAAACATACCTAATGAAACTATCTAGGTAAATAAGAATACATATATTAACTAACCTTTCACTAACAGATAACATTCTAGAGATTTGTATATAAATTTATTTGTTTCGTGTTATTTTATTTATAAAAAAATTCTTGACATTTTCTGTTATAATAATTTATTTTGCTGAACATGTCTACAGAATTAGTGCTTACAACAAAAACTTAAACATCATAGCCGACAATGTGGCGTTTGCATCGGCAAACGCCACATTGTCATCATTGTCAGGTCATTTTCTGGTTCTACGTTGGAGAGTGCATCGGCACTCTCCAACGTAGAACCAGAAAATGACCTCCATGCCGACGAGGGTGTTGAGCGTGGCCTGCTTGATGGTCTAATAAATTCTTCCATGCACCAGACTTAGCGCTTGTCAGCAGTTTACCAATGCCAGCCTTGATCTGAGAGATCTCGCTCAGTTTGGGGGGCGCCAGCTCCACTCGTGCATACTTCAAGAAGATTTTGAATTTAATTTATGATTAAAGACGGTATCTTGGCGACTGCACCTGCCATTTTGCAAATTTAATCAAAACAGTTACAAAACAGTACAATATAAACATTTTATTTCGGAATTTGTTATGCTACTATGTTTTCTCTAGTAGACTGGTAGAAAATGCCCAAGGCATAAAGTCCGCCTTTGTACACTGTTTTTATACTTGTGCATAAAGTTTTAATAAATAAATAAGAGCCGTGTGTTCCTGCAGTGAGAACTTTACATGGTAGGTTATTTCTTGCACGTCCCAGGAGGCCTCTCCTACATCCTGAACACCGTCGCCCGCCGTACCATCATCTCTCCTCAGGCGATCTGGTACTGCTTTGTGGTCCAGTGGCCGTACCGCTGGCTGCACCTGATCACCAGCTTCCTGCTGCACACCATCCCTGCCCACCTCGCCGATGGACTCTGCGTGATGCTTAATAAACCACCAAGGTATACTTAAAGTTCTTTGACCTCAGCCACTTTTGAGAGTAAGCCAGTAGAAACCTTACATACTCACGCTTTTTCCCATGGAGGTAGGCTGAAATTACAGCCACCTACGATCAGATGTCTTCTGATGAACTGCCTCGTCGTTCTTGTGGTTGCAAGCGTGACTGCTGAACATGCGGTCCTGGGTTCGATCCCTGCGTTAGGCCAAGTGTTACTGGGTTTTTCCATCAGGAATTTTCTCAGTAGCAGCTAAGCTCAGTCTGAATTTGTGCCTGGTTGATGGCAACAGGCTCGCCCCTCTATTACGAGGGAATTAAATATAACTGGCGAAATGTGGGTGTACCTACTACTAAATACACTTCTGACTTACCCTACGGGGATTAGAGTCGTGATGTTATGCTGTGTGTTACCTCTAAGATTATACTTTTGTACAGGTTGAAGAAAACTTACGCAAAAATAACCAAGATGGCGACCACAGTTGCTGTCTACACAACCAACAACTGGATTTTTGACGACAGCAACACTGTTAAACTATACAACAGCTTGTCAGCCAGCGACAAAGTCATCTATCATAACGACATCGCCGATGTGGACTGGACAGAACAGATAGTTCTGTGGTGCGTTGGACTGAGGAAATATATCGTGAAAGATGGATTGAAAAACACTGATTGGGGAATGAAGAAACAGTTTTATTTGCGCATAGCACATTATGTTATAAGTGTATTGTTTGGTTTATTGCTGTGTTATTGTTTTTGTAACATTTATTCGTGTCTTCGTTTGAAAGTTGATTTTTAAAATGGAATTACATAATATATTATTATGCTTTTAAGTTGGGTTATTTGTTTTTGTTTTGCACAATGTAATATCATGTAGTAGATAGAAGATAAAAGAGACACTGGCTGCTCGATGTCAAAGATGATATAGCTGGCTAAAAGAGGTGACTACTGAGATGACGGCTGATAAAGATGTAAGAAAGAAGGACACATGGCGCGCCAACCACTCCTGAATTAGGATAAGAGCATGAGGACGATGACATAATTACATTCACGAACAATAAAACCTACTTCCAAAAAAAAACACAAAAAAAAAGTGGAAAATAACTTTAATTTCGGAAGTCGGTGACTATGGTTTGTTTCATTGACTTTTTTGCCACCGACTTCCGAAAGTAAAGTTATTTTCCACTTTTTTTAGTGTTTTTTTTGGAAGTCGGTTTTATTGTTCGTGAATGTAATTATGTCATCGTCCTCATGCTCTTATCAACCACCACCCAACCAATCGGGAAGTAGATCCATTCAGATAAAAGAAGAATTTTTCAAATCGGTTCATAAATGACGGAGATATGAGGTAACAAACAAAAAAAAAACACAACCGAATTGAGAACCTCCTCCTTTTTTTGAAGTCGGTTAAAAATGCATACACGCGGCAACTATTAAAAGTGATTTTCTCCTAAATTAAATTTTACCTTTTCACGGACAAAGTATTTTGGAAGCCATACTAACGAAATAGCTTTTATTTCAAAGTAGAAACCGTTATTTCACGAGAAAATCGCTATACACTACAGAGCGAAACCGGTTACGATCCTAACTCATTTGATGACTGAATATACTGAACCTTCTCCTAAACTATTTAATGAACATCGTCATCTGCCTGCCTGCAACTATGTTAGGGTCGGCTTCTAGTCTAACCGGATGCAGCTGAATACCAGTAGTCTACAAGGAACGACTACCTCAACTATTTACCAGTAATAAAACACATTAAGTATACAAAACATATTATATATTTGAAAAATAATAGGTATTTATGTACAATTTGTTTAGTTCTGTTGAGTTTAGTGTCATTTCGCTTCTTCCGTCTTTTCCTGGTAGGATATCACTCCTTTTTCTATCAGCTCCGGGATTTCTACCGCTAACCAAGGTCCAAGCTGGGGAAAGAAAAAATTGTTTAATAAACATTAATGCTAGCTATTTATGAATAGGGTAGTAAGGTGCATAAAATATATAATAATATAATAATATCGCTGGACATTACACACAGCGCCATCTAGTGCCACACTAAGCAATGAGGCTTGTGTCGTGGACACCAGATAGTTGATATACTACATAGATACTTTTTGTTTGTAAATACATACTTATTATACATATAAACATCTATGACTCGGTAACGAATGTCCATGCTCATCACACAAACACTTGCTCCTACCGGGATTCGAACCCGGAACCCTATGAACGTAAGGCAGCCTCACTACCGCTGCGCCATTCGGGTCGTCAAAATGACTTGTATTTGCCTAATAAAATGGAAATATACAATAGTCCACATTTAATTATAAACAACAGAATCTTTCATCAAGGAAGGAAGGAAGGAAGAGATCGCTATCAGCGATAAGACCGCCATTGTAACCATAAAATTAAGAATTTTTGTAAAACCGTTCTGTATCAATTTTGGTGTACAATAAAGTACATTCTATACTATTCTATCATACTATGACAACATTATCATCAGCCAGCCTTTTTCTAACTGTATCGGGTCTGTGTTCAGCTTTAATTCTTACTGGATGCAGCTGAATACCAGTACCTACTTTACATGGAGCGACTGCCTATCTGACCCCCACAACCCAGTTAGTACTGGGTAATACCAAACCCTTTGGTAAGACTGAAGATCGACACGAGCGGCTATTATTATTTAGCCACGAACTAACTACTAACTTAAAAAAAACCGACTTCCAAAAAAAAACACTAAAAAAAAGTGGAAAATAACTTTACTTTCGGAACTCGGTGACTACTGTTTGTTTCATTGACTTTTTTGCCACCAACTTCCGAAAGTAAAGTTATTTTCCACTTTTTTAGTTTTTTTTTTTGAAATCGGTTGTTTTTTGCAAAAAAGTTTTTATTTTACCCTTTTTATTAGTTATCGCATCATACACAAATCCTTGTCAAGTATCAATTTCGCAATTTCTTTTACTTGGATGACATATTTTTTCCAGCTATTTTGATTTCAAAACCAAACTGCTGAACCGATTTCGATGAAATTTCTATGGGACCAATCGGGAAGTAGATCCTTTCAGATAAAAGAAGAATTTTTCAAATCGGTTCATAAATGACGAAGATATGAGGTAACAAAAAAAAAAAAACATACAACCGAATTGAGAACCTCCTCCTTTTTTTGAAGTCGGTTAAAAAAAAACAAATCACAAAGCAACTACAGATATATTAATTGAACTATTAAGTATCACAACTTACCCCTAAAGCCATAGCATGTGCTATACCAAACCGAGGTATATTCCTGGCCCACAACGGCTTGAAGTGGTCCGTGAGACAGATCTTGCCTCCGCGGTACATCTTAGCCGTCTTGCCATCCAGCCCGGGTAGGGCTAACTCGGGAGCTGTGGTTGGGTACGTGATGGGAATCTGAAAATACAAAAAAAAATATAAAAAGGTCTGTTTCCTCCAAAGAGGTGGGTAGGGATATACAAGGTGTAAACGGACCCTTCACGAAGCCGTCAACCAAGCATTCTGTACATCAAACTAAGTTACTCTATGCAAAAATTATTGCTGGCAAACGACTTTTGTTTTTTGGGTGAAAAATCATATTTTACTGTAGGACTCATTGTAACGCACTCAAAACATTGTTCTGATGGATGCATTGAATAGTTCGGGGGTCGTTGAGGTGTTTAAAGTAAAGTTATAAGATTAAAAACTTGTATTTAAGAAAAGAAATTTGTGGAAAAGTTCCAACTTTTAAAACTTTTACTTGTAAAGGTACACTTAACAAAGATATTGGGGTCATAGTTGGAACTTTGACCCCCCAATATCTCTGTACCTAGAAAGTTCCCAGATTTGGTCTAGAACAAAAAAATATTGCAATGACAGGGAGAACAAGTGCGTTTTGGCTTTGTTTAGGGTACTTTTACACCCATTATATTATAGTATGCCCACATTGCACTAGTTTTGTTTTAGTCATGTAATAGGGGGCGAGCCTATTGCCATCAACAAGGCCTGAGTATTTCTAGGCTGCTAACAAGAAATGGTGTACGGAAAACTACAGTAACATTTTCCCTGCACTGGGCATTGAAGAGGCCCCATGTTCAGCGGCATACTGGGTGGGAAAGGAAGACCGTCTATGGAAGGACATAATTTTTTAATTTTACAACTAGCGACCCGCCCCGGCTTCACACGGGTGCAATGTAGTTACTTACTAATTTTTTCTTTACTATAACATGTTTGTATTATACATATAAACCTTCCTCTTGAATCACTCTGTCTATTGATGGAAACCGCCTTAAAATCCGTTGCGTAGTGTAACCTTGTGTGTGAGTGTGTAGACCCTGCGGGCTACATCCAATGTAAGGAATCATACAAGAGCAAAAATAGATGTGTGTTCTCCTATTAAAAAAAAAGTATGTGTAATAATAAAATAATTTCGGGCGCCGTGGAGATGCACACTGCATTTAAAAAAAACTTGCCAGATAGAACGTTTCGAAGAGTCAGACCTTTAATCTACCGGGGGTGACTAAACTAGGATAATAGAAACAATGGAAATACCTTTGTTAATACCTCGTTTATTTTGTCAGTAGCTTCCTTATTTTACTTTAAATATTAAATTACTATTTACATATTAATGTTTCATTATTTATCTTTAATTTGAGATTATTATTGCATCTTTTTGTAAAGAAAGTAAATTGAATTCGGGCCAGATGTCTGGCCTATATAAAAAAAATTAAATTAGACCTCAAGATTTCGGCGTCGAAGGTGAGAGAATCCAGATGAAATCAAAAATTATATTCCTACGAAAAAAAAACGCAACAGCAGAGCGTTTTTCCCGTTAATAAATGACTTTTCCCGTGTGCATCGATAAATCCAACGTAGGTGACAATCACACTAGAGCATCGTCCAATATTGAAATTCGAAGAAATTAAAGATCCCTCCTTCAGAACACCTCATCCTAATCGTTCCGAAATCGACTTGTTCCTGAAAAGCATGTAACGATTTTAAAAAATTGTTACAGTAGTTTAAAAGATCCTTAATTTCTTCGAATTTCAATATTGGACGATGCTCTAGTGTGATTGTCACCTACTTTGGAATTATCATTGCACACGGGGAAAGTCATTTATTAACGGGAAAAACGCTCTGCTGTGGCGTTTTTTTCGTAGGATTATAATTTTTGATTTCATCTGGATTCTCTCACCTTCGACGCCGAAATCTTGAGGTCTAATTTAACATTTTTTATGCCAGACATCTGGCCCGAATTTAATTTACTTTCTTTACAAAAAGATGCAATAATAATCTCAAATTAATAATAAAACATTAATACGAAAATAGTAATTTAATATTTAAAGTAAAATAGGGAGGCTGCTGACAGGATAAAGAAGGTATTAACAAAGGTATTTCCATTGTTTCTATTATCCTAGTTTAGTCACCCCCGGCAGATTAAAGGTCTGACTCTTCGAAGCGTTCTATCTGGCAAGTATTTTTTAAATGTAGTGTGCATCTCCACGGCGCCCGAAATTCTTTTATTGTTACACATACATCTTTTTATTTTTAATAGGAGAACACACATCTTTTTTTGCTCTTGTATGATTCCTTACATTGGATGTAGCCTGCAGGGTCGACACACACACACAAGGTTACATACTATGCAAAGATAAATTATTTTATTAATTACTAGCGACTCACCCCAGCTTCACATGGTTGTGATTTGCTAATGAAGAAGTCTGTAATACATGAGACAAAGCCTTGAGTAAAGCCACTAATTTAATAATACTTACGTCAAATTCTAGATCAAACTCGTACTTGAGCAGGTTGTGGACGTACCAGCACTTGCCGAACCACTTGGTGCCGGTCTTGTCCGACTCCAGACGGAACCAGTCGTTGTCAGCTGCCTTGTTGTTCTGTACGTACTGGAAAAAGAAATCGGAACAGTTGTGAGATATCGGTTTAATGGGGGGTTCACTTGCTTCGGTGAAGGAAAACATTGTGAGGAAACCAGCGTGCTTGAGAGATATTTCTCGACGGCATGTAAAGCCAAGTCAGAGGCCCATGGGCGACATAAACACTCTGACACCAGGTAAGGCACTAACCACACGATAAAGAAGAAGAATGGGGGGTGACTACTGAATTGATGACTAATACAGAAGTATGGAAGAAGACTTGCTGTGCCTACCTCAAATAAATTGAGAAACTATCAGGACAATTCTGAGCATCAGAAGCATAAGTTCAGATGTATAAACTACATCCGACTTTATGTTTCTGATGTCGGGAACTGTGATTATGTTTTTATGTGAGATATCAGTTTCGAGGCCTTTTCCCAACTAATTTTGGATTGTCTTCACGAAATGTAATGAGATGCAGCTGAATACCAGTAATTTACATTGAGCGTTGCCTATATAGGCACACACACCTACCTGTACTTGGACCTCCACATACCTGTTACTGGATAATATGTCGTACCTATTGGTAAGACTGGTTCTTACTATCTATATCTATACATATAATAAATCTGTAGACGTGGCGTTTCTGTACATTAAAAATATTTAGAAAAGAATAGTAGGGGTGTTAAAGGATAACAAACAGAACCCATTTCTACTATTTTTAGAATTTTTGTCTGTTTGTATGCAGTCTGTGAATCTTCGGCTGTTTGTTTGTTTAAGTATCACGTGAAAATTACAAAACTAATGTGGTTAGTTTCAATACACAAGTATTGTGCGTAACATAGGAAACGTATTAGTTTTTGTTTCATTGCAATCCGTGCTCTTAATCAAAAGATATATGAATTTAAAGTGTTCAAGAAGCAATCATCATCATTACTTAAGATACATGCAACGACATCTATTGAATCAAACTGGTACTAATGAATGATGATGAAGTGCTCAAGATAACTTTAAATCGACGTTTTTTCAAAAAGTTATGATAGCAAAAGGTACTTTAGATGGTGCTGCTTTGAAAAACTTCATAGCCTATATTGTTTGTTCGGTCGCTTTCCATGCATTAAATATTAGCAGTTTAGGCGTTGTTCATTTGACGCCAATATCTGAATCGCGGTGTTAAGATTTTCCGTCGATGTTGGTTATTAGATGTCTTTCGTTTCATGTTGTAAAAGTATTTGGTTTCATAATTGGTATAAAATTGTTGGAATATAATATATTGGTCTAAAAATGTTAATTTGTTGTTGTAAAAGTATTTGGTTTCATATGTTGAACACGCTAATCTCAGGAACTACTGGTTCCAATAATTGAAACATTCTTTTAGTGTAGGATAGCCCATTTATCAAGGAAGGCTATATAACATCACGCTGCAACCAATATGAGCGGAGCATTCATAAAAAATGTAACGCAGATGAAGTTGAGCGGGTCAGCTAGTCCATAATAATAGATGGAAAAGAAGGTTCAATGTGTCAAGTCCAATGGTGCCTTTTTATTAAGGATTTCATCAAGTTGTTGCTTACTGTTTGTGAAAACGGGCTATGGGTTTTTTGCTTTAGCAAGAGCATAAAAAAAAATAAACAGGTATTACTTCATTCCTAACAAATTGGATTAATATATATGATTTGTAAACTACTTAAATACCCTGTGTTATAACAGTTAACACAAATTACAGTTGGTTTACAATAGTTTATGTTGTTTTAGTTATGTTGATGAAGAGTTAGTCAGTTACCCAATGTTCAGTAATTCGGAACACAACTTCTGACCTATACTTAATTATTATGGCCATTTTCATTAACACTAAGCAACATCTAAATGAACGCCTATTTATAATCGCACTGTTGAAGTTTCAACCTTCAGCCCGAAGCAGAGGGATGAAAATCTATCAGAGTGCTTTAGATATTGTCTAATTCCTGTTTTCACTACAAGATGTGGTCCAAAATGTTCACATGATATATTTTCTTACCTTGATCAGCGCCTGGTATTCCTCTTTCAGCCTAGTAGGCCATAACTCTTTATCCCTGGGTCCTGCTTTTGTTTGAAGCAAGGGTATGCTGCTTAGCGTTTTCCTAGTACCTTCGTCTACCATGTTTGCTGTTTTAATTTATTATTTAATTACAATTCTAGAGAAAGTCTCGGAAGTATCACAGAAATTCCTATGCACTAAAACGTCAACATGGATGGAGTGGACGTGTCACTTGTTGTCAGTGTCACTGTCAATGTGACAGCTCAACTAGAGTTTGGCTTTGATTTGGCTTACTAACGATACGCTAAATCGACTAATTGAATAAGTTCAAGATGTTTTATTTGTATGAGACACAAAGCGAGCCCGCGATGCTGAACCGGTTGTTTTAAATCAGCCCCTAAATAATGACATCACTCAGATCCCGCCTTTCCCCTTGCTGCCCCCCCCCAGCGACGACCTAAGCCGCGGCCCGTACCTCTCGTCTGTCGAATCGCTTAGTTTATAAGCTTAGTGTATAAGTCGCTTAGTGTATAAGTTTTGCCCTGGCTGGAAGCCTTGATTAATTTCAAGGCACCCACAGGATGGTCCGGTTAGGCAGAAGCCAGCCTCATAGGCTGACATACGAGATGCCATTACAAAAAAAAGAGACACAATGGAGTTTATAGTTCAGAAAATCTATCTGGGCCGACGTGTCACGTGGGTGGCTTTGTCAGTAAACAAAAATTATTTAATGTCACCAAATTATCACTTTTCTTTCAATGATTTTGTTACTTATAATAGATGTTTCAAAATGCCATTGGATTAGTTATAGGGTTTCTCATTTCCCGACTTTTTTTTGTTCCCGGATACCAAGACTTCTCGAGCACCATTTCCCGGGAATTCCCGAGAAGTCGGGAATTGGATTTGCCTCAACAAAAATGTATGAAAAAGGTTTTAAAATAAAATACACGTTTTTGTAATCAACAATATGTTCATTTTAATCAGTCTTCGTCAATTAACTAAAAAATATGCCTTCTTAATTTCCTTTATACTCACAGAGTTCTAAAACTACAATAAAATATAAGTAAAATTTTTAAAGTTAACAAAATATCAAACTTAGCATACTTAATAAAAAAATTAGCTGTTACTGAAAAATATGATCACTTTGATATAACTAATGTAAAAGTCAAAATGTTTAATTAAATAAATAATGATGTTTATGAAAAATACCTCTATAAAACATTTGAAATAATAACTAACGACATTTAAATCACAGTCTTTTGATAATCATCTCCGTTACATACATAATATTAAAAATTATAGCAACAATTTTCTGTTAATAGCAGCTCTGACAAATTCGCTAGTAGGTTCTATTATAATAAGATAAATTTCTCGACTTCCCGGGTACTCAACCCTTTTTTTCCCGTCTTGACTAAGGCCAAATTTCCCGGGAATTCCCGCTTCGAGACTTCTCGATGAGAAACCCTAATCAGTTAAGTTTGCAGTTGTGCAGGATGGGCAGGACATTAGGTAGGGCATATCCTACAGAGGGGCTCCACATTGGCATTCTGTTTGGGATGGATCGAGGACCCCATTTGACCAGGTTATATCTACAGCGGCCAACCTGGGCCCGCAATCGGTTGAGCGATTTCCAGATTGGCCAATGCAGTACGTATCCGGGTAGCAGGTGTTCTTCCAAGTTGATGAATTTTTAAGGGATGGAATGTTTGTTTCTCCACAGTTCGCATCTCTCATATGATGCACTGCCTTTTAAAGAGGTCATAAATCTCAAAAAGCTTTTACGACTCTTTAAGCGTGAAGGTGGTAGTTGATGCATGTATAGGGTGTGGCGGTTGTCTCGATCTTGTTTCCCCTTTTCGATTCGACTCGCTATTTCGCGGCGTACATCTGGTGGAGCTATGCCTACCAGTGGATACAACATCGCAAGAAGGGTAGGTCTTAAGCACCCTGTTACGATGCGACAGATGTCGTTAAGCGCTATGTCAACCTCTTTAGCGTGGGCGGATCGATGCCATACTGGGCATGCAAACTCCCCTGCAGAAAAGGAAAGGCAAAGGCTTGTTGTGCGGAGAACCTGTGGCGATACTCCCAAGGTGATTTCTAGGTAGCGAGGTCGGGAGCAATGGTCTATGTCAACATCAGCATCAGCCATGGTCTATGTCGTCAGCATCTCGATGCTGAGAGCCCTATTTGACTGTACTGGTAGAGAATATACTTACCTAAGGCATTAAAAAGTTTGCATTTGTATTGCGTGTCAAAATGTCATTTAAATAAATATAATTTTGTTGTGTGGCTGACTTACTATAGAAGATAAGAAAATTGGGGATCGCTCATTAATTTAGTTAAATATTTAGTATTTAGTCAACTAAAACTGCCAAAACATTACGTCTGTACTGCAAACTATTTCAACCATTGATGATTCCAACACTATTAAACACAAACTGTCATTGATAGACCTGTCAAAGTGACTGAAAAATTGATTAGTTTTGTGAATAATTGTGATTATTATTTTTCTGAATAAATCTGAATACACTGCGATTAACAACCATAATATTTGTGTATAACTATATAAATGGGTCGAGTGTAACATAATTAATATAGTATAGTGTAACATAAGTAAGTAAACTTAGATAAACTGCGTAAGTTTGAATAAGTATGTGAATTTGAAACTTTTTTCAGGAACTAGAATGTCTCTTGTTATTGATTATTCACGAATGAACCAGGTTGCTTAATTATACTCTTTGACAACCGCCCCTAAGATGACCCACTGACCCTCATTTTGTTATTAATGTTCATCTAAAGCTATAATTTTACTGATGCCAGAACCTTTACTTTTGTTTTAATTTTGTCTCTGTCCAGCGCCACAATGGGTTCTGAACAGTCTACCCTGCCTCCCAAGAAGCAAGCACAGAGGGCGCCGCCAGTGAGAAGAGGTCACACCATAGCTGTGCCTAACATATCAGGTATGCACTAGAGATAAGAGTCATCATTTCAAAAATTTATATAATTTAAAATGAATGTACTATCTCCAAATGTAAAAATATTGTATCATTTGGCAGGCGGAGGGGTGTGGGAGGGGATGGGAAAAGGGGGAGTACGCCTTCTCCCCTGTCACCACTCCCATGAAAAGGCAATGCACTGTTCTTGAGAAAAACCAATTATTGTAACTTAACCTCAAAACACTATATCTGCCTAAAACCACAAAGGGGATGGCGGGGTCTATTCGTTCGCTCACTTGTGTTTATTCCTTGTATTTATATTGTGAATGTCACTATATTTGTTAAACAGCTTTTGAATTTTGCTAGATTTGGTTGTCAATCACCCATTTTAACATTCCGTTTTTTCTTTTTATCTGATTTGAGATTAGAATCATTTTTCATTAATTTCTCTAAAAATATGCATTACCTTGTAATAAGAGTGGTAGCGTTATAATTGGGGACCCAAGCTCTACCAGCTTGTATTGTATTGTTTATTGTATTGTATAGCGGGCCGGTGTCCGCAACTCCACGACCAACGCGCGTATTTTGCGTACGGGTGGGAACTTTATTCGATCCACCCCAGTTCCCCGAGAAAGGCCAACAAAGCCTTGATGTTGCTGGCTATCTCGCGGAGAGTACCTGGGTTACCGAAGTACTTTGCCCTGTATGCGGCAACCCCTGGGCAATGCAGAAGCACGTGGGCTGCTGTTTCGTCTTCCCCCATGCAGGCTCGACACAGTGGGCTATCTGTGGCTCCTATGACAAAGAGGTGTTTATTAAAAGAGCCGTGTCCAGTGACAGCGGCTGTAACCGTGCGCAGCTGTAGTTTTGACAGCCGAAGCGCCTGTTTGGTGAAGCGGCCGTCAATGGTAGGAAGGGCTTCCTTGGCCTGCCTGCACTCACCATGGTCCAGCCACAGTTTGTGGTGCTGTTCACTAGTGCGTTTCCTTACCAGTGTGCGTAGAAACCCGAAAGGGAGAGGCACGATGGGTTCAGGTCCCACTACTGCCATGCTCGATCCCCTTCTAGCAAGTTCATCCGCGGCGTCATTGCCTCGGGAGTCGCTTTGTCCTTTAATCCATTGGATGGTTATGTTGTTGAGATTACCAACCTGGTTCAGGCGCTGGTGACACTCGTGTATTAACCCAGAGTTAACTGTGTGGTTGTTTAGTGCAAGCAGCACAGCCATGCTGTCTGACTCTACCAGCTTTAACCTCTTTTACCCCCAACTCGTGCCAAACGATACTACATCCGACCCCAAACAACAGGGAAGAGAACGTTATAAAGTGTTTATAGCGGCCGCGTGTGGCAAGCAGGAATAGTTCTTACGATGGTCAATCAAGGCTTTGTTGGCCTTTCTCGGGGAACTGGGGTGGATCGAATAAAGTTCCCACCCGTACGCAAAATACGCGCGTTGGTCGTGGAGTTGCGGACACCGGCCCGCTATACAATACAATACAATACGATGGTCAATCGCAAGTTTTGGTTAATGTAGCTTAATCCCCAAGTGGGACCGAAACTGGGTTTCGATGCCCTAATACCTTTATTGCACACTATTTGTTTTACAAGACCAAGATTTAATGATTTATTCTAAATTCACAGGGACCATATTAGGCACAACAATTAAGCTAGAAGTTGTAATAACTGCACCAAAATATTTGCAACAAAAACATGCAGTAAATTCTCTGAAATCATCTTTGACCAATATTGTCTAGAGTTGGCCATATGTCTTCCATTTATTTTAAACAAATCATAACACTCATATTTTCAGATGTAACACTTAACATTGTGTAATTTCAGATCCCTCGCGGTCCACGGATCTTCCCCCCAGTGGCAACAACTCTCCCGGCACCAGCATATGTTCAGACTCAGAGCTGCCATACATATCTTATACTGTGGGCCGGCCCATTGGAGGTACATATGTCAAACTCAAAGCAACGGACTGATGACTTACGATACAATTTCTCATGTTATTTTAAATAAATATGTATTTAAATAGGGATTTGATGCCTTTGTGAATAAGTTTTCCCACCCTGTATATGGGACCATGGCGCGGGCTTCCTCCATCAAATTAAAAAAGAATGACAGAGTAAGCGGCGAAAATAAAGTAGAAAAATAAAGTTTCTGGCCTTCGATCAACAGCACCATTTACAGCCGAATACAATAACCTCCTTTTTTAGAAGTCGTTTAAAAAGTATCTGTAATGCCTGCTCATAAAGTTTAATTTACACTTCATGGTATTATTTTAATTACATTTTCAGTAGCATTAACCTTACTGATATGAAATGAGACAAACAATCACTGTGGCCTAAATAACTAAAGTGGGTTAACTATCATCCAGCAACCAAATTGAAAACAAATCTTACATAACATTACGCCTGTAATCCCCGAAGGGTTAGGCAGAGATGTACCTATTAGTACACCCACATTTCGCCAGTTATGTTTCAAGTTCCATGTAATAGGGGGTGAGCCTATTGCCATCAACCGGGCATAAATCCAGACTCCGTGCCTGCTACTGAGATATTCTTGATGGAAAAACCCAATGACACTGCCCAACTCGGGAAACGATCCCAGGACCTCATGCTCAGTTGTCTTGGCGGCCACTCCACCGACGAGGCAAGAAAAAATCTACCCAAATATGTCTGAGGAACAGCACTTTTTTAATATCACAAGTTACATAGCAGAGCTCTCAAGCACATTACCATTTTCTAGCGTTTTACCTAGTCATTCTAATATCAACTTAATACACACCCTAGCAAAGTTGATTTTTCTTCAAGCAGGTAAACACAACAAGCATTCAAACAAACAACTACAGCCACATGGCTTACCTTACAGATTCACCAAAAGCTTCAGCCAAGTCCGGCCGCGGCCCCGACAGCAAGAAGTCTCTGCTGCAACGCAGACAACTGAGCCTACAGGCCAGGAAGAGCAAGCGCACCCGGGACATAGTGGTAGTCAAGCAGCCCACAGACGAGTTGCTGGACGAACATATACAGAGGTTGCAGGTACGAGTACTTATCTTCTACATAACATCACGCCAGTAATCCACGAAGGGATATGCAGATGTGCACCTAATAGTACACTCACATTTCGTCAGTTATTTATAAGTTTCATGTGTCCGGGCAGGAATATTGCCATTAACTTAGCATACATCCGGACTCCTTGAGAAATTACCGATGGAAAAACACAGTATTTCCCCGGACGAGCTCTTCACAAAGAGCTCTTAGTTCAACCTTATAAGAATTAAATTTGATTTTCAGGAAATATCGACATTCCTGCCAATAATGAGAGGAACCTTAGGCCTCCCCGGTGCGAGGGATCCTGAAGTGTTGGAAGGTAAGTGCTCTAGCTTCTTGCGACCTATCATAGGACTTCTGTACTGCTATAAGCCATTCGAAAAAATACAGTTACATGTGTGTTTTTTGTAGATAGACGGATCCTTAAATTTGGTGACCCTTAAATTAACTCATTCAATTTAAACCACAGTGTTACCTCAAGTGAAAATCATAGAAGTGATGAGTCATCGAACCCCCAAACAATACTTGTATAGTGTCCAGATAATTTTGATAGCTAATGAAATTTTCAAGCAATCCGAATCAGCTAATATGTTGCCGTGGTAGGGCTGGACTACCGGCCGTGGGCGCGCGTGACGTCACGCCTGCAGGCGCACGTGGCCGCGTGCGCGCACCCGCTCGCCAGCGTCGAGCTCGGCATCGCCACCAAGGTTAAGGAGGTAACTATTGTGAGCCTGTTGTGTCCCACTGCTGGGCCAACGCCTCCCTCCCTTTTTTTCCATTCTTCTCTCTCTAGAGCTACTTCAGCCAAATCCTTAACGTAGCAGTCCAGCTCATCACGCCATCCCCTTCAGGGCCTGTCGCGTCGCCGATTCCTGTTTTTCGGAACCCAATCCGTAGATATTTTCGCCCAATTCTGATGCGACTGGTTGTCAGACTTGGGGGACGGACCACTGACTATCTGTGATGACTGTTAAAGATCTACAATTGAGCCGGGACCAACGACTTAACGTGCTTTCCGCGGCACGGAGGAATGTAGTGTGTCGTCACCCATCCAAATAGGTACCAAACTAGGCAAGCGCGGCTTAAGCTAAGGATCGACCCGAGCGGCGTATTATTTAGCCACGAGCTCCTGTGTAATGATCATAATAACTTAATTTATGGTTCGCAGGCAGACACGGAGATATCCCGGTTGTACTCTGTGATGGTGGACAAGCAGAGAGCGAACGCGCGGCACGCGGAGCGACTGGCGCGCGTGCACGAGGTTTCGCACCAGCTCACCCGGTGCAACTCGCTCCTCAACCAGGTACGCACACTAATGTACAAGGTGGAAGGGACACACGTGCACGAGGTCTCGCACCAGCTCACCCGGTGCAACTCGCTCCTCAACCAGGTACGCACACTAATGTACAAGGTGGAAGGGACACACGTGCACGAGGTCTCGCACCAGCTCACCCGGTGCAACTCGCTCCTCAACCAGGTACGCACACTAATGTACAAGGTGGAAGGGACACACGTGCACGAGGTCTCGCACCAGCTCACCCGGTGCAACTCGCTCCTCAACCAGGTACGCACACTAATGTACAAGGTGGAAGGGACACACGTGCACGAGGTCTCGCACCAGCTCACCCGGTGCAACTCGCTCCTCAACCAGGTACGCACACTAATGTATATTGTATCATCGTCCACAACCTAAATTCAGCTACTGCTAGGTATAGGCCTCTCTTTGCTTGTGCCCATCTCTACAATATATTGTTTATTCATTTGAAAAACCGTAAAGGTTACTAAGCAACTAATGGATTAGCAACGGTTGGTTCAGTACCAAAAGTTGAAAATCCAACAGCAAGATATTTTCATCAATATCACTACATAGTATTTAAAACAAAGTCGCTTCCCGCTGTCTGTCTGTCCCTATGTATGCTTAGATCTTTAAAACTACGAAAGGGATTTTGATGCGGTTTTTTTTAATAGATAGTGATTCAAGAGGAATGTTTAAATGTATATTTAGTATCAGCAGTGCACCCGTGCAAAGCCGGGGCGGGTCGCTAGTTATCGATATAACATAATATGAATTATGTTGAAATTATGTTTTTCCTACTCCGCCGCTATTCTTTTCTGATTAATTTCGTCGCGGGATCCAAGACAAGTGAATTTTTTCTCTGGGACTTCGTCGAGCTTCATTGACGAGCCTATTGCCATCATCCGGGCACGAATCCAGACTCCGTGGCTGCTACTGAGAATTTCCTATTGGAAAAACCCAATAACACTGTGTTCGACCTGGGAATCCAAGCCAGGACCTCTCGCTCAGCAGTAGCGCTACTGCCATACTGAAACTGTTAGCCTGCGTCATCCCACTGCTGGGCAAAAGACTCTTCCCACGAAACAGGGGCAAGGCATCAGCAATATTAATTCAATTTAATTAGCTAGTGAAACTATATTTTGAAGCTAATTTTATCTTCTATTTCAGACTCTGCAAGACATAGAAGAAATAAACGCTTTGTTGCCGGCGGACAAACGTTTAGAACCATTTGTGTGGAGCGAGTGAATAGCAGACTGTAAGCCAGTTACTAAAGATGGGCCGACTAAATATTTTATTTCACATACGCCTACATGGGTACATCAAAAACGTCGAGCAAAGGTGCACGGTTCGCGTTGGTCGTTTCCTAAGGAGAAGAACCGGCAAGGAACTCCATGGTTACTCTTTTAAAATCATTTGCTCTTACAATATTTTTATGTTACAGAGTTAGTACTTAAGTATTACTACAAAAACGTAGAACAAGATAAAGAGTTAACAAGTATCTAGGAATCCACGAGGCCTACAATGTTCACACATTCACAAACAATCGATAGATAAAAAAACTTTTTTGCAAAAAAAAAAAACCGACTTCCAAAAAAAAACACGAAACACTTCAGAATAGTGTCAGCACTGATAACAATATTGTGTGTCACTTGTTTAATTTAGTCTATTTATAATGTTTTCTTTGTATCGTTTCTTTTTAACCGACTTCAAAAAAAGGAGGAGGTTCTCAATTCGGTTGTATGTTTTTTTTTGTGTTTGTTACCTCATATCTCCGTCATTTATGAACCGATTTGAAAAATTCTTCTTTTATCTTAATAGATCTACTTCCCGATTGGTCCCATAGAAATTTCATCAAAATCGGTTCAGCAGTTTGGTTTTGAAATCAAAATAGCTGGAAAAAATGTCATCCAAGTAAAAGAAATTGCGAAATTGATACTTGACAAGGATTTGTGTGTGATACTATAACTAATAAAAAGGGTAAAATAAAAACTCTTTTGCATAAAAAAACAGACTTCCAAAAAAAACACAAAAAAAGTGGAAAATAACATTACTTTCGGAAGTCGGTGCCAAAAAAGTCAATGAAACAAACCATAGTCACTGACTTCCGAAAGTAATGTTATTTTCCACTTTTTTAGTGTTTTTTTTGGAAGTCGGTTTTTTTTTTGCAAAAAAGTTTTTTTTTAGTTCCATTATTGTCTACCAACGGAAGAGTTCTGATTCCTAGATTAAACAAATCGGAAGGCACAACGACGCTGAAACGGTTCCACGTATTCAGTACATCATTCTAAACCCGCCCACGTAGACATTTTTCTTCGGTAATTTAAAAAAAAATAAGTAGCCGTTTCCTACAAAAGTCCAATACCTACACGATCAAAATGTATGGAACAGCTGTTTTTTTTTAATTCGCGTCAGTGTCCCTTCCAGCCTGTATAACAAACCGTATTGCTTGATTACTATCTAAAATTAGGAGCAATAAATGTTATCATTTCATATTATCAATTATTCCAGCTATTTGCCGACTACATATGGCTGGATAGTCGGCTTTGCCAACTAGTCGGTACATATCTACCAGTTACTATCCCACTGCTGGGCAAAGCCTCTTCAAATAAATTAACTTACGTGATTGGTATCGATATAAATTTATAAATCAGTACAAAAAGTTTATTACTTATAGGTAATGAAAATTAGTCAATTTGAGATTATGCGGTCGCTCCATATAACGCAAAGTGGGCTTGCACGAACGCGCGGCGTAAACGTAACGTAAATTAAAAGAAAAAAACAGTTAATCAGGTTAATCGGGTTAACCGGTTAGATCTATTACCCATATGTTTGATTAGCCAATCAAAATCAAAAGTCATTTATTCAAATATCGGCCAATAATCAGCACTTTTTGAACGTCAAAGTTTATAAGAGACAGCCACAAAATATCCGCCCTTCGATAATTCCTAGGGTTCCATTATATGGGTTAACCCTTATGATATAATGGGTTAACTATTTAAATATTGCTGATTAACCAGAATGAAAGAGAGACAAAGCACCGAGCGCTGCCTAACTCTGTCACTTTCATGCATATTGTTATGTACAAGAATGAACTGTGTGCGTGAATCAGTTATAATAGGCTGATTAACTTTAAGATACGGGTTATCATTTACTCTAGGGTTTTTCACCTAACCCTAAAAAATAACCTGATTAAACCACTCTGGTTTAGTCAGGTTATTTTTTAGGGTTGCCCGTATAGAGATACGGGTAACCTGTTCGGACCCTGCTAAAAATACTCGTTTCGCTTATATAAATTTGAATAAACTGTTGAAGCTAACTGAATATTACTTAGCTTCAACAGTTTATTCAAATCTATTGGTTACACAATAAGTCAAGTTATCGCAATAAGTCAAATCAAAGTGCGGTATGATAGTGTCGTATTTAAGATAAAAAATGACTAATTTACGTTACGTTTAGTTACTTCACGCGTTTGTGGTAAGTCCTGTGCCCATGTATACTTTTAGCTTTTCTCCGAACTTGTCTGATACACTGCCGTGTCTTTATATATTGTTTACAGAATAAATGCTCTTATTTCATAAGTACAATCAACAGCACGTCCATAGTAACAATTTGTCTGTGACATAGCCTTTGCGCCTTTATTCCGTAGCAGCATGGGTGATTTTAGAAGTTACTAATGACGTGTGGTTGACTGTAACAATGCTTACTTAGATCTCATCGTTATGTCATTATAATTAGAGCTTATTGTAAGTTAAGTATACATATACAAGGTGTAAACGGATCCTTCACAAATCCGTCAACCAAGCATTCTGTACATCAAAGTAAGTAAATTATTGCTGGGAAACGACTTTATTTTTTGGGGTGTTTTTGGGGTGGGTTTACGGTAGGACTCAATGTAACGCACTCAAAACATTGTGCTGATGGATGCATTGAATAGTACGGGGGTCGTGGAGGTATTTAATCTAAAATTATAAAAATAAAACTTGTGAATAAGTTAGAACTTAGACCTCCAATATCTCCGTTAATAGAAGGTTCCCTGGTATGATCTAGAACAGTGGTGGGCAAACTTTCCTCATGGGGGGCCAGAAAGTTGAAACGATTTCGGAGGAGGGCCAGAATTATAGCAAAAATGCATTATAATTTGAAATCTTTTAATCATAAAAATAAACATTACACACCAAGTTATTTACAAATTACAATTCAACACATGAACTACGCAGCTAGTGTCGCTGGCTCCTTTACCTATGCATCTATTATTCTACTTCACACTGCTGGTCCGTCAAAATATAATTATAGCGGGCCATATTGTATTCATTTTGAAAGACCGTCGGCGGGCCGGATTAGATCCTTTCGCGGGCCGGAGCTGGCCCGCGGGCCGTACTTTGCCCATCACTGATCTAGAACAAAAAAATGCCGCAGTGACAGGAAGAACAGTTGACTTTCGGCTTCGTAAAGTGTCTTTTTACACCCATTAGCGAGTAAGTAATATATTACATCATTGACTAATAAATCTGTAGTTTCTTTTTGTTCTGAACATCCCTACTTTTTAAGGAACACCTAATCCGAGGTAGGTGGCTCCTAGTGAGAATTTCGCGTTGCCTTTCGCCTCTAATTGTTACAATGCTTTCGAGATCGAGCAACAGTTCCTACAAAGAGTTTTGTGATGTGCCTTGCGACCCAACTTTAACGCTAAGTCTCACTGCTACTATAAATGCGAAAGTTTGTGAGGATGGAAGAATGTATGGATGGATGTTTGTGTGAAAAACTACTGAACGGATATGGATGGAAACGCAACGAGCAAAGTTGGTGCCTTTTTAGGTCTCCGTTGCCAGATGGCAAAAAGCCCAAACCAACCCTAATATTGGAACCCTAATAGATTCGGTCTGTCCGTCTGTCTGTTTGTCTGTCCGTCTTTCCGTCCGTCCGTATGTCACAGTCATTTTACTCCGAGATTATACGCACGACACAGTTGAAATTTGGAGAGTAGGTGACTTTTTTGAACTGCTATACAAATATGATGTAAAATTATGAAAAAATAAAAATAAGGCTGGCCCTCCATACATGTAACTGAGGGTTGAAAAAAAATATGAAAGTATAAAACTGTGTGAGAACTATCGATAGACACCCGTCTATCGATAGTTCGTAAAAAATGATATCGACGTTTCTTGAACACTTTTTTTCTTAAGTCAATGTTTGATGAGATTATAAGCTCGTTGCACCTCAGACCGTGAACCTCAGCATATGACTTACAGATATCAAGCAATTTTCTTAAACCAACGAATATACCGGCCTTAATAAGATTAGTCTTAAGACACAAGTACGTTACAATCAAGACAAAAACAAAAGCTCATCGAGTCGTAGAAGCAATAAATAAGACGCGAGACAAACATCCTGGCCTTGACCGCGTAGTGACGTAATGAACAACATTAAACATTATGGAAAATACCTTCACACACAAAACAACATCAATGTAGGTATTCCCCGAAATAAAAGGCCAGAGCACGAAGAACGGCAAGACACGTGCATAATTATTATCCCATCGTTTGCGGAACAGCATCGCATTTTTTTTTTACATTTATTCACTTCTTTCTTTTTCGTGTGGTTAGTGCCTAACCTGGTGACCTGTTGTCAGAGTTTTTATGTCCTCTGACTTGGCATTACATGCTGTCGAGTAATATCTCTCAGGCATGCTGGTTTCCTCACGATGTTTTCCTTCACCGAAGCAAGTGTTAACAATACGCACATGATTCCGAAAAATCAGAGGTGCGTGTCCTGGATTCGAACCCGAGACCTATGACTTGGCAGTCCAACGGTCACACCACTAGGCTACCACTGCTTAACAACAATAATCAGTTTAGTCAAAATTTGACATTCTCGCCGCTCGTTTTTTGTGAAGGATACGTTTGTTTTAAAACATTGTGAAACCATTTGTTCGAATAAAACCGAGGTGTTGGGGTGCCTTAATTTCATTTAAAGAAAGAAAGAAAGAAAAAACGTTTATTGGCACACGCCACAAGTACACAATACAAAATATAAAAAAGCAAATATAAAATAAAATTTAAAAATAACCAAGAAATATTGTGGGACTCACGGCTGCGCCAAATAGAAAAGCGCCGAATAGATATATTTACTCCAAATGCCACTGGACGCAGCTGGAGCAGCCAGGGCTGTGGGCACTTACATATCCACGAACCACTATACATGGTGCTATCCGGCGTTACAGAGGGACCGGTTCCTACACAGAAAGGCCAGGGCATGGTCGTAGAAGGTGTACCTACATCAGAGAGAGATGATCGTTACATCGTGTCGCACGTTCTTCGAAATCGGTTCACAACGGCTTATGAGGCTCTTAACCGCTTGTTTGAGGTACAAAATGAAAGTGTGAGTCTAAGAACAATAAGAAGAAAGTTAGTAGAGAGGGACCTGAGAGCATTTCGACCAGTTAGAGTCCCAGAACTGACCGCAACTCGCAGTAGAGCGAGACTTGGATTTGCTCGAGAACATTAAAATTGGACTTCGGAGCAATGGAAGGCAGTTCTCTTCTCTGATGAATCAAGAATAGCTTTGTGAGGTCCTGATGGACGTCAGCGCGTGTACAGACGGCCGCGGTGAAAGGTTTGCTGAATGTGCTATGGTTGAAACTGTGAGCTACGAGGGAGGCTCGATAATGGTGTGGGGTGGCATTTGTTACGACGCCCGTACATAGTTGGTCGTTTTCGATAGAGGCAGCATTAATGCTCACAGCTTACGTATCAGAAGTCCTTGAAGCAAATGTGATTCCGTTTGCGCCATTAATTGGCGATCAATTTGTTTGAATGCACATCAACGCTCGAGCACACACCGCGAGTTTTGTGACCGGTTACTTGGACGCCGTCAATATTTAGCGATTACCGTGACCAGCTTGGAGTCTTGACCTGAACCCAATCGAGCATGTATGGGATGACCTGTCACCTGAACAGCCACAGGCCTGGGCATAGCAGCGCGCCGTGCTTTGCGCGCGCTTCTCACGAGGAACTGTGTACGGCCGCAGAGGTTGACGAAACCTGCGTGTTTGTGCGGGCCTAAACCTGGTCGCTGGAGCGTCACGAGCCGCGAGAGTACCATGTGGTTTTAGTCAGTAGGATTCTGACAGACACCTTCGCCCATCCCAGGGTGGAATATTTCCACATGCAAAAATTAAAAGAAATCATGTCGCGTCGGATGCCCGTAGTTTGATTCTAGGCATATAAATAAATATGATAAATAATTATGTAATATTTTCACAGGAACTAAAAGTTATGGTGTAAGTATATGTAGGTATCTACGACATAATAGTACAACTTCGACATCAGATAGTTCAGCTCCGATATTATTTTCGCCCAAATTCTTTTATGAGTCAATATTATTATATATTTCACTATACGTTATCAACAATTTTATTAATGGCCGTAAAAAATCATGCCACTGGTCCATACAAAATTAAGTACCCAAAACCCTTTCCTTTATAAATGCAGAATGTGTTGATACATAACGACGGTAATAATTGTTTGGATATTAATACATGTGCTGTAACTGGTGCCCTTTCAATTGGGTGTGGTCATTCTCAGCTACAAGAATCTTCACCTGCCATGAATTTACCAATTATGTCCCAAAAAACTTACCAAAAGAACCACAAATTGTTGTCTGAATTGGCAGCAACTTGCACAACAGTCCATGGAACAAGCAGCTGAAGAAGAGAGGAATAAGACTATAGCAGAAGGATAAAGATGAAACCAGTACAGTCAAAGACAAAAATAAAAAAGAATGCAAAAATGAAGATAAAAGCGAAAACACAGACAAAACTGAAAACAATGATAAAAGCAAAGAGAATACCGAAAGCAAAGATGCAGATAACGACACCGAAGAACGCAAAAATTATAAGGAAAACTATTCAAAACTTGTCCACCTCTACACATTACTTAGTGAATTTTAGGAATAATAATATTGAAAATATTTTAGAAGATATTTATTTGGTATAAACGTGAACGCGTAAACCTGAAAAAACCTTGAAACTAAATGTAGTATACTTAATATAAACCTGAAAAAGACCCCTTGGCTGCGGCCGAACAATCGCTGCGCGAGACACGAACTGCGAGCCGGCAACACAAATGATGTGTTTGCCGCACAGTCTAACTAAACGCTTACGCTTCTTCGAAAACGAGACGTCTCACAGTGGATCCATATTGAAAATTAGTGGACATGGGCAACAAAGTTCCAATATCGATTCGATATTTTTTTATGTGATTCTTCATGATATTCCAGACAACTTTTACTCTTGTGAAATTTCTTTTAAAGTTGATCGTTTGTCTGAAAAAAAATAAATTAGATTTTTTTGTATGGAGCGAATCACGTTTATTTTTTTTTCTTCAATTGTACGAATATGTTAGGTGTATGGCGTGAGTATATGATAGCTAGGGTCATTCTCTATCCAGGAAAAAATATATCAGCGCCGGCCATCCGCGGCCGCGCGAGTAATCATTCGGTAAAAAAATAATATTTTCTATGATTTTTTTTGCCTTTTAAAATCAATTCAAAGTATATTTTCTGTCTCACTTGGCTGTTTTCACCTTTTTAGTTAAATATATAGTTTTAATAGCATATAGGTACTCACAACTAGTAATTCTGGCAGAGGTTAAGTTATTATTGCATGTTATCGGTGGCACCTGCATTGTGATTGATGACTCATTTGTTTGTGCGCTCGGCTAAATGCATAACAAACGAGTCACCGAAAAATAATTGTCTCTGATTGGTTGTTATTTTTTTAACTACCTGCACATTATCTACTGTTATCGGTAGCACCTGCATTGTGATTGATGACTCATTTGTTTGTGCGCTCGGCTAGAAGCGCATAACTAATGAGTCATCGAAAAATGGTCGTCTCTGATTGGCTGTTATTTTTTTTACTACCTGCACGTTATCTATTGTAAAATAAACATGTAATAAGTTTCTGGGTATACTAATTTTATCAAATATACGTGAAATAGTTTGAATTTTTACGGGCAAGACGTTGATAATCATTATCTACATAATCAAGCGTATGTAAAGTATAGTATAAGTTATCGTACGTATGATCGAAAGGAAATTGTGAAATAATTGTAGCCCTGAAAAGGGCTGTTTGTCATATTCCCAGCCCTGATGGGCTTTTGTGGGAATAGTCCATAGCCGGATCACTTTATTTCTTATTCCAGAAGTGGGTCCGGCAAATTTTCGGACTCTGCTATGAGGCATTCTTCTTCCTCCATAATCTCACTGTCACAGGGAGGCTCGGTAGTCTGTAACAACTGAATTGCTTCAGGCAACAACTCACTATGAACCTGTTTCGTTATTTTAGGCCTTATGTAGGATATGTGAGGATCAGAGCTTATTAGAAGTCCATGGAGGATGTCTTCGTTTGTTGCTATTCTGTCCGTTTTCCGAGTGTGTCTCTCTCTGACGTTTCTGAAGTCCTTATTACGGGCTTCCGAAGCTTCTTCTGATAAGGTACCTAAAAGAAATAAGTACATGCATTTTAATTTCAAAAAGCAATCGAGTCAAATTATACATCAAACTCTATTTATTTTTTACTTACCGATTGGCAAAACACCAAAGTGGTTACAGATGTCTGCACCGTGCATTAGAAGTTTATGTACACTAACTGGCATGTAGTACCACGAATAGTGTTGCACGTATACATCAGCTGTTTCTCTACAGTATCTTCTAAATTTTTCACAGTCAATGTTTTTGCCTGATGATATGGCTTGTAGAATAACGGAAAATCTGAAAATTAGATTTTCGTCAATTCCTGTTATTCTGGATGATGTTTTGTAATCTTGGAAAAAGCGCCTCGCAGTATTCCCGTCATTTGTAGTTCCAAAACCCTGAAATGGGGAAAAAGACTGTAATATACGACACATAGAGATATAATACACAAAAAACATAAAACGAACTAAATACATACCTGTTTGACTATATCAATCAGCATTCCAGTTTGCTCACGAAACTCTTGTTGCGTGGTATTTTTTTAGCTTGTTTCAAAGCCTTATGTTCGCCTCGAGCTGTCCATCGTTGAAAATCCAGATTATAAGATATATGGAGAAGACATTCCATACACCGAATCTTCATATGCAGTGAAGAAATTCCTTGTTTGTAAATATCTTCACGAAGTGGTCTGGAAGTCAAAGAGTCTAAATTATTCATCTCACTTGGTTTTGCCAAGCAAATGGGGCACGTTGCAAATGATGGTACTTCAGCAATAATATTGGCCACTTTTCCATCAATCATGGTCATATGCAATTCATGTGATACAATAATATTTCCACACTGAGTAGATATTCGTTCATCAATTTGTTTTTTCATCTCCGACTCTTCAGACTTTATAAAATCAGCTGTCTCCGAAGTGAATGTGAACTTCACTGGTCGACAGTACAGAGTTGAGCAAGGTGTGGGGTTCTCCCAAACTATATTTTCATTCCCAGATAATGAGCCAGACACTAGCCGAAGAGGGACGATGCTTATCATGACTACTGATGAATCACCGAACTCTGTAGCTGTGTTTGACGTTTTCTGTTTATAGTTACTCTGCGACGAAGAACCATCAAGCCCCCATTTCCAGGTCAACTTGAGTTCTTCATTTTGAGACCTATCAACAGAATTCACATCTAGTAAAATCCTCTCCACAGTGTGGTCCAATAGCGCTTGCAATTTAATTTGAGCTCCTTTTTCGGTAATCTCCATACTCTCTTGTGGTGGATAACATCTTTTCTTGGCATTAACGAGCTTTGGATAAGATGGAAAGGCAGCACAGTTTTCTTCTTTCAGAAATTGTCGAAGAGCTAAGTACTTCCATCTCGAGAGCGCAAGTGATGTGTAAAGAGCTAAACACTTATCTTCAGAGACAGTACTTAGGCTCTGCTTTGTGAATAGTCGCTCGTGTACTTCGGATAGCGTTTCTGGATTACTAGAAAGGTATTCGACCACTTTTGCCAGATTCGTTTTGCCGTTGTCTTTCAATTTTGTTAAGTACCAGTGCTGCAACTCTTCCTCGGAATTTTCTTCTACTATGGAAGTAGAACGTCTTTTTTTTTGCTTATTACTTAAGTCTTCGAACGGTTTTCTGTGCTCCTTTTCTGTAGATGTTCCCGCTTCCGTAGTACATACTGCAAGATTAGGAACATGGGAATTCATATCCACTGGCTCAGATAAGGCTGTGTCCGAAAAGCCCAACTCACTTCTCAGGTCAACACTGTCACAAACAGGCCAGTTGATGTTTTTTTCCAACCACTTGCGATTATTTACACGGTTCATAAAAGTTTTTTAATTTCTACTTGACTCTATCCACTTTTTATTTAGGCTTACACAAAAAAGCCGACAGAACTCCTTGATTAGGTTTTTGTCTTCTTCAGAAACTGTGGTATTCAAAACAGAAATTATACTTTCATATAGAAACATATAATTTTTCAGATCACCACCACTTCTTAATTTCACAAAAAGATCTAGGTTGGTACAAAATCCAGCCATAGTTCTAAAGTAAATATAAAAATAAAAGTATTTCACTGTGTTCACAAATAAGCGACAAGAGCGAAACTAGAGGGACTTAGTGAATGTCTTTGTATTTATAGTCAGTGTTAATTGCTCAAGTAGTGAACATATTAGCATGACTGAAAATTATTCAGCCAATCAGAGACGAGCATTTTTCGATGACTCATTAGTTATGCGCTTAGACGAGCGCACAAACAAATGAGTCATCAATCACAATGCAGGTGCCACCGATAACAATAGATAATGTGCAGGTAGTTAAAAAAATAACAGCCAATCAGAGACAATTATTTTTCGGTGACTCGTTTGTTATGCACTTAACCGAGCGCACAAACAAATATCAATCACAATGCAGGTGCCACCGATAACATGCAATAATAACTTAACCTCTTCCAGAATTACTAGTTGTGAGTACCTATGTGCTATTAAAACTATATATTTAACTAAAAAGGTGAAAACAGCCAAGTGAGACAGAAAATATGACTTTGAATTGATTTTAAAAGGCAAAATATTTCATAGAAAATATTATTTTTTTACCGAATGATTACTCGCGCGGCCGCGGATGGCCGGCGCTGATATATTTTTTCGTGGATAAAGAATGACCCTAGCTATCATATACTCACGCCATACACCTAACATATTCGTACAATTGAAGAAAAAAAAATAAACGTGATTCGCTCCATACAAAAAAATCTAATTTATTTTTTTTCAGACAAACGATCAACTTTAGAAGAAATTTCACAAGATTAAAAGTTGTCTGAATATCATGAAGAATCACATAAAAAAATATCGAATCGATATTGGAACTTTGTTGCCCATGTCCACTAATTTTCAATATGGATCCACTGTGCGTCTGTGCGGCCGAACACGCCTAGCGTGTGGCGGCCCGATGCGACGTTTCGCCAATGCGGGATTACGCGCTATGCGTGTTTCTATCGTTGGGTGCGGGAAACACATAAGGTTGTGTAAGTGTTTGGTTATTTTCTGTATGACTGCGGCAAAACACATTATCGTATATATCTTTCGTTTCTACATTTTACAGTTTATTCATGTGCTTTTTATTTATGTTTCTCAAGTACCTTGATATATTATTATATTTAATGAAAATTATTGTTTTTGTTTTTAGTATCTCGTTTAAGCTTGATAATAGTGAACTAATGAATGATTAAATAAATTATCGAATAACTTAACAATCTCTCAGTATTGCTAGTTGATTTTGAAGCGTTTTGTAAATTGCCATAGTTGGAGCAATGCGTTTTTGCTATGTGCTTATTGGTAGGCGATTGAATTAGACGCTTAATCGAAGAAGTAACTATTATTGATTTATTACAATTCACACCTTTATTTCAGCGCACATATATGTACAAGTTACATTCATTTTAAATACCTATGTATTTATAGTTTTAATAAATATTACCAAGAATTTATTACGATAAAATTGAAAAATTCATAGTACTTTCGGGTGGATGGGTGGTACCCATGAACAGCAAGTTTTGGAAGTTTCACTACATCTTAGACTAAATCACAATACTTTGAATTAAATCAAGAATCCACTATTACACTACACATTCGACAATCGCAAAAGCCAATTAAATTACAAGGTAGAAGAAAAATCCACCATCACACGACGGGCTAATCAGTTATACACACAGTTATAATTATTTAGTAGTAAATAAAAAGTCCGTAAATGAAAGCATGCATCGGAATGAAATAAAGGGCAAGAGTAACCTCTACAAATACCACGGAAGTACGTCCGTTCACGGTGAAATCCAGACTACCTATAACTAATAAGAAAGCTCATTTTTTATCACTGCCAAAATGGGTTAGTGGGTAACTACATAAATAGGAAAATAAATTGTAAGGGTAACTAATCCTTTGAAACTGTAATGAAGGTACTTGCATATTTGTATAAGTGAACAAACTAGTGGGTAGGGTCAAGCTTCTGTAAGACAGTCAAATTATAACGGTGCTGCTGGATGTGCGTGTATTATTTACTTACCCTGGACATTACAGAAACAATACGGTGAAAAGATAAGACTAAAGCCCTGACACAATAAGGTTGAAGATTATTTGTGAACACCTGGCACCTAGGCTCAGTGCCTACACAATAGGGTATAGGATCGTTTGTGAAAACCCGACTTTAAAATCGTAAAAGTGATATACCTAGAAGAATACTACGAAAATAAATGAGTATTTTCAAGAATTTTAAGCACTTCACAAGCACGATACATTTTAGACCCTTCGTGACCACCTCGCATCTAAATAATAAATGATCGGTATAAAACAATAGTGTGAATGACAATCCCTAACATGATAGGACAAAGGATCTTTTTTGAACACCTTCCATCAAGATAATAAAATAATATATTGGTTGTCTTTTCGGGTTCAGTTTGCGCCCTCAAACAAAAGGATGGCACGTGTGCGTGCGTCATTCAAGGTCACTTAACTCTTGTAGTCCTCTTAATTTGTTTCAAAAATCCGTCAGGAAGTGACTTAAGTTAACTCAATAGTACCGTTTTTGTGTACTTTTTTGTCTCGTCATATTCCTCGTATTGCAGTGCAAATACCTAAACTTGTACATTCGAACAACCATAATGGTGTTCAGGCAATTTTTTTTTTTTAATTTAATTATTATAAGGACTTTTACACATTGTGCATACCAGTCCCATTATACCCTAACCACATCTAACTGCCAATAGCTTATACTAAAAATATTATAATAATATTATAATTTTGATTTCACTACACTGCTAATACTCATGTTTATTTTGTGCAGTCGAGCAAAATACCTTAAAAACTAGCAAAATTCAAAAGCGATTTTCTCGTGGAATAACGGTTTGTACTTTGAGATAGATTCTACTTCGTGTAACAGTAGGTATGGCATCCAAAATAATATAATATAAAAAATTGCTAAGTGTGTACATTTTTTTGCTTGTACACACTTAGCAATTTTTACTGTACCTCTTCGTGATTTAGACTAAGTAATGCCTATAGAAGAAGACATGCTGTGCCGATACCAAATCGATTGGAATAAGGGTATTGGAATGCTGATGATTGTGTCTGCTTACGTATAACTTTATAAGCTTACAGACCCTTGTTCCCTATCCTCATCCCTGAGATTTGAACTTCCACAAAAGTCCTTGCATAAGGCTCACCTTCCTTATATAAGGATCTTTTGTGCAAAAATCCAAGCTTCTTGATTAAGCGGTACCTACACCTCTGTTGTGCGTTGTCTAAAAGTGAATTTGGGATTTTTAATAAAAAGACAAGCCATCTATATTTAATTTCTTAAGGGAATTAATCTCATTTAAGTCAAACATACATAAACTCACGCCTTTTTCCCTGGAGGTAGGCAGCAACCATTGAGCGCCACTTGCTACGATAAGTTAATGATTCCGATATAAGTAGACTTATTTTGGAAAACCGAAGCTTCTAAACGGTTTAGGCAGTGCTTTGTTCGTCACTGTATTATTTAGATGGCTTACTTCTTCGTAGCTTATCGATGAGAATCTAGATTGAATCAGGCCAAAAGTTGGCAACGTGTTTTGGTACTTTCAGTAGCGTACATCAGATCCGTGCGTGATGTGCAAACAACAGGACAGGCACGACACGATATCAAGTTAGTATCCCATCGTTTATGGGACAACACCACATTTAAATGCCAGGGCAGAATCATCAGTAAGCTGACCACTGAAACTTGTGTCCGGCTTACTAAACGAGAGCGATGTATAAGACTTGATAACTCAACACATTGTAGTTTTTAGGTTCTTTTTACTAACACAAATTGTATTCTATCAAAATAATTTGTATGTTAATCTGTAAGGTATATAATTATGTATCTATGGGCCAAAGTTGCCTGAAAATAAATGAATAATATATCATTGCTCAAAACCATTCACAAATTTACCTACCTATACACCAAACGCCTCGTTCGCCAGTACCAAGTGTACTAAGACTTCTCGAAGCAACCCATTGCGACATTCGCGCAAGCCGGTCCGTCGCAATCGCAGTCACTGTGGCAATGTTTAGCTCAAACGCAACCTGACGGTTTAGTTTAGTCAGTTAGTGTCAGTCGCAGTTAGGAGCAGGAGCTAAAGACATCGTGTAGTGTTCAATACTTCGAATAAATTCAGGACGATTTTTTCAAGGAAAATAAGTGAATTTAAAATGTGAGTATGATTTTGATGGTCTTATAAAGTTGTTGTTGTGTAAAAGAGTTGATTTTAGAGGTTTGCTATTTAGTGTCTTGTTAATTTTAGGTTCTTTGTTTTGCAGTTTGGTTGGTTAAGAAACTGATAATGAATGTTAGGTATTTTGTACCCAATTTAAATAGAGTTTAATATAAGGTGTAGTTCTCTAATGACCTACCTGTTCATTTAGGACTCCAAATGAAACTCAAACTTTAGGTATAATTTATATTTCGTTAATTCGCCACAATTTATGCAAGCACTTCAATGCAAATTGATGCCAAAATTCAATTAGATTATGTTATGTAAATTAGTGCCTACTTACCTATTGCAAAATTCGTAGGTATTAAATATAGGTACCTAAGTAATACGCAAATATTGCTAGCCAAACTACGAAATCCCTAAGATGACCCACTGACCGAAATAGGTTTTCCCTTTTTTTTCGTAAAGTTACTTAGCTAACAACACAACTAAGTGATTCTTCGAAGTTACCTAATTAGTCGACCTTGAGACTTGTCATAGTTGCGATGTTTATCTCACGTTTGTGAACTAGGAACGTTGCAAAAAAACAAAAATATTTTTCGCTACGTTTCTTTTATGTTTGAAAACGGTTAATTTAATTGCTCCATGTAAAAAAAACGGTATTCAGCTGCATCCGCGCCGGTTGCACTGTGCACTGGTAGCCGACCCCAATATTGTCGGTAAAAGGCAGGCAAATAATTTAAAAGCATGTAAAGTTAGAACTATAACTGAAGTTATAACTGCCTAGACAGTTACCTATTATACCTACCTCCCCAACGATATTTGGACAACCTCCTTTTCCAATGAAAATAATTTTTCCGATGTTTTTTTCCGCGTTTTATCCCGGATTAGGAGTTTTCACAGGGTTGACATTGTATCTGATATTATTATGTTTTTTTTGAAAGTCGGTTTTTTTTTTTGCCAAAAAGTTTTTATTTTACCCTTTTTAGTTATCGTATCACACACAAATCCTTGTCAAGTATCAATTTCGCAATTTCTTTTACTTGGATGACATTTTTTCCAGCTATTTTGATTTCAAAACCAAACTGCTGAACAGATTTTGATGAAATTTCTATGGGACCAATCGGGAAGTAGATCCATTCAGATAAAAGAAGAATTTTTCAAATCGGTTCATAAATGACGGAGATATGAGGTAACAAACACAAAAAAAAAAAAAAACATACAATCGAATTGAGAACCTCCTCCTTTTTTTGAAGTCGATTAAAAAAGATACACATTAATTGAAGGAAGACAGATCTAGGTATCTAAATGAGACTTAATTGGAAAATCATCATTCTCCTGCCCTTATCCCAGTTTATCCGTGGTCGGCGCAGCAAGTCTTCTTCTTCCATACTTCTCTATTACTTGTCATCTCAGCAATCAATTGGATAAACAAGTCATCTCCTCGATCATTAATTTACTGGGATTACCCGGTCGCTTAGATGATAACATTTTAAACACATTTACGGTATACATACGTCAGAGTTGGGTACAAAGTTTATGCCCGTTGTGTGTGTTTTTTATTATAATGATTGCAATAATTATGATGTCATACACGCATGTATCAAACTGAAGCAATGAATCTGATCCGTTTGACCGGATCCTACTCTTGGTCCAAAAGGCACTCTAGGCAGGGATCTTGGTCAGACTAGACCAGAGGTTCCCAAACTCTCGTAGACCACTTTCAACATTTTCTGGTTTCGGTGGACGGGGTGCTACATGTCTACGATATTCCCAAAACTCGCCAAAAATGTGAAAATTAGTTCTAACAATAGACATTTGAATTCTGTTAGGATTGCATGAGAACTGTAGCTCCTAACAAGGGGTCTACCTGGACCACTTTGGGAATCACTGGACTAGACGGATCTGACCATGTTTCTTCTGCGCCTTTTCACAATTATGATGAGGTCGGCTTCCAGTCTAATCGGATGCAGCGGAACTGTCATCATGTTTAGCAACCCTGGTACACCCTGCTGAGTATGGGCCTCCTCCTGTTGTCCCATTATTTCCCGGTCTGCGCGAGTTTCCACTAGGTCTTACCCAAGATCTTCTGAATATCATAGACAATGACCTCGGTTCTGCCAACACTTCTTCTACCGTCTGTCGGTAACCATTCAGTGAGGGCTGCGGCCCGACTCCAGCTGCCATCACCACTTCTTGCCAAGTGTCCTGTCCACCTCCACTTCCGAAGCTGCCAATCGAGCGACCGCATATCTGACCTCCACAATCCAGACTTGGTGTTCTAACTACCCACAAAGAGCAGGCAAATATAAGACGTACAGTGAAGTGTGCTGCCATGTTGTAGCATGTGAGGTGCTACTGTTAACTGTCATCGCGACCTGCCACCAACATCACCTGCCCCCGAGAGGTCGGACCCTCGGGCTCTACAGTTTGACTTACAGACCGACTGGAATAAAACGAGGAATGAAAAGCCTGAATGCTTCGTTGTTGGACTGCTGAGCATGAGACCATGGGTCCGATTGCCGGGTCGAGAAAGTGTTTTTAGTTTTTTCCATCTGGAATTTCTCAGTAGCAGTCAAGAGTCTGGCTCTGTGCCCGGTTGATGGCAATATAATCTCGCCCCCTATTTCACCTGAGACTTAAACATACAACGGTAGCTCTTCAGTTACCTGTATACTTCAAGTAGGTGAGTAATCAGCCAATAACGTCCCTACAGCTGGGGCACAGACCCCCTCTCTACGAGAGGCAGTGAGCTGTGCTGCACCGCGCGGGCGCAGTGCGGGTTGCTAGATGTCACATGTCTTCGAATTCCTGGTTCTAGTACATGCCAGTTTCCTCTCGAAGTTTAACTTCACCGTCTTGGATTAAGAACCATCTTTCTGTTTAAAAACTGCTCAACATTTAAAAGATTATAATTTGGCGTCAAACTTTTTCTATTTCCAAAAAACCAAGTTACAAAAATTAACGATTGAAACCAGAAGTTCAACCTGCAACTTGAATTTGGAAATCGAAATACCAAATCTATTTTTATATTTTTTTTTTTTTGAATGCACAAGGTCAACATTTTACAAAACACTCTATTACAATCCGTCTCACCAAAGGTTACCACACTGAATAGGTAATTAATAAATGTTGCCACGTGAGTCATTTATTGACCAACCTTATCATTTGCGGCTTTTACATTTATAAACTTGTTAATATTCAGTTTCTATAAAAAAAAAACGGAAGAAGTCATTTTGAATAAAATTGATGCCTAATTTGGAAGCGTTTTCAACTGATCTTTTTGGGGTTCCGTATCAAAAGTCCTATGACCGTTCCGCTGCGTTTACCCTTTAGGTTAAAAGTAAGCAAACGAGTCCTTATTTTACACCCACGCCATCCATCGTCGGTCTGACTGTCTTATTGTCACAGGGCTGTTTTATCAGAACATAACTTAAATAATTAACTAATCAGTTTATAACTCGTACTTGGTTATATTTTGAAATAGCACATAGGTTCCTTTTTTGTTCTCTCACACATCAAAATTTATACGCGAACGAAGTCGCGGGCAACAGCTAGGTACCAATACATATAAGTAAGTAAAAGGCGACGCGGTTGACCTCGCAGGTGATGGTGGGACGAGCTGGACAGAACCAGCGACCAGTGGTCCACCTTAGCCCTGGATCGAAATCAAAATCACAAATCAAAAGTCATTTATTCAAATTAGGCTGATAATCAGCACTTTTCGAATGTCGAGTTTACAAGAGACAGTCCCCCAAAACGCCCGCCCTTCGCCACTTCCTAGTGTTTAAGCTGGGAAGAAGTGGCGGAACAAACTCCCCAGCAACACATCTGTCTGTTAGGTTAGAAGAATCCAGAATATAGATTCTATTGTATAGACAATAGCGTGTAAAATAATTATATAAACAAAGAAACAATTACATTAAATAATTGTGACATGTCAGCTACACCAATAATAAAATAAAACATTAACATAAATATATAATATATATAATGCCCGCTTACACGTGCAATGTTGGGTTATACATATAGCAGTAACTTGAAGTCACAAATGATAAACTAGGACCATAGTGCAAAAAACCGGTCAAGTGCGAGTTGGACTCGCGCACCGAGGGTTCCGTACAAACCTGTGGGTACCTATATAACTTTTTTTTATATGACGAAACTAAAAATTTACGGTTTTCGTAATTTTTCCTATATCTGTACTATAAGACGTGACTTCGTACAAAATTTCAAGATTCTAAGTTCACGGGAAGTACCCTGTAGGTTTTGATTCCCGTGCGAGTTTCGAAAATTTGCGGAAATTTGCGGCCTAAGTGGCTGTATCTTTTGATTGCGTTGACTTAGAAGGTTGATTTTTCTACAGCTTCCAGGGACAGTAGAACTAAGTATCATATAGAAATTTCAGTTTGATACCTCCACGCGTTCCTGAGAAAAACGGTCTTGACAGACGGACGGACGGACGGACGGACGGACGGACGGACGGACGGACAACAAAGTGATCTTATAAGGGTTCCGTTTTTTCCTTTTGAGGTACGGAACCCTAAAAACGAAAATAAACTGAAATAAAAACGAATTACTAGTAACAGTAACAAAAACCAGGTCAACAAGGAAAGATTTGGAAGTCATGGTGAGAGGTCTTAGCCCAACAGTGGGATGATACAGGCTGACAGTCACAGTAAGGCGTCTCTCTTCAGCATCTTCCCAAATAGCTGGCAGATTTATATTGTTTCTCATAAAGTTCATAACCTATAGCATGAAAACTTTAAGCACGAGCGGTGGTAACCTACAGAACCCTCTGTGAGTTCGACTCGAACTTGGCTGGGTTTTGAATAGCTGCTAAACGTGCACTTTGTGCATTAAGTAATTGATTTTAATAACCCTTACTTATACGTATACCTATTATTATTATAACACTTTTATTTATTTCTGTACACATTAATTAGCTACATTTTTTAATCTTAATTTAAATCTTAATTGAGTATATTAATCTATACTAATATTATAAAGCTGAAAAATTTGTTTGTTTGGTTGAACGCGCTAATCTGAGGAACTACTGGTTCGAATTGAAAAATGATTTTAGTGTTGGATAGTCCATTTATCGAGGAAGGCTATAGGCTATATACCATCACGCTGCGACCAATAGGAGCGGAGCATCAAACAAAAATGTAACGCAGACGGAGTTGCGCGAGTCAGCTGGTTTATTATAATATATAGAATAGAATAGAATAGAATATACTTTATTGTACACCGAAATTGATACAGAACGGTTTACAAAATACAATCAGTCGAAAAGTCAGCGGTCTATCAGTCAATCGGTTATATCTCATATAATTATAGTCTTGAACAAAATCCGCAAATACCTTCCAATTATGTATTCAGTGGAAATACCTAAGTATTGCAATTTGCAACGAAGACAATAAAGCAATATAATGATAACTGCTCACTGGCATTGAAAACCCGAGCTTATATAGAATAACATTACATTAATTGTAATATTTTTTTTATTAAATAATAAGTATGACGGTTAAAATGGGACAGAGCGGGTCACGTTTCTAGGATGCAGCCGGACAGGTGGGCGAACATAGTCACACAGTGGGCGCCTGAAGACGGCCGTCGTAACCGAGGCAGGCCCTAAAAACGCTACCGTAAGTATACGATCTGGACTCATTCTCAACGGATTGCTCGGAGAAGGCTCATTGCAAACAAACTTGGAAAGCTATGGAGGAGGCCTTTGCCCAGCGGTGGGACAGAGGAGACTGACAAAAAAAAGATCGATGTAGACCGTAGACTTGAAAAAGTTGTATTGTATGTTGTATAGCGGGCCGGTGTCCGCAACTCCACGACCAACGCGCGTATTTTGCGTACGGACTTATGTGTGCATTTCTCAGTAGCAGCTTAGTCAGGATTTGGGCCCGGTTGATGGCAATAGGCTCATCCCTATTACATCATGGGACAAACAAAATGTTCTGGCAAAATGTAGATGTGTACTACATACACCTCTGCCTACATTCGAGGAATGCAAGCGCAATGTAATTAGAATAGAATAGAATATTTATTTGCGTAAAACATGGTATACAAGGGTGTTAAATACAAATTGAGGCACAATCAACGAATATCTATATACTACACTATGCCTAGGATATGAAACTAATGTCCATAAGAGCTTTCATTGTTTTTTTTTTTAATTCACTGAAATTTGTTTTCTTATCGAGAAAACGCTCACACTTCACTTTTGACACTTTCACTGTACTCACACGTTTTGAAACCCGATGTCGGCTTCAGCGCCTCCTGAAGACATGATTCCCCCGGCTGCAGTCCTCCTTGCAGAGAGTCTGGTCACCATTCGTCTCAGGAATTCGACGTTAATCTGCCGTTGCATCCACTTTTTCTGGTTATTCCTGTCCCGGCGCCACATCAGATACAGCACGCCCACAGCTATAGTGGCCAAAATAACACTCAAAAGTATGGTATTCACTTGAATATTTGTGTGTTGTTCCGATTCCTGGGTACTCGCATGATTTTGTCCACTCTGTGTGATTATAATTTCTTTTTCTTCCTGTTTAGAATAAGTTTTTCCCATTGCGAGTTTTTCTTTGTACTTTCGTGAAGTATTCTAATAAAATTATGGTAGCGTTCACTTGCTTGCGTTATCGTTATTGTTCTCGAATTCGCAACAGTTCACCCCACAGGGCCTCAGCGCCTACGTGCAGGAATGTGCTGACCACATGAAATATCCGCGCCCGACACGACACGGCTGGCAGGGTCGCCATGAGGTGTGGGGGATTCCGGAGGCAACAAATAAGATACGTGTGTTCAGCGCAACGTTCCCTTTATTACTACTGCTCTAATATTACAGTTATGAGTAATGCCTTATGTTATAATGTATGCTACTAGGTACTACTCCACACATGTTTAGCTAGGATAAAACGTAGCATGCAAAATTTTAAAGACAACAACATCGATAATCAACATTTTTATCTATAAATTCTTTTAAACTATAAAAACTACACTCGAGTAACCACTTATGAAATTTAATTTTAAATAATTTTGTATTTAAAGCTTTGAAATGCCTTGGTATTTTATTACATATAATTTATTGTGAAAGTATAGTCTAGACTTAGTATTTGGTCACCTGAAGTCTAGACTCAGAAACAAACTAGGTTGTCTAGTCATGCTTGTAATGCAATTTGTTGAAATGTTTCAGATGCATTTCACTAATCTCTACGTTTGTAACTCGTTAATTGATGTATCTATACAAATAGATAAAATTGAAGTGTCTGTCTTCATGTACCTACCATATTTGATGCAATAAATGAATTGAATTGAATTGTTTGTAATTTAAAAATTCACCATTTTACTGAATGCATATGAAAGTATATACGGTTACGGTACTCATAACAAAAAACATATTTTTATTATTTTTCTATCTGTTTGTCTGTTACTGGGTTGTGGAGATCAGTGTTCTACATTCCCTTATCCCATGTCTCTTGGAGTCTCTTACTCCTTTTCTGTCATCTCATCCCTCTCACCATCCATCCATCTTTTACTCGGTCTACCTCTCACTCACCATCCATCAACACCCAAAAACGCTAGACGGATCAAAATCAAAGCATTTATTTCAAGAAGGCCCATTACAGGCACTTTTGAATTGTCGAAACAAAGACAGCAATAAAAAATGAAGCTACAGTCCCAGTCACAAGACATAATAACTGTGAAAGTACTGTAGTTGCCCATTCCAAAGCGTAGATCTCTATGGAGAAGAATGGGCAAGAAACTCCATGGACACTCTTTTAAATCATAATGTTTTTACAAATGAGATGATGAATCAATAAAAAATGCAAATTCTTAGGAACTTGTTTAAATGCAAAAGTTATTGTGTAACATTATTGAGATATGAATAGTTGTTGTGCCTATTTATAAAAATCTTTCGACACTTATACTCATGTTTATTAATGCTTCGGTTTATGAATTCGCGGTCAAAGGCCGGAGGCGTAAGGCGAAGTTAAGATGAACATCACGCCTGTATGTTTTAAAGGGGTGGTCTTTTTGGTGCTCTAGTGGCAATGAGGATGGGGTCCTGGGTTCTCTCCCCGGGTAGTAGTACCTAAAGTTTAATTTCTCACTTCTGAACCCACTCAACGGATCTAATGATAATTATGTGTTACTGTAAAAGCACGATCTTTCACGACCCTTCAAGAAGCCGTCAACCCAGCATCAAACTTACATCAAACTAAGTAAATCTGCGCAAAAATTTTTGCTGGCAAAACGACTTCCTCTTTGGGTGAAAAAATACGTTTTATGGTTATGGTGTGATCCACTGTAAAAATTGGGTCATGTATGCATTAAATAGTACAGGGGTCATGAAGTTAATTAAAGTTATAACATTAAAAACTTGTAAGTTGTAACATTGACCTCCAACATCTCCGTAACTAGAAGATTCCCAGGTATGGTCCAGAATAAACAAATGACGGACAAGATCAAGTGCCTGTCAGCTTCATTAAGGGTCTTTTTACACCCATTATAACGAACGAGTCTTTCACCATCTATGTTAAAATCCCATGTATGTACTTAAGTAGGAATCTAATAAGAGGTGGCCCACTCATCGAATCGTCCACAAAAAATGCTTATTATTTCGGTATTGTGTTGTGAATTGCGCGTGCGTCAAAGCTGGTAGGTCAAGGTCTTGAGACCAGAAACCACGACACAAGCGAGTTGAGCCGACACACCACGAGTTGCAATACTTGGTATTACTTCATCTATGCCTGTCAATTTTACAAAACTATTTTATGGAGTGGTACTTCCAAAGAGGGTTAGATACTCTTGGGAGGCTATTTGAAGAAATATCTTAGAATAATTACTGTGATTGCATGTCTCAGTGACGCCTTTTAAGCAATATTTGGGGTGCCAATTTGTTCGGCATGATTCTCTTGCAGTCTTATCGGGGGATATCGTATTACCCAGTAATTGGATTGTAGAGACTAAATCAGAAAACACAGCATGTAAAATAATGTTATTCAGCTGCATTCAGTTAGACTGGAAGCCAAACCCATCATAGTTGGGAAAAGTTTTGTGGATGAATGTAATTTGTGAAATCGACTGTGGAAATTGTTTAAAAAATCAAGATGGCGGCATAGGCAGGGCCACGCGCCAAAGAACCATAGAGCACTATACTATCCATAGAGTAACTATCAGAAGAAATGACATAGACAAACTATGATCCCATGCCTCAGTGTCAGTTTAAAAGCAAAAAAATAAACGTGACATTGGCTAAATGCACAAACAGTGCGAAGCCAAAGAAAAAAAAAAAAAAAAAAAGAAAAAAAATTACACATACAGCGGTATGACCGATTTAAGTGCGCAGTTGAAGGTGCTAGTCAAGAAAAAATGCGTCGATATGTCAAACTTGGTACATCTATTTTAGTTGTGTTTTTATGTGTGCACAAATAAGTTGGCTGGAGTTTACTGGCCAACTTTATCACATTACTCTCTTACCGACAGCAACCAGTTGGTTCTTACAAGTAGATTACGGTTTTATTTGCGTTTTTCCTTCTTTCGTAACTATATTTAAAACAAGCTTTTGCCCGCGGCTTCGCTCAAGTTATGTCGTCAAATTAACGCACGGGAACATTTTAAATATATAGTTAGGTATATTGCCTATGACACTTGAGGATAATGTAGTTTCGTGAAAGTATTTTCGGAAACGGATCAGTAGGTCCGAAGATTACCCCGTACATATAAACTTACAAACATACACACTTAAACTCTTTATAGTATAAATGTCTGACTAACTATTACTTCATCTTTGAGTGCTAATTTACACAATAATAATTCATGTAGTGTTATTTTTGACATGTCTGCTGCCGCCTAATTAAGTGGGTATCCAAGCTTCTTCTGCCGCCAAAAGGACCGTCAACCACGTCACGCCACGTCAGTTGAATTACGAAACTACCCTCACTGCTACAAAATAAAGACGCTTCCAAGGTCACATTGTAACCACTGACTTGTGGTTTGCTGTACTGTTGTTTTGGTTCGGTTCGAAAATTACAGGCTCTTGTGACTTAAAAGCTAGTACGCAGAGGGTTTATAACCTGGATAAACGCATAGCCCGGCTATACGATCCCGTGGGACAATATTACCAAGATGCACGCGGGCGAAGCCTTGGGCATAAGCAAGTAGGTTGATATTTTGTAATAATTCAGTAAGCTCGTGTGTAGGTACTGTTTTCTATTGGCTAATATTACCAAGCATTGCTAAGTAACTTGTTCCACTAGCTGTACTCACAGGTTTCCCTTACAAGTTGACTCTAGTTACACATTTGCAGTTCTGATTACCGCGAGAGAAATTGTGTGACAATGTTATGTAAGAAGTTAACGTACATATGAGAAAGATTAGGACATAAATCCTTGACTAAAGGGCAGTGGTGGGTCATTGGTGATAGCTTCCACTTACATGATGTTTTTGGGGGTTTTGAAACCAGAAAGGCATAATACATATATAGTTATCTGCTTTATGTTTTATGTATTCCATTTTCTCTTCTTATTTTACACACTTTGTCTACATCTCTTTTTTTAGTATCTCCTTTCGCAGGTATGCTGGAAGAGATTTCATTAGAAATAAGCAATACCTTTGTACTCTCTTTTCTGTTCCTTTCTTGATTTCTGTATTTAGTGTGTACATAAATTGTTAAATAAATAAATAAATACTTTCTTCATTGGAACTGCTTTCAAAACGGTGAAGGAAATCACATTTGATAGCTTCGAAGACATGTGACATATAACCACAGAACATATCCAATCTATATTACTATACTCTATGGAACATATATACCACTAAAGCGGCATATAACAACCCACACTCGGTTCGTCTCTCTAGTTTGTTGATTTTATCGAATGAAGGAAGAACTTGACCTACACTTGTCATGATTGCAAATGAATTAATTATCCAAGAATATGAAGGAAATCACCTTTGATAGCTTCGAAGACATGTGGCATATAACAACCCACACTCGGTTCGTCTCTCTAGTTTGTTGATTTTATCGAATGAAGGAAGAACTTGACCTACACTTGTCATGATTGCAAATGAATTAATTATCCAAGAATATGAAGGAAATCACCTTTGATAGCTTCGAAGACATGTGGCATATAACAACCCACACTCGGTTCGTCTCTCTAGTTTGTTGATTTTATCGAATGAGGGCAGAACTTGACCTACACTTGTCATTATTGCAAATGAATTAAGGCGTGGATATACGTGAATTGAGCTTCATTTAGGATACATTAGAACCTTTTTGTTCCGTAACCATCACCGGATGTTTTTTCCAAAAAATATATATTAATCTACACAATGTAAAGCATGTCCTCTTGGCTTTAAAAAAATTAAAAATATAATTTAAACATCATAAATAAATACGCAAAGTAGCCTCTGTTTTTGTAACTAACTACCATTTTTCTCCTAAACTATCAATCATAGGATCTTTTTATTGCCATCAATATATTATATTAAGTAATGCCGAGGGGACCTTTGGCTTATTTTAGCCAATAACTTTCTTAATTATTTATATGGATTTTTTTACGTAATCGAGGCGCACGCGGGGGGCTTTATCGTCGAAACGCCCACATGACCAAGGTCATTGGCGTATATCCAGCTCATAATTATGCCAAAACTTACCAACTATGTTGTACCAGTACTTTACATGGAGTGACTGCCTTTCTGACCTCCACAACCCAGTTAATGGATAACAATACCACGCGGTGAGGCTGGTTGTCAGACTTTCGGGCTGTTGACTACCCGCTGTTCATACTGAAAATCCTTTCAGGTGTTTTGTACAAAGTTTGCAAAAAGATGGTGATGTTGATGATAAACTATTTGCAAGTAGGATGGTAAGTAATGACCGTTTAGTGGTCCCACAGCTGGTACACAGGCCTCCTCACTACGAGAGCCAGTGGGCTGTAACCCACCGCGCGGGCGCAGTGCGGGTGGTAGCTAGCGTATAATTGTCTGTTATTACTATGATATTAAAGCATTATTAATAACAATAATCGTGATGGCCCAGAGGTTAGGGCTTCGTCTCTCATACACAAGTATTGAGGTTACAAATCCGGGCAAGTACAAATGTGACTTTTTCAATTCATACGTACTTTCTAAAGTTAATCTTGGACATCACAGACATCGGTGAAGGAAAATATCGTGAGGAAACCTGGACTTATATTATGATAGGTACATGTAAGTCTGAAATCGCTAACCCGTCTTGAGCAAGCGCGCTGATCAATGCTCGTGCCTTCACTGTTTGAGAATATGCCTTTGCCCAGCAGTGGGACTGTAATAGACTGTATTAATGATGGTAGTATTCATAATTTTTTCTTTATCGTGTGGCTAGTGCCTAACCTGGTGTCAGAGTTATCTGCCGCCCAAGGGCCTCTGACTTGGCTTCGCATGCCGTCGAGAAATCTCTCAGGCTGCAGGCAGTGATAATTAAACAATACGCACACGAATCCCAACCCGACGGTCACACCACTACTTTAGCTGGCATTAATAATACCAGTCTATTACTGCGGCAATAGCTCCATCACAGATTAGCTAATCGTAAAATCACTAGGTTCCGTACAAACAGCTTATATGGCTTAACGTTATATATTTAGCTTTCAAGGACTTTTCTTATGTGTTGCACTTTCACTGCGCGCGGCGGTGTCGTCACCGGGTTTATAGTGTATTATATATTGCGCACATATCCTTTAATGTTAACTTTACGTTAGGTACCGGCAGTAAACTGAATTTATCTGAGGATATTTGCAATCTGTGCTAGTTTCAGTGGCATAAAGGTTTGACTCTATTAAAGTGCTGTAAAGCTAATGCGTACAGATTGTTGCGTACACGAGACGCTAATAGATACATAACATCACGCCAGTAATCCCCGCAGGGTGCGGCATAGGCAGAGGTGTACCTAATAGTACACACCTATCGGTTTTTATCGGTTACATTTCGGGGAGAGTGCTTTGAAATTTTACAATCGAATCCCCATTCCCATTCTATCATCGGCCGAGCAGAGATACGGCAAAGCGTCACCGTTCTATGGTTGAAGTTCCGTGGACCCGAACAAAGCGCTATGCTTCTACGTTTATTATAGTGCGAACAGCCCGCCATTCTGCGGAATTCACTGCCGGCTTCTCTGTTCCCTGATCATTATAATCTGGATCTATTCAAGGTTCGAGTGAATCGGTTTCTTCTAGGCGCGCGTGCTCCACCCTAGGCCGCGTCATCGCTTAACATCAGGTGAGTTGCGGCCAAACGCAAGCCTGTTTAGTATATAAAAAAAAAACACATCCCGCATGTCATAAGGACGAGCCTATTGCAATCGACCTCTGCCCAACAATTCGAGGATTAAAAGCGTGTTGTTATGTCACCTTGATCTGCCCATCACCTGTGCAGCGTAGGCCCCGGGCGATAAGCTGCCACAGATTCTGTACTATGTGTAGTCATGGTGTTAAGCCAGCGTTACAAGGTCAGGCAGTTGCCCAACAGTGAGCTAGCAGTGGGCCAATACTGTAATGTTGGTAATTACGGATATTGCAGTCATGTTTGTAATGTAAAGCATTGTACGTTATTTCACATCTTTGCTTAGATTTTTGTGGGTTTGCGGTTAACTATATGGTTAGTTACTGAGTGACAAATGAGTGTATACCTACTGCAGGTCCACTTCTGCACAGGGGAGACCTTCCTAAAGTTTCCCCAGGAATGTGCTGCTGTGCTACGAACAGGCGTTGCACAGAGCGGACTCCGGACATCTGCGGATGTGCGGATGGTGACCACCGAGTCGGTTTTAGTGTGATAAAATCCCACACTCGCCAGTCTTACTCCCAGACTGTTCGCCTTTTGAAGGTTTCCCTCCGAAAACAAAAAAAGACTTCTGCACACCTCTTCGATTCTTCTTTCTTTATTTTTTGAAAATGTGGTACAGGTAAATAATCAGTGGCAGGAAAGTCTGACAACCAGTCTTACCAAAGGGGCGTCAACCCTGCTGAAATTAGGCTAAAATAATTATTAATATTTCTCTTTCGATATTGTCTACAGAAACAGAATGGCTACAGAGACGCTATCGAGCGCAGAGGTCGACGCCCTTCCCGACCGGATCGCGGACACCTTCTCAGGGCTGAAGGTCCTCATCACCGGAGGGACGGGCTTCATGGGGAAGGTGCTCGTCGAGAAGCTGCTCAGGTAAACTTATAAATGAAAAAGAATTTGATGCTGGATGGATAAAACTTTGTTTCTCTTTCCCGCAAAAACTACTGAACGGATTTTCATGAAATTTGGCACACAAATATAACTGACGTTGCTCAAAAGGCTACGCAACTCAAATAGGAGCTTGGCAAGACATGATTACCGCAGCACAGAACTGGTGCTCTGAGACAGCGAGGCATAGTCGCGGCGGGTCATGAAGAAGATTCAAACCTTAATTTTATATTTTTGGTGTGCCTTAGCTTTGAGCCCATTGTAAGATCTTCACAAATTATGGAATGCAAATAAAGATATGAAAAAGATGGCGGGACAAACTGAAAGGTTCCGGTTCGGTCAGAACTGCACGTACTCGCGGCTCAGTGGTGATGTCGTTGACTAGATGCTATAAACAAACAGAAAAGGACGTAACTAACAAAATCTATCTCTCTCTTTCAGAAAATGCCCAGACATCGATCAGATCCTTCTCTTCGTGAGGTCCAAGAAAGGAAAGAACCCAAAACAGAGGCTCGAAGAGATCTTCAATGGAGTCGTAAGTATATTAAAATCTACTTGATGAAAATCTTAAAATTTATAGATTGACAGACAAACTGCCTCGTCTAGAAGTTGCAAGCGGGACTGCTAAGTATGACCACCTGCATTCGATTCCCGGGTCGGGAAAAGTGTTATTGGGTTTTTCTATCAGGAATTTCTCAGTAGCAGCCACTGAGTCTGGAATCGTGCCCCTGTTGATGGCACTAGACTCGCCCCCTATTACACGGGACTTAAACATTATTATGAAATGGGTGTTCACCCATCCATGGACTAACCTAGGTAAGCACGGCTTAACCTAAAGATCAATCCGAGCGGCTGTTATTATTTAGCCACAAGCTGCTAAATTCACATTCTACACCGATTCCGCAATAACTTACTTCACTTAGGCGAAACTAAGTAAACAATCTCGAACATTTGAACTTTCCAATTGTGTCACCCCATTGAGTACCGTCCATCAGTTTCTGAGATGACGCTGTTATGCGCACACACAGTTTGACACAACAACTGGGCCAAGGCTGATTGGAATACGTTCTTGTTGTAATTACAATTTTCAGGGATTTTCAGGGATCGTCTATGGCCACTGCTACCAATACAATTAGCTCCGTATTTAAAATTATAAAAAAATAGTAATTCAGTGTAAAAGTGTTTAAAATTGTGTTTAACTTGCTTATGAACGAACAATAGTTGCTAGATATCGTTTGTAACAACTTATGTGAAGAATTGTGTGTGAAATACATTAAAAAACAATTTACTAAGACGTTTGTAAATAAACAAGTGAATTAAGTGTTATTTGAACGTAAACATTGCACCAAATACACCTGAATACATAAAACACTCATAAATATGTAAAATGAAGTGAATTGTAAGTGATATAAACCTAAAACGTAAGTGAAAATAACATTATAAACATTTTCAAACAAATTCAAAATTTAAATGCCGCGCGTCGAAGCGTCTTTTAACGAACTTATTGTCTTTTCAAATATTTGGCTATTTCGACAGCTTAAATAGTGCACGTATGGCGCATTGGCTACCGACGCCACTCTGTGCGTAACTTGGACGAACGGAAGATCGAACCTGAGTGGGAACCAAAATCACTTTTTGTATTTCTATATTTCCTTACTAGTTTCCATAAATATCTGCACAAAACAAAAAAATGGATTACGTAAATATAACAATACGTAAAAAGAAATCCGTCGTAAATGATTCTCTGAATGATTCATTCCAGTCAACTCTGTCAACTGACGAGTATCTTACAAAAAGTCTACCAGATCTATCTACAAGAAATGAACCCACTGAAACACTAAAGGGAGAAATACTAGACCTTAAACGGCAATTAGACCAAGCCCAGAACAGAATAGACATTTTACTACTCGAAAATAGTACATTAAAATCACAAACAATAGATCAACAAAATATTATTGCACAATATCAAATAACCCACGTAACCTCTACACCGAATAAAGTCAAGCAGTCTACGCGGACATCAATTTCTCCTACAAAAGGAAAAGGTTCAGAGGATTCACTCTACAACAAAACCTTCCAAAATGTAAATAGACAACATAAACTCCCGCACCGTGATAGCAGTACTACCAAGCTGGATTTAACGCGCAAAGAAGAACTAGATGGCGCTAACTTGACGAATGCTGATGTCGCCGGCGCTAAACCAAATTCAACACGCCTAGTTCACCTAGATGGCGCTAATTTGGGTTGCGGTAAGAAATCGATTTCACATTATGAGCCAATAGAGGGCACCACGTGCTCGATTTCGGATCGAAAACCAAACATTCAAATATTAGGCGGGCAACAATGCTCCGACTTAGCTTCAGCACTAATACACTCGAGATGCAACACTAATTATCAAAAATACCGAATAACATCGATGGTTAAGCCTCACGCGACGACTGAGGGTATATTGTCTCAAAATTATAAAATAAGTGATTGTAAAGACAATTTTTTAGTTTTATGTGTTGGTGAAAATGACAGTAATCCGAACAAAATAATTATAGAATTAGCGTCTTTATTAAAATGTATAAAAAACACCAATGTTATCATATTAAACGTTCTGCACAACAGGCATTTAAATGAAATGTTATTAAATAATGTGCTAAAAAACATGTCGCAAAACTTTGATAATTGTACTTTTCTAGAAATTGGGAGAAATCACTTTAGTAAAAAACGTTATTTATATGATACTTGTAAAAAAATTAATTTCTTAATAGACACAATCTACTACAACCACACTTTTTTATCGTTCAAAAAGCCAGTCGTTATAAATACCGCCACTAACACATACACAAAACCATTCGCTTTAAACACCATTACTAAAACGACTCAGAAAACTATTCCAAATAAAACTCAAGAAGCCATTCCAATTAAAGGCACAATTCCCTATTATTTTCCTAAAATCAAAATAAATAAAAACCAAAGCACAACATTTTTTCGAGACCACACCATTTAACACTACGCTATTCCACCAAAATCCATCAGGTTCTTCTTTAAAAAACATGGAAAGAATAGTTAAAAAAGATAGTAATAAAAAAGCCAGCAGAAGTTGTTTCTCAGTGCTGCATCAAAATATTGCAGGTGCTTTAAACAAACTGCCAGAGATCGATTTAATTATTAATGAGATGCGTGAATCTGATATAAATATAGATGTTTTATGCCTTAGCGAACATTTTGTTATAAGAGGGGAAGAAAAATACCTCAATTTAAATAATTTTTATGTTGGTGCGATGTACTCGCGGCCTAATCAGCGGCGAGGTGGTACATGCTTACTCTGTAAAAATCATCTGCAAAGTACCGAATTGAAAGAAGTAAATGAATTCTGCATTGATAAACAATATGAGATTTGTGGGCTTGAAATTAAATCTATACAAGCGATCATATTATGTATATACAGAACACCGTCGTCTGACGTAAATACCTTTTTTGAAAATTTGAACAAAACCCTACGGAAACTACAATATAAAAAAAGTAAAATAATAATAGCTGGTGATTTTAATATAAACCTTTTAAGTAGTGACAGTAATAGTACAAAATTCAAAGAACTCCTCTCAAATTATGGTATGCGGTGTCATATTAAAGAGGCTACCAGGTTAAACACATGTATCGATAACATCATCAGTAATATTCCAAATATAGTAGGTTCCACGCATAATGTTTGTTTATCTGATCATAACACAGCACAGGTTGTTAAATTTGAATATGATCAAAAACCTATATCAAGCTATTACTTCATGACCATAAATGACCTGAGTAAAGATAATGTCAACAAATTCATCGAACATATTAGCAAGTTATCCTTTTCCGAAGTCTACAACATTTCCGATACGAATAATGCTTTTAATAACTTTCATGACATTCTAACTTTATTTTATAAACTATGTTTCCCACTCATAAGAGTTAAGAAACAATTCAAATATGGTACATTAAAATGGATTACAAAAGGAGTTAAAATGAGTAGTCTTACTAAACGAACATTAAGATATAAATACTATTTAAACAAAACAAGTGAAAATAAAACTAAATTTAAGGTGTACTCCAATATGTTAAGAAAATGTATTAATAATCTTCAATCTTTATGTAATTTAAAGCACATTGCGTATTCCAAAAATAAGGGTAAAGCTTCATGGGACATTGTTAAACGTTGTACAGGTAACGAAAGGTCTCGAGAATATATTAATAGTTTAACTGACAAAGGTGTTACAGCAACATCAGGCTCGGATATCGCAAATAAATTTAACAATTACTTTATTGATATTGTTGAAAGCAGCGCCACCTCACAACACCCTCCTAACACAACTAACCCAAATGTAAAAAATAACGATAATAGCATATTTTTGAATCCTTCTGATCCCACTGAAATCTTCAGCATATTAAAGTCGTTAAAAAACACTAAATCATCTGGCTATGATGATATCTCAACGGACCTTATAAAACAAATATCGCCTTATATCGCAGAACCTCTTTCACATTTAATCAATTTATCTTTAGAACAAGGCTGCTTTCCGGATAAACTCAAAAAGTCTGTAATAAAACCATTGCATAAAAAAGGCTCTAAATCGGACAAAAACAATTACCGCCCTATTGCTCTAATTCCGATTCTGTCAAAGGTTTTCGAAAGAGTTATGTACAAGAGAATCCTTTCTTTCTTGGATAAATATAACATGCTTGCAAAAGAGCAGTATGGATTTAGAAAAAACAAATCCACATCACTTGCAGCTTTTAATTTGGTCAAATCTGTTTTAAATAACATTAACTCGAAAATTTCAACTTCTGCTTTGTTTTTAGACCTAAGCAAAGCCTTCGACTTCGTCAATCATTCAATTCTAATCGACAAACTAAGTAGAATTGGTATTCGAGGCCCAGCCCTAGAGTGGTTCAAATCATACCTATCAAATAGAACGCAGATAACGAGAATCACCAAATTCGATGACAAAATTAACAGTATCACCAGCTTTGATTCCCAACCTCGATACAATTACTTTGGTGTTCCACAGGGAAGCATTTTAGGGCCACCGTTATTCCTTGTCTACATAAATGACCTTCCTCAAGCGATAGACCAAGATTGTGTTCTGTTTGCTGATGACACAACTGTTATTTTAGATAGTAAAAGTGGTGAATCACAGGAGTCTATCATAAACAACACTTTGAATAAAATAATTATATGGTTAAATCAAAACGCATTAAAAATCAACTTAGAAAAAACTAAAATATTAAATTTTAAAACACATAAGAGTAAATATCTACCCCTTAAAATATATCATAGAGATCAAACAGTTGAACAAATTCATAAAACTAAATTTCTTGGTATTACAATTGATGAACATTTAACTTGGAAGGACCATATTGACGAAATATGTATTAAAATAAATAGATTTGTTTTTGCCTTGAAAAAAGTTAAAGATGAGACCTCCAGACAAACTGCATTAATGGTATATCACGCCTATGTTTGCTCCATCATCAGGTATGGTATCATTGTCTGGGGTAACTCTTCTGAAATTACTAGGGTTCTGTTAGCACAAAAAAAATGCATACGCTCAATTTTCAATATGGACTGGACTGATTCTTGCAGACCAGTGTACAAATCACACAACCTTCTTACAGTTCCTTGTATTTATATATATGAAATGGCTAAATTTGTCAAAACTAACTCTTCACTTTTTGAATTTAAAAACAATGTTAATAAACGTACAGTTACACAGTATCTATTAACAATGCCTGTTCCTAGGATTGAATTATTCAGACGTAACTGTGTGTATATGGCTCCACTTATTTTTAACTCTCTTCCAAACTCTATTACTGATCTCCCGTACAGAAAATTCTGCATAGTTCTGAAAAAATGGCTTATTTCTCAGAGCTTTTATTCCATAGCGGAATTTCTCAAACAATCTAATTGTCAATCATACCATTACCGGCATGCATTGTAAATAATAACCTACTTACATTATATGATGTTGTGTTATTTAATGTTTTACTATACAAAAATTTGTTGTATGTTAAAAATAGTTTATTATGTTATAATTTGTTTGTAGTATTTATCAGCAAAATTCTATTTTGTGTTGTGTTTATTAAACTTAAAATATCCTACTTTATTTAGTTCCTACCTAATCTAATGTTTGTGTTCATTTGGTTACCTACCTAATTTAATGTTTGTGTTTATTTGTTTACCTACGTAATATAATGTGTTTTATTTGGTTACCCAGGTACCTAATTTTATGTTTGTATTTATTTGGTTACTCAGGTACCTAATTTAATGTCTGTATTTATTTGGTTACCTACCTAATTTAATGTCTGTATTTATTTGGTTACCTACCTAATTTAATGTGTTTATTAATATTTGCATGCTATTTTTATGGCGAAATGTGTCACTGCACTACATCTTATATTTACCATCTTTTGTACCACATTTAACGCAAATAAATAATTTTGACTTTGACTTTGACTTTACCCGACTGTGTGCGGTGGAGGTTATGGGTTTTGTGGTCTTTGTACTTAGGTATAGAGTTTAGTTTATTTCGTAATTATCTCTTACACCCATATCTATAAACAAGTTAAAGTGATTACTGAGTAAAAGTCATTATTTAAAATACGATTTTCATTCTGTAATTGCTTGAAGTTAGAACTGTCAAAAGTTATAATTTGTTGTGCTTTTTTAGACGGTTCTTACTTCGTTTAAATTCTTGTCTATTGCATAAAAAACATTGCACAAGTAATTACTTAAGCTCAAGTCATTACTTTATCTTGACTACGGAAATTCCTGATGGAAAAACCCAATAACAGTTTGCCCGACCCGGGATTCGAACCCAGGACCTCATGATCAGCAGTCGAGCTTGCGACTACCACACCAACGAGGCAGGAATCACTTACAATAAAACACTATTGTATTCTATACTTTAAAAATAAAAAGTCGGTGGCAAAAAAGTCAATGAAACAAACAATAGTCACCGACTTCTGAAAGTAAAGTTATTTTCCACTTTTTTAGTGTTTTTTTTTTGGAAGTCGGTTTTTTTTTTGCAAAAAAGTTTTTATTTTACCCTTTTTAGTTATCGCATCACACACAAATCCTTGTCAAGTATCAATTTCGCAATTTCTTTTACTTGGATGACATATTTTTTCCAGCCATTTTAATTTCAAAACCAAACTGCTGTACCAATTTCGATGAATTTTCTATGGGACCAATCGGAAAGTAGATCCATTCAGATAAAAGAAGAATTTTTCAAGTCGGTTCATAAATGACGAAGACATGAGGTAACAAACAAAAAAAAAATACAACCGAATTGAGAACCTCCTCCTTTTTTTGAAGTCGGTTAAAAATAACCTTACATCATGATGTAGAACTCTTTCCCAATAGTTTTAAAACGCCCGCCCCCCCTCCCGTCTGCAGCAACATTGTACCCAACAGTACTCAACGGAGCCGCTGATGCGTGAACCGGCACAAATGTAGTGTTGTTACCAAGTTTTTAGCTAAAAATAGGTGGTTCACTAGCGTTGGTACAATATGGACAGGGCTTGCAAAAATTTGGCTGTGCAATTGCATCGTTCATCGAATAGAACGAAGAGTTAGTATTGAAAGTAACAGACATCCCACCCGTCCTCACTTCATCAACCCAGCAGAGATCTGGCCATATGGGGTATCATCATCGCGTCCCAAATACAAAGCCCTTGTGGAGCCCCTCTGCAGGATATGCCCTACCTCCTTTCTTGCCCGTCCTGCACAGCCATCTGCAGCAGGATTTAAAGAGGTCAACTAAAGAGCTGGCTAAATGATGACTCGAATGGCGCAGCGGTAGTGAGGCTGCCTTACGTTCATAGGGTTCCGGGTTCGAATCCCGGTAGGAGCAAGTGTTTGTGTGATGAGCATGGACATTTGTTTCCGAGTCATGGATGTTTATATGTATGTATAATAAGTATGTATTTACAAACAAAAAAGTATCTATGTAGTATATCAACTATCTGGTGTCCACGACACAAGCCTCGTTGCTTAGTGGGCACTAGATGGCGCTGTGTGTAATGTCCAGCGATATTTATTTATTATTATTTATTTATTAAATACTGGTCGGGTATTATTTGAGTTCATCGACACGCAAAGAAGAAGAACAGCCGCACAGTTTGATCTAGCTAAATTAAGTAAGGTACGCTTGCTGGGGGCAGTCCGTGAATACGTGATCATTCCTGACATACGGAGACCCTAGGCTAGGCCCGTAGAAGTCCCCACATTCAGTCTAATTATGGCAAACATTATTAGCAAGAAGGGGAGGTGACTGCTGAGATGACGAGTAATAGAGAAGTATGGAAGAAGAAGACATGCTGCGCCGACCACGAATGAATTGGGATAAGGGCAGAAGAATGATGATTCGAATTTTGATGACACGTGTCATTCACCAACACGGATCACAGCCCACTCGCTCTCGTAGAGAGAAGGCCTGTGACACAGCTGTGGGAACAGCCGAACATACTAAATACTGACCAACTGATCCACTATACTATTTTTAAGCTCATTCTCTTCTCTATCCCCAGCTCTTCGATAAAGTCCGCACAATGAGGGGGGGAGTGGAACCACTCCTTGAGAAGGTGACCCTCGTGAACGGAGACGTGTCGGAGCCCGACCTGGCCATGAGTGAGGAGGACCGGCAGATGATCATCAACGATGTGCACATCATCATACATGCTGCTGCTACCATCAGGTAACATAGCTCATCATCCTCATCATCATCATCAGCTTAGCCAAGAGGTGCTGGACATAAAGCTTCAACCTGGTGTCGGTATTGTACAATAAAGACTGTTTTTGTGTAAGTTTGTCTTGTAAACTACAATGGATTTACAAAGTGTCTGTAGTATGACGACCCGAATGGCGCAGCGGTAGTGAGGCTGCCTTACGTTCATAGGGTTCCGGGTTCGAATCCCGGTAGGAGCAAGTGTTTGTGTGATTAAGCATGGACATTTGTTACCGAGTCATGGATGTTTATATGTATAATAAGTATGTATTTACAAACAAAAAGTATCTATGTAGTATATCAACTATCTAGTGTCCACGACACAAGCCTCGTTGCTTAGTGTGGCACTAGATGGCGCTGTGTGTAATGTCTAGCGATATTTATTTATTATTTATTTATTAGTATACACCTCTGGCAAGCCCTTCGAGGAATACAAGCGTGATTTTATGATTGCAGGTTCGACGAAGAGCTGAAGAAGGCTGTTCTGCTGAACGTGAGAGGCACCAAGCTGATGGTGGAACTGGGGAAGTCGTGCAAGAAGTTGAAGGTAAGACTTGGATACTTTATTACGAGTACTTCATAGCCATCAAGCTGACGCGCCAATTGATGGTAAGTCGACACTGCAGTCTGTAAGACCTGGTTTCCTCCAACGTGGAGACGACCGAGTTGAGCTCCTTGACTTATAAGTTGAGCTACACAATAACTGACAAATGCTTGCACTGACTGGACAGGTCCTCCCAATTTTGTGTGGTTCTTTCTTCAAAAGACCATCTCGGACACTTATCTGCATAATCCTCATGTGAGTGGACTTTAAAAGAGACTATGAACTCTGAGTTTGTTTCGGCTGTTTCTTCTCAGAGTAGTCAGGTACGAAACACCGGACCCATCTAGTTTAAAAACAAAATGTAAAACACACATGTAAAAGTATTTGTAAAAACCTATTTGCATAATAAAAATCATTTATCATTTGCCGAAGTGAAGAGGAGACGTGCAGGATTCAACCAATCACTGGAGAGATAAACGACAGACTCGAAGAATGAGTTCATCCAATGTGTTTGCTCGATTCTTGCATGTTTCTTCTCCGCTCCGCTCCGCTCGTCTCCGCTTTGGTGCCAACCAGGCCTACTCTGTAACTGTCATAGTGCATGCATCCCGTACAGAGAAGACATGAATAGGAGAGAATAGAATGTTCATTTAATTGCTCAGAATGTAGATATTTACAATATAAGGTGGTTACAGTAATATTAAAGAATCATTGTAAATTCTACCATTTTTTTTTTGAGTATTAATCACCGCGCTTGCTCAAGTCATATTGAAAATTTCGGACACTTCGCCCTTATTTCGTAGCTATAAGGGCGATTTTCGTAAAATGACTTATGGGTTTATCTGATCCACTTGTAACAGGATACATTTTGAAGAGGAGCGTCTAATACACGATACCTTACCTACTGCATCTAGGACTGCAAGCAAAACATTATTCATTATTTTCTTAATCGTGTGGTTAGTGCCTAACCTGGTGTCTCACTTCTTATGCCACCCATAGGCCTCTGACTTGGCTTTACATGCCGTCGAGAAATATCTCTCAGGCATACTGGTTTCCTCGCAATTTTTTCTATCAGCAAAGCAAGTCATAATTATACGTGTGCGTGTCTCGGGTTCGAACTCGAGACCTATGACTTGGCAGTCCGACGGTCACACCACTGGGCTATCACTGCTTAAAAAACGCTAACTGCTCCTTCCTTCTCCACAGCTGTTCATCCACGTGTCCACATCGTACTGCCACCTGCACGAGAAGCTCTTGGAAGAGAAGGCGTACCCCCCTCCCGCCGACCCGCACCAGATCATCCAGGCGGTGGAGTGGATGGATGAGGAGACCATCACTACCCTCACCCCCAAGTACGTTCAGGTTTTTTTTTGGCTTAAAGCCCGGCTCCCAAATACTGCAAATCCTAGAATATATAATCAACAGTAGCGACGGAAAAGTACAGTCCAAGACCCAGTAACATTTGGTAAGTTAGTAGGTAATTTAAAAAATCAGCTGTTCCATACATATTGACTGTGTCGGAATTCCGATATAGTATGTTATAGCTGATTACTGCGATTCACGCGTCGATGTCTTTTACACCGTCAATAGGCACCCCGCAGAATTAAAATGCTCTGAGGGTTTTTTCCGTCCAGAGATCCTGTTCTAAGGAGGATAACAAACTTCTGCCCTGTTCCGCATACCTTTAAAACCCAATAAAGTTTGAATTTCGCGGGCTGCCGTAGCGAAGTCACATTCATTCACTCGTACAATCACAGAAACTTATACCATATCCCACCACTCGGTCTTTGGGTCAAGGCCATATACCTGTTACAAGCATGCAAGACTCAAAGTGCCGAGGTCGTTGACCCACATCTCAAGGCTAGGTAAGTAATTTTAGATAAGTGTTGCGTACAACCACAACGTACGAGCGAACACGGAATGGTGAATGGCAGTGTAGCAGTCATATGCTTGGCGTCAAAATGATGCTAACAGGATTTGGATAGGCACTTGTTTAAAATTAACTATTTCGTAGCCACCAAAACCCTAGAAAAGGGAAAATCTATAAAATCGAAATTATTTGATGTAACTACAGCTGTTCACGAGCTTCGCTGAGGAAAGGGTGTTTGTAACTTCATCTTGAAAGAAAAGAGACCAAACGGCAAGAGCTGGTTCTTTTGCTGCTCAAATGACATCTTCAAGAGGGCGTTGTGAATTAACATCATGTCTTTGGAAATAGTATTAAAGAAACAAGATGGCAGCGTTAATGACACACTTTACCTGAAACGGGTTTGTTTGCTGGAGACACAGTTTTTTACAAAAGGGAAATCTAAAAAATCCAATTATTTGAAGCAACTACAGGTGCTCAGGTGATAGTCGCTTGCGACTAAAACCCCATCTTTTAAATGTGGATAAATAATTTATAAAAAAACTTTTTTTGCAAAAAAAAACCGACGTCCAAAAAAACACAAAAAAGTGGAAATAACATTGCTTTCGGAAGTCGGTGCCAAAAAAGTCATTGAAACAAACCATAGTCAGCGACTTCCGAAACTAATGTTATTTTCCACTTTTTTGTGTTTTTTTGGACGTCGGTTTTTTTTTGCAAAAATGTTATTATTTTACCCTTTTTAGTTATAGTATCACACACAAATCCTTGTCAAATATCAATTTTTTCAATTTCTTTTACTTGTTATTGCTAATGCTTGTTAATGCTAATGCTTGTTAATGCTAATTTCAAAACCAAACTGCTGAACCGATTTTGATGAAATTTCTATGGGACCAATCGGGAAGTAGATCCATTCAGATAAAAGAAGAATTTTTCAAATCGGTTCATAAATGACGGAGATATGAGGTAACAAAAAAAAAAAAAACATACAACCGAATTGAGAACCTCCTCCTTTTTTAGAAGTCGGTTAAAAAGGCAATGTTATTAACACAAGAGTGTGACAAGAAAACACGTTCATTAAGGTTACGACGCGGTTGGAGATAATAAAAGGTCTGAGGTGAAATTTTACATTTCTGAATGTTACCCTCAGAGCGAGCTAACTATTAAGTTTTATAGAACTAACTATTACGTATTAAGTTTTTTTTTTCTCATAACAATAAATTGCCCTGTTCTTCCAGGCTACTGGACAAGCTACCCAACTCTTACGCCTTCACGAAGGCTCTCGGCGAGGCGCTGGTGGTCGAGTCCATGGAGCACATGCCGGCTATGGTGCTCAGGCCTTCCATAGGTAAGAACACACAACAAACTCATAAACTCCCGCCTTTTCTCTATGAGGGATAGGCAAGCTGTACAAGATGTAAGGCACACCGACACTAAAATGGTTACCACGTATTCAGCACATCATTCTGAACCTGATTGTTCATCGGTAATTTAAGAAAAAAACCAGTTGTTCCATACATTTTGACCGCGTATACGTATTGCATTTATTTGCATTATTGTTTTAAGCGACGAAACTTTTCATGTGGGTGGGTTCAGATTGATGTAGTGAATACGTGGTAACTGTTTTAAGCTTTCACGGTTTATAACTAAACTTACACTATCACATACGGGATATCTTCCGCGATTTTTATTTATTTTGAGCTCCCGATATTTCGACGCTGTTGCAAGCGCCATGTTCGCGACACAAGGGAAGAGTGCAGACAGATTCGTCTGCACCTAACAAGTTATTACCATCCGCCCGCATTCTTTACATATCCCACGATCACGGCGCTTGCACCATCTTCGAAACATCCATATCTTAGCTACTCGTGTTGCTTGTTTATAAACATTTATTTAAAAACAGAAATAAATGATTTCTTCGTATGTTCCAGTGATTCCAATCTGGCAGGAGCCTGTCCCCGGCTGGACTGACAACATCAACGGACCCACTGGATTACTTATTGGTAAGCTTTGGACATTAATGTTGATAAGAATGAGTCCCTGATTGGCAAAAAAAACAATTCCTTTCACAGTATGATTGAAATATTAACGACGAATATTTATTTATTTATTTATAAGTAGGAGAACCAACAGCTGTAACAAATGGATAACAATTGAATATATAACACAGAGCCAATTACAGGTTCCCACGAGTAAAAACAGAAAAAGTTATAAAAATCTTAGGATCACTAATAAGCACGATAAAAAATAGTAAAAAGAATTAAAATAAGGTACAATAGCACTGTAAACACTCTGACACCAGGATAGGCACTAATCACATGGGAAAGAAAAAAAATAAAAACATGAAAGCACTACGTGTGCGTGCAGAGTAGGATTTAGTGGTAAATGGGTCGAAGGAGAACTCTCTACAAAGAATATTAAAGTCTTTACTCGCTCGCACTATGTATGAGTTTTGCCTGTAGTTTGTAGTAATGATGTTCAACACAAAGATTTAATTCGCTAGATTCACACCACTGCTGCACCGCATCAAAATAAATTTATACCTATGCTCGTTGACACTTCACTTCTATATTATTGACTCGCTCTCAGATACTGAAAGTCGTTTCTATCCATGTGGGGTGCGCGAGATCTTATGATTTAAATCTTTGGTTCAATAAATTAAAATTTGGACAGACATTGGCAACCCGAACATGTAATTAGTGAGCTAATAACCTACCCAAAGCAAAAGCAATTAAGTTTTGAAATTAAAGTGTTAAGTTAGCTAACTTGGTGATTAAATTGAAATCGTGTTTAAGTTTTTTTTGGTACACTAAATAGACTTGCGTTTCTCCGCAACTCGTCTGTTGTCGCGCGATGACGCGGCCTAGGGTGGAGCTCGCTTGCCTAGAAGAAACCGATTCACTCGAACCCTGAATAGACACGGATTATAATAATCAGGGAACAGAGAAGCCGGCAGTGAATTCCACAGTCTGGCGGCTCGCTCAATACATGTGGAAGCATAGCATTAGATCGGTCCGCTGAACTTCAACCATATAACGGTGACGCTTCGCCGTATCTCTGCTTGTCCGATGATAGAATGGGGATGGGTGTATTAGATTGTGTAATTCCAAAGCACACACAGTTATATTTACTGATTGTTTTGTCATCAGGTGCTGGCAAAGGCGTGATCAGGTCTATGTACTGCAAGAGCAACAGCTACGCAGACTATCTACCCGTAGATGTGTTCATCAACGGGATCATGATCGTCGCATGGAACTACTTGCAGAATGGGTACGTTTTTATTATTCATATCACATGTATGTTACCTCTCACAGCAGCAACCGAACAGAAACCTTATCCCGTTGAAAATGAAAGATCACATTAGACAGTGGTGGACCTAAAATGGGGTTGTTTGCTGGAGACACTGCCAAAAGAGAGCTCCAAGTTTTTTTCACTTGTCGTTGGCGATGTCATGCACCAATCAGCTGCGGAACATACACTTAGCGACATCTCTCGGTAAAGTTCCGGCTAAGAACCCTAACAGAACGAAAGTACCTAACAACACCTAGCGCCAACTTCACGGTACATACACGAGGATGCTTTCTTGCGTTTCAATAACATTAATTGTCAACACTGTTTTTCATTTCCAGAGACACGAAGTCCAACATAATCAACTTCACGTCGTCAGCCGAGATCAAGGTGACGTGGTCGGAGATGATCGAAGCCGGCCGAGAGATCATCATGCACAGAGTGCCTCTCAATGGAGTTGTGTGGTGAGTGGAAAGATAGCCTTCAAGATAACTCATTGATGACTGGTTACAAGACCTTTTAATGAACCAGCAACTGAACAGTTGTTCATTTATTCGTGGGGTTCCACTTACAGCGTTATTTTTCACGCCAACGTAGACCCCCGCCGAGTCTCTCGTGGACCCCTGGATGTCCACCTAGAGCACTTTGGGAATCACTGCTCTAAAGCGTGTTTTAGTTTCGCTTTTGAATGGGCAACTACAGTACTTTCACAAGTTATTACGCCCTGTGACTGGGACTGTAGCTTAGTTTTTTTTTTGTGTTTTGACATTCAAAAGTGCTTGTAATGGTCTAATTGAAATAAATGCTTTGAGTTTGAGTTTAACTATGATCCCAGATTTCTTCCGATAACCTGTCTAAAGTGTCTAAATATATTTGGTGTGCCCTCAGGTACCCCGGCGGCTCGATGAAGCACTCTCGCTTGTACCACAACATCTGCGTCTTCCTCTTCCACTGGATCCCCGCCTTCATCATCGACACTCTACTCTTCTGCCTCGGATACAAGCCAGTGTGAGTATTCATAGCTCTATCAGCCTAATATATACAGCCTATAATAGAATATGCACTTTATTGTACACCAAAATTGAAACACAGCTGTTTTACAATATTGTTAATTCTATGGTTACAATGGCCGTCTGATTGCTGATAGCGATATCTTCCAGACAACCTTTGGATGCACTGCATGTACATGAAATAAAAATGGAGGGTAGACACAAACATAATCTTATCTTATCTTACTACTGTTATAAATGCGACAGTTTGTGAGGATGGATGCATAGGATGGATGAATGAATAGATGTTTGTTACTCTTTCACGCAAAAACTACTCAACAGATTTAGATGAAATTTGGCATACAGATAGTTTATAAACTGGATTAACACATAGGATACTTTATAACCGGTAGTACGATCCCGTGGAACAATTACCAAGATACATGCGGGCGAAGCCGCGGGCTTAAGCTAGTATACTATATAATGTAGGTATGTACCCACTGCTGAGTCATAGGCCTCCACTCTAAGGAAGGGAGTGGATCTACCACGAGGGCTCATTGCACGACCGCACTTGCGTCCACATTTGTGACATTTCAACTAATGTCACACAGCTATCTATTCTAAGGTCACGAGACACACTGACAATGTCACAATACTGTGACTAACGTCTCGCGGCTCATGCAGCCTGAAACTATCACTTTGAGCGGCACTATAATGATGGTGGTGCTATGTTACAAACGATGGGGCGTCCTGCGTGTCCTGTTGTTTGTTCATTACAGGAACTGATGGACGCTATTGAAGACGCCAAACTAGTGGGCTGACACAATCTAGATTGCCATCGACACGCTGAGAAGAAGAAGAACGGTGTGTTCTTCGTTGATGTCACAAATGTGCACGCAACTTTTGATAAACCCTTTGGATGTATCCACGAATAGACCAGGGGTAGTCGAATTGAATTAGCTAGCGTAACGCCACAAGCGTGGGTAACAGTGATGTTAAAAAACATGATTAAACAAATAAATTAACATTTAAAGTGGAAGCGCCAGGGTTGCCCGCGAAATTCAAATTTTCTTTTTTTTTTTGCAAATTTCCCGTCAATTCGGGTTGTTCGTAGATTAAAATTTGATTCGCGATCGAAAAAATTAGAATTATTATTATTAAAATCATTAATACAACCTTTTAAGTTCCTTCAACCCATTGAATGACTTTTTCATGAAATGGTCTTGAAATGGGATTGAATGAACTTAGAGGGATGTATTTGATATGATGTATAATTATGTAGATTACCTCCTTCAATAATTCCTATGTATTCCCCAGGTTGTGCCGCGTCCAGCGCAGGATCACCAAGGGCTTCGAAGTGTTCGAGTACTACACGAACAACCAGTGGGACTTCAAGTCGGACATCGCACAAACCTTGAGACAGAAGCTCAATGCGAAAGAGAGACGGGACTATAAGGTGGACGCTGTGGGTGAGTGGGACAACAAGCTTGTCGTTTCTTATAATTCTAAAATAAACATGTTTATATAGTTAAGACTAGCTGTTGCCCGCGACTTCGTCCGGATGAAATGATTACAAAAATATTACTTCACTATTTTAATCGGTCTTTATTTTTTTTTTTACAATTTCAAGTGCTTTATATTCTTGCACGGCCCCCTTTCCTTAAAAAAATAAAAGTAGCTTAAGTTCCTCCTTATAGCATCAGCTATCCTCCAGTAAAAGTCCCGTCAAAATCGGTCTAGCCGTTTCGGAGCTTAGCCGGAACAATCAGACAGACAAAAAAAAATACTCTTGCTACAAGTACCGTTATATTCATTTAAGCATTCACTAAAAAGCTGTTATTTTGACAAACAGATACTTCAATTTTATTTATTTGTAAACATAATTATGAAAGATCGTTAAGTACATAGTGCCCAGACAAATGCCAATCATTTCCAAAACGTTTAGCATATCTACAGTATTATATAGACCTCATTCATCACCTTCCTGTCCTTGTCCCGTGTTACTTCGGTCGCATGCTGCTAGGTCGGCGCATAGCGTTTTTTTCTTCCATTCTCAATAGTCTTCCTAATGTACCCCCAAACGAACTGTTAAAGTTCCATTAACTTCGGAATACTTTTCAGCTACTTCATATTTTTCCAACATGTCGACAGAATTAAGTCTTTTACGTCGTCATATAGACGAATTTTTCAAACATAATTATCAGCAATGCGGAATGCTATCCAAAAATGTGTTACCAATTGGATCCCTGGCTCTCTACGGGTGTAAACGCCTCTGCCTGCACTCGGAGAATACAGCCGTAATGTTATGTTTGTGGAACAGGTCTGGACATCTCCAAATACTTCGAGGACTGCATCAGGGCCGCGCGGGTGTTCATCCTCAAGGAGTATGACGACACCCTACCTGCAGCCAGGAGGCATATGAGAGTGTGAGTGACATTGCATTACCGTAGTTGATCATAAAGTTTGAACCCCTAGCAGTTTTTAAATAAGAAGATCAGAAACATTTACTCATCATCAGCCTGCCTTCTTCCAACTTTGTTTGGATCGGCTTCCAGTCTAACTGGATGCAGCTGAATACTCGCGTCTGCCTATTTGACCTCCACAACAAACGTTGCTGCTGTTACTTCGGGCTGCCTGTTGCCAAACTTTTTGGCTTATGATTACCCGTTACGACTGTCGAAGATCTACAAATCAACCAACGTCATCGGCTTAACGTGCATTCTAAAGATATGGAGAGCAGTGGCGTGCCTAGGGGCCAACAATACGGCAAGCCAATAATAAATAATAATAATAGCAGAAGCTGGTTCAGAAACCCTTTTTTTTTTCGGATGTGAAATCATCAAATGACTTCTCCCGCTCTGGGCCGAGCGGGAGGGTGTGTCAGACTTGTACTGACTAAAACCCACCCATGTTCCTTCATCGCCCTTTGTGTTCCGGGGCCGCGGTATCTCTTTCGAACAACCCGCAGCTGGTTCAGAAACCCTAACATCATGAATAACAGTAGTCTTTAAGGGCAAGCCAAGCTTTTAGGCTTGTTTGAAAGTACCGCTACTAAAGGAGGGGTCTACGTGACAGATGGTCACCAACCCATGGACCGACCTTGGATAAATCCTCAGTAGCAGCCCGGAGTCTAGCTTTAGCAAAAGGCTCGCCTCTATGTACATGGAACACAAACGTAACTGGCGTAATCTGGATGCACTATAAGTGATGCACACTTCTGCCTAAATTGTCAGGGAATATCATGGACCTTATATTAATGTTTATCTTTGTGTCATTCCAGAATGTACTGGGTGGACGTAATCGTCCGCTGCTTGTTCTGGGGCCTCATGCTGTACTGGATAAGTGGATGGTTCTCGTCATCCAAGGCTATCGTCGCTGACCACCACACTTCGCCGACTGTCATCGCCATGGATGCTTGAGGCGGCCATCTTGATTTGTGCTCAAAATGGCGGACTACACTTTGTCATAAGTTTTTTGTAGACTTAGAATTGTAATTTTTGTATTCAGTCATAGTAGTGTGCTGTAAGAATCAAGAATTAATTGCAAAACTCAATAAGTACATATTAGTTGTATGCCAAACTGTACTGTCAAAATGATGATTTATGGAATCATAAAAGCGAAAAGAAAAGTTAAAACTTTTGTTGCTGTTCGCAACTTTTTTATAATACTTTTCAAAGATTTATAACCTTTATTATACTCAGTATTTGTACTTGTTAGACTGCAAGTTTTAACCTAGTCTAGATAGTAAATGTTTTTTAAATAAACTCGTACTTTATAAAACTCGTGTAAAAATTTGCCTATTGAAATATACGTAGATCTTTGCCCTGTTTCTTGCAAAGTCGACAGAAGGTATCAAACTGTGATGTAAATACTGTAACGATACTCTTTTCTTATATTATAAAAACAAAATGGTTTCAATGAGCTCGTTAGTTGAAAGTTTCGCCGCGAGAGGCGCTGCGTAATTGTCAGTTATCAATGTTACCTCAAAAGTGACCAATCAGCAATCGATGATCGCCCGGCAAAAATATACTTAGCGCCATCTCTTGGCTAAGATTTTAACAAGGAACTCCAATGGCAGCTAAATGAATATAACAGACAGCGCCATCTAAGCGGAACTAATTTGACAGCTTTTTTCCTTATTCGATAAGGATTGAAATTGTCACTTTAATGCAGTGAACTGTGGTACTTATTTAGGGTGAACTTTATAAAAATGTGTTGTAGTTTAAGATGGGGTTGATCGCGTTGTATAAAATCTAATAATCTAAATTCTAAAGTGTTTGATTTTTTGACTGCCTATATGGTCTAGTGGTCGAAAGGGCAACTGCTGAGCAAGAGATCCTGGGCTCGATTCCCGGGTCGGGCAAAATGTTATTGGGTTTTTCCATCAGGAATTTCTCAGTAGTAGCCATGGAGTCTGGATTTGTGCCCAGTTGATGGCAATAGGCGCCCCGATCACATGGGACTGGCGAAATGTGGGTGTACTATTACGTACACCTCTGCCTAACCCTTCGGGGATTACAGCCGTCATGTTATGTCTTGTTGTTTTTTTCTTTGCGTTTTTTTAATGTGTTAAGGTGTAGGCTTATTTTATTCTGCTTACTGTTTTAAGTATTACCTTGTATATAAGTATGCTCAAAAGACTTTATGTAAGTACCTATCTAAATTAATGATATGTGAAAGATTTTCCTAGCGTCGTAGATGTTTATTTTTGAATCAAAACTATGTTTTTTAATGAAATAAAGAGTGATTAAAAATAATACCTGTCCTTGTTTATTTTTTGTGGTTTATCTACACAGTAAGACTAGATGCCGATTACGTCAAATAAAAAAAATGTTTATTTATTTTATGATATTCTATTTATAAAAACATGAAGAAAGTGAAATATACAAACAAAAAGTATCTATGTAGTATATCAACTATCTGGTGTCCACGACACAAGCCTCGTTGCTTAGTGTGGCACTAGATGGCGCTGTGTGTAATGTCCAGCGATATTTATTTATTTTATTTTATTTATTTTATATTGCATGTTGAACCTAATCGTAATGAAATAAGAGCCAGTTTTCGAGGATGTGTATTGAAAAAAACTTTTTCATACTATCATTGGTTTATTTTTACACAATTATTATAAGATATTCTTAGCCTTAACTATATTAAAGAATGTAGATACTACACAGCGATACATAGATAAAAATTGTGCATTCTATATCAATCTTTCTAATTTATATCAAAACTTTTCTTGAAACATAATGTATTGTGATGTTAATTCAATTTTATTTACAAGGGACTACCCAAGCATACATACAGACGTAAAAACAAGTTTTTTTTAATTGAGTAGCCAGCCAAAATTAAAAAAAACACATTAAAAAATTGGGCTGTGGAAAAGCATTATGCAGTCAGTGAATTGATTTATACATTAAAATATTACATTCTACATTATGAAGCTTATTTATTTTTTCTTACATTTAATGATTGAAGCCTTATTCAAAAATAAAGTAAGTAAAAACAATAACTCAAAAAAAAATGATTTCCGATTTTCCATCATAATTTTCTGAAGATCAACATGTTTTTTATTTCAAAAACTTGATACAAAAAATATGTAAAAATACAATATATTACAATAAAAGTGTGATATACAAATTATATTAAGTATTTGGTAAATATGTATTCTGAAAGAATTAAAATACATAACAAAATTTATTTTCTAATATTACAGGTAGTTACATCAAGATTTTCGTAAAAACTATACGATGAGGTCGTATACAGGGTGGTTTTTTATTCAGATCCTATTTTTCTACATGAATATATAGAAGTAATTAAATGAGAATCCGCATTTATTTTACCAACTTTTAGGCCGTTTTACAGAACTCAAAACCCAGCAAAAACGAAAAAGTTTTAGTTTACTTGAAATATCAGTTTAAAAATCATTTGACCTTGTGTATTGGGTGTAAAAAGACCCTTAACGAAGGCGAAAGGTACATGTTCTTGTCCGTCATCGTGATATTTTTTTTTTGTTCTGGTCCATACTTTGATTATATAATGTCTAGATGGAGCGTCAAGTGCGCGCAAACGTGTCAAAAAGTGTCAACCAACTATTGGTTCACAAGTGCTTGCCCGCCAATCAGTGCAGATCGTGTCATACACCTAAAACTTATCTTATTTAATAAGTCTATTTTTTTATGTGATTTATGAGAGAATTGTAGTAGCTGGTATCATTATTTACGCACACAAAGACATAGACGCATAGTTTAAAACGACGCCTGCACGCACACATACTTGAAAATGTTGACTCGTTTTCTTTGATACGATTGTAGGGCGACGCTCTATCTAGACATTATATAATCAAAGGGTCCATATTGGGAAGCTTCTAGTTACGGAGATATTGAAAGTTAAAGCTACAACTTTTTCACACGTTAAAAAAATGTAGTGTGAGTTTCATATCTTTACTTTAAATACCACCACGACCCCTGTATTATTTAATGCTTTGAGTGCGCTACATCTGGCGCTACCGCTAACCATAAAAAAATCATCTTTACCCATGTTTTTTTCGTAGAGTTACTTAACTTGATGTACAAAACGCTTGGTTGACGGCTTCGTGAAGGGTTCGTTTACACCATGTTTATTAAAAACAATGCACTGGTCAGTATCGCAGTCTTGAAGCCTAGAGTTCCCATCCAGCAAAATATGTATAACTTATTTATGTAGATAAACTGACAACTTACGTAAATAGTTTATAATATAAGTCCTCATTCTACCGTAGCCGACCTGCGACCAACCTGAACAGATAATATCCTGTAGCCGCCTGGAACAGCTTGTGGACCCAGTATAATCTGGAACAGAAAACAATACAATGATTAATTAAAGTTAAACCAGAAAAAGTACGTGCTTCGGTAATCTTCGTGTTAGTGAGTTTTATCATTACGATTTTTTTTTTGTGTCAGTCCGGTGTCTGGTTCTCTCAGTCTCTTCCACTACAAAATGATCCACAAACGTAACTGTCGGAATGTAGGAGTACTATATACCTCTGCATAATACACCCGCAGAAGGCAGCCTTCACTAACTAGTTTTTTTTTTTTTTTTTTTCTTTGGCACTAACTAGTTCTGTCGTTCTGTACAAAGCTATACTTTAGAATTATTATTTGCTAGCTGGCGCAACTTTGTCTGCGTAACATTTTTGATTAATGCTCCGCTCCTATTGGTCGCAGCATGATGTTTTATAGCTATAGGCTATTCTTCCTCGATAAATGGACTATACAACACTAAAAGAATTTTTCAATTCGAACCAGTAGTTCCTGAGATTAGCGCGTTCAACCAAACAAACAAACAAACTCTTTAGCTTTATAAAATTTATATATTTATTATTATTTGTTTCTCAGTTGAAATGTCATAAATGTGGTCGCAGCTTATATTCAGCCTCATTGTAAGAGAGAATCGTCTGTAATCCAATCGGTGTCACGTCATCATTATTTGGAAATTTGGGTGTACTATTACAAGCGTGATGTATTGTTGTGTAATAAGTACAGTGAACTGTATTTCGCGCTACTGCTCTCATAACGGTAAAATAAAATATGGTGAGGAAACCGCCATGTCCTAGAACCGGCATTCGAAGACACATGTATAACATCCACCAATTTGCACTGGGCCCACGTGGTGGACTACCCACTCCTCACATAGAGTACGCCTGTGGTCCAGCTGTGGGAACATTATCGGCTGATTTTGCTTAACAAACTCACCTTCTTAACTTAGTCCTCGCCACCGGCAAAGATTCCGCGGTATCCTTCAGAATATACCGCCTAATGCCAAACATATAGGCACCGATATACGAGTCCCAGTCGAAGTCGGCCGGCCAATGGGGGAAGGCGCCAGAATCCCTGGCAACGGTCGCGTCCTCATGGAGCGCTGATAGCTCGGCGATGCCAAACTGCCACTCGTGGTTGGCGAAGTATTCGCCTGTGGCGGCCGCCATTTTGAAACGGCGGGCTAGTTTCATCATTCTGGGGATTAGAAAATGTTTTAAGCAAAATTGTCATAGATAGAGTATGGTGAGCTCTGCTACTGCTTAAAGTTGTTGGTTCTCCTGTGCACCTCCTTAAACACGATAGGTCCTATTTATTGTTGACTAATGGGCTTGCTCTTGACCTCGATCTTATCGAAAGCTCGCTTGGCGGGCTGAACACTCGCTCATAGCCCTGCGAAAAAACTATTTGAACTTCAAAAACTCAAAACTCAAAGTATTTATTTCAATTAGACCATTATAGGCACTTTTGAATGTCAAAACGCATTAAAAAGTGAAGCTACAGTCCCAATCACAGGGCATAATAACTTGTGAAAGTACTGTAGTTGCCCATTCAAAAGCGTAGATCTCTATGGAGAAGAATGGGCAAGAAACTCCATGGACACTCTTTTGAATCAATACATTGTTACAAAATCTGGGTTACATTATTCATGTCGAGATTATAAATATATGCGTCTTCACATTCGTTGCTCGCCTACCCTTGTCTACTAGCCAGCTCTACTCGCTTTCCAATTTTCGGTGGCGGTGAGCCAGGTGCCAGGTGTAGGAAAAGGGAAATGGTGGGATACTTACATAGCCTTCCTACCCTGAGCCCTAAGGAGCAGGTCGTACATGAAGGCTGGCAGGAAGTGACAGGTTATCTCCCAGAACGTGTTCATGAAGCGCGATTCCGTGAACGCGAAGTTTGGATACCACATCACGTATCTGTAGAAGAGAAAATTGTATGTATCAGTACAAAAAGCAACGAAGATAAGGGGGCTTATCAACATAATAATTATACTGTCAGTAAGTTTTCCTCATAAGTTTTCATAGAATAAGGGGCGACTACACGTTTCGATTCGGAATAAAAAAAAGCTTTATGTCTATGTCCAGATACTGCTGAATATCCGTTTTTTACATAGAGTGACTGCCTATCTGACCTCCAAATCTCAGTAATTCAGTAAGAAGTTGCCGTTTGGGTAAGATTGAGAACACATAAGTTACGCCCTGTCCACAAGCTCAGATAATACTACGACTAGCCACGCGACTCGCATCAAGCGTACTCGCACGCGTCTCTTTTTGCCTTCCCGCGACTACCATCTCGTTCTCCCTCTCATCCAAGCAGCTTCTTTTATTTAATTTCTCCTCAGTCGCTTCAGAGTGTAGCTCGTGAGCAAGCAGCTACTAAATAAAAGGATATGAATAAACTTACTTGGTAGGATTCTCTAGCGCCCATTTGATGCACAGCTTGGTGAACTGGCCCCATTGGAGCGGGTTGATAGATCCAGATGTCACGTTGTAGACGGGGCAACGACCCGGCCTGGAAATACAACAATGGGTTTAGAAGATCCATGATAAAGCACTTATGAACCACAAACTTAGGAAGGAAAAAGTATTGATTATAACATAACATAATGTTATGTTATAATGATGTTATTATTACGTCTGAAATCCCCGAAAGGTTAAGCCGAGGTGTACCTCATGCTAAATCCACATTTCACCAGTTATGTATATGTCCTATTGCCATCAACTGGGCACGAATCCTGACTCCGTGGCTGAACCCAAGACCTCATGCTCAGCAGTCGTGCTTGCGACCACTATAGACCAACGATGGAGTGAAAAGATGTCTCCAAAAAATGATAGTGTTGACATGCTCATAATTGATTTGAGTAAAACAATCAACATTACCACGTTCGCATTTTTTATCAAAAATTGAATTATCAACGTACGACTTAGTTCCGAGACTTGAAAATCCAATTGTGCACTTTAAACGCGATAAGGATGCGTTGTTGGATTCTCAGCACTGATCTCAACGCTGAGAGATGAAAATCTTGTTCATACTCACTGCTTGACCCCCTGTCTCCAGGCCGCGAGGATGCAGGAGTTGACCACCATATCAACTGGTACCAAGTCCACCACGTAGCGCTCCCGGCAGTATCCCGAGCGGTAGGTGCCGCGGGATATCTCCATAATGATACCTGCAAGATGAAGAGGTTACTAACCCTGAAACATTGAATACCAACAGAATCTTACACGATCACGATTATAGTGATAGGTCTCGAGTTCGAACTCAAGACACGCACCTCTGATTTTTCAGATTCATGTGCAAATTGTATAGTTATCTCTTGCTTCGGTGAAGGAAAACATCGTGAGGTTTAAACATAAACAGTGATAGCCTAGTGGTGTGACGTGTGAGTGAGTTCGAACACAAAATACGCACCTCTGATTTAACGGATTCATGTGATGTGCGATTGTGCGTATTGTTTTATTATTTTTTTATTGGTCTATTATTATTTATAATTATCACTTGCTTCGGTGAAAGAAAACATCGTGAGGAAACCAGCATGCCAGAGAGATATTTCTCGACGGCATGTAAAGCCAAGTCAGAGGCCCATGGGCGGCATAAAAACTCTGACACCAGGTTAGGCACTAACCACACGATTAAGAAGACTTGCACGACCAACCGAATGGTCTCCAAGGGACTGATGCTGGTGTCATGTGATCTCTACAACCCAGTTACTGGGATGCACATATTTACTGCGCCGGCCGAGCTCCAAAATGCTACAGGGCTGTTTGTGACCTCTCCAAAGCATTTGCTAAGGTGATTGAAAAGGTGGAGACAAATTGTGTGTATGACTTCCGTATTCCTTTTATGGTAAATAGTAAGATCTATATCTAAGACAGTAGTTAGTTCTGCTGCAAGCACGCACAGTCAATCGGCCATACGTGTATGACTATTATGTATGATTGTGGACGAGGCGAATGGAGTATGCATTGTGGCAGGGGCTGTTTTCTTGTTCCCTATGGTGAAAAAGCGTCAGTCCTGCTGCCCAATGTGCAGTATGGTTCAAAAACTGTTCCAACTCACCAGTGACTCCGTAGACATTATCGATCCATCCTGGGTACGGCTCCTGAAGAGCAGCGGTCACTGGAAATATCAAAAAGTTTTTGTTACTACTTTCGTTACTCACAATGTACAGTGCTACAAAATAAACATTGCGCTTCGCCAAACATCTGAAACAATCGTCGTGTACATTACAAAAACGTTGGAGAAAAGTTATTTTATCCCTAAATCACTCGCAATTACAACTTTATCACAAACAGATAAATGTCAATATTATCATCTCATGCCCATTATTAAAAATTCTGTATTACTGTAATAAGTTCAGACGACAAGTCAAGCAAGGTAAGGCAAGTTTCATGGCAATAGGGTCGGTCGTTATTACATGGGACATAAACGTAGCTGGCGGAATGTTGGTGGTTCATGTTGAACCGTAAAAAAAAACCGACTTCCAAAAAAACACTAAAAAAAGTGGAAAATAACTTTAATTTCGGAAATCGGTGACTATTGTTTGTTTCATTGACTTTTTTGCCACCGACTTCCGAAAGTAAAGTTATTTTCCACTTTTTTAGTGTTTTTTTGGAAGTCGGTTTTTTTTTGCAAAAAAGTTTTTATTTTACCCTTTTTAGTTATCGTATCACACACAAATCCTTGTCTATCAATTTCGCAATTTCTTTTACTTGGATGACATTTTTTCCAACTATTTTGTTTTCAAAACCAAACTGCTGAACCGATTTTGATGAAATTTCTATGGGACCAATCGGGAAGTAGATCCATTCAGATAAAAGAAGAATTTTTCAAATCGGTTCATAAATGACGGAGATATGAGGTAACAAAAACAAACAAAAAAAAAAAAAACAACCGTATTGAGAACCTCCTCCTTTTTTTGAAGCCGGTTAAAAAAATGATCAGCGGTCCCACACAAAACTTCAATATCTACTCGACAAAAAACTATGGGACACTTGTCAATTTTTTCGAGATTGCGATGTTGGTCCCATAGAGGAAGCTGTCCAGTTTGATGGGCTGTGTACTGTACCACTCCCTTAAATATGAGCACACCTTTATGATACACCTCTGTCTATCGTTTCGAGGGTTACAGCCGTGATATATGTAAATAACCTATCAAACTATAGCTGATCACCAGTAGCTATTTTACATAAAGCGACTGCCTATCTGACCTCCACAACCCAGGTAGTACTGGGACTGGGTTAAATGATACCCCTTGGTAAGACTGGTTGTCAGACTTTCGGGACCAATGCAACGGCTTAACGTGCTTTCCGAGGCACGAAGGAAACTGGGTATACTACCCATCCACGGACCGACTTCCTACCAACCCAAGTGACATTGTGATTGGTTATATTTAACATAATCCCTTGGGATAATTTCCAGCCTTGACGAGAGTGAAACTGCGGGCAAAACTTAGTAAAATAGTGAGTAAAAATGCAAGTAAAACGAAACATAAAGTGCTTCACATTTTCATTACTTGACTGTACGAGTACCTACATAATTTTCTTGCGTAATCTCAGAATGGTGTCTTCGAAGAAATGTCAGTTTTCTTGACAACTAACCTGTTTAACGATATTACTATCCTTATTGAGAAATAGGCATTACCTGTATTACCGTAGTCTCAAACTTTCTAGTTTAGTAGTTACATCTACATACATATACTAATACTGGCTTACGCCAACGGTTCGGTAGCCTATGTGCTATTTCAAACTATAATCTATCACTGTGCCAAATTTCGTCCAGATCCGTTCAGCCGTTCTGGCGTGATTGAGTAACAAACCTTCATCCAAACTTTCGCATTAATAATATAATACATACATATGCATGTATAAGCAAATAAGTATACGGGCTGGAAGGGACACCGACCCGAAAACGATAATCACGTACTCAGTACATTATTACACATATTATTTACGTGCATTACATATAGGTACAAAAATTTCTATTTGGCCCCCAAATAGAAATTTTTCGTCGGTTATTAAAAAAAAACAGCCAACCGGCTCAGCGTCGCTTTCCCTTGCACCCTGTGTGTGCGGGCCTGTGCACGGTGAGCTATGGGCTAGCTCGCCGTCCCTCCGTCTTAGGACGACAGGCCGTGTCGACGCCGTGACGACGATGAAGGAACATGGGTGGGTTTTAGTCAGTAAAAGTCTGACACTCCCTCCCGCTCAGCCGAGAGTGGGAGAAGTCATTTGATGATTTCCCATCCGGAAAAAAAGTAAAAAAATAAAAACCCTGTGTGTATAGAAGAGTATACATTATAAAGAGGTAAAAATTTGTTTGTAGGTTCTGATTCGATTCCATAATCTCTTACACTAACGGGAAGCTATATTATTCGTGGGTGCTACAGGCTATTTAAATTATATTTATATCATGCTTAGTAGCCGAGCTATCACAATTATTGCGCTCATAGTCGCGGGCGAAGTACTAGTCGGGTGATATTGACTGCTCCGTTGGCTCAAAGGTCGCAACCGCTTATACTGACCAAGAGCCTGTCTTCAAAATCATCTATTCATGTCATCAAAAGCACTTCCATACATGAATAAATTAAATAAATAAATATCGCTGGACATTACACACAGCGCCATCTAGTGCCACACTAAGCAACGAGGCTTGTGTCGTGGACACCAGATAGTTGATATACTACATAGATACTTTTTGTTTGTAAATACATACTTATTATACATATACACATCCATGACTCGGATACAAATGTCTATGCTCATCACACAAACACTTGCTCCTACCGGGATTCGAACCCGGAACCCTATGGACGTAAGGCAACCTCACTACCGCTGCGCCATTCGGGTCGTCAAATTGTTATTCACATAATCATTAGAAATAAGCAATACCTTTGTACTCTCTTTTCTGTTTCCTTTCTTGATTTCTGTATTTATTGTGTACATAAATTGTTAAATAAATAAATAAATCATCATCTGCCTAGCTTTTCCCATCAATGTTGGGGTCAGCTTCCAGTCTAACCGAATGCAGCTGAATACTATTATCTAACAAGGAGCTACTGTCTATTTAACCTCCACAACCCAGTTAGTACTGGGTAATACGATACTCCTTGGTAAAACTGGTTGTCAGACTTTCGGGCCACTGACTACCTGTAACGACTGCCAATGATCTACAAATGACAGCCGGGACCAACGGCTTAACGTGCTTGTCACGGCTCAAAGGGGTATCAGTGAGCAATGGATGGTCAACCATTTACAGACAGACTTTAGCAAACGTTGATTAACTTAGAAAATCGACATGACTCCTCCTATTTATTTTTCACAACTAACCGATTCTAAAGTCCGTTTACACATAAAAACACAACGCAAATCAATACCTACCTATTTCGCGTTTCGTAGAATGGAATTGTGGCATATACATACATTTTTAATTGAATTTATTGAAGAACCCTGCCGACCCCAGTCGCATCAATCGATATGATGGCCTGTGCGTCACCGTGAGACTTTATGATGAGCGTGGCTTTCGAAAGGCAGAAAAAGTTCTCCAACTGTCTGACTAATAAAAGACAACGACCTGTCTAAGCCACTCATCAGCTGCCTGCCTGTTTCCATCGACGTTGGGCCGGCTTCTAGTCCAACTGGATGCAGCTGAATACCCGTATTTGACATGGCGCGACTGCCTATCTGACCTTCACAACCCAGTTAGTACTGGGTAAGACTGTCAGACTTTCAGACCACTGACTACTTCTCGATAGTCAAAGATTCAATGACGACAGTAGGGACAACTTGAAACCAAAAATAAAGATGCTTTCCGATGCACATAGTCTTGAAATTCAATGCATGGTCACCCATCCACAAACCTATCCCGGCAAGTGTAACTTAACCTTTAATCGATCCGTGCGATTGTTATAATTAAGCCACAAGATACAAATGAGGCCTCTAAACACAACCTGACCATAAACAAGAAGACATAAATAATCTTGATAGATAGCCATCTAAAACTAAATTACGCCTATACATTACAATATGATAGAGCTAATACTTGATCAAATATATTCATTGTATGCATAGTTCTATTAAATCGCTTTGTCCCTACAAAAGGACACACCGTATTAGTAATGACCTTGAATCAGGTCAAGTCAAAGAAACAATTTAAAGCTAGTGGCTAAATAATAACAGCCGCACGTGTTGATCACTTCAAGATTAAGTAGCGCTTGGCAAGGTCGATCCGTGGATGGGTGACCATTCCTTTAACATCTAGTTTCGCTGAGCCTTAGGTCCTGGTTTTTGTTTGTAGATCTTTTACAGTCGTAACAGGTCGTCAGTGGTCTGAAAGTCTGACAACCAGTCTTGCCCAGTACTAACTGGGTTGTGGAGGTCAGATAGGCAGTTGATCCATGTGAAATACTGGTATTCAATTGCATCCGGTTGGACTGGAAGCCGACCCCAACATAGTTGGGAAAGGCAGGTAGATGATGATAGACTGACTAACCACCAACAATTTAGAATAAGATATAGAGGAATTCTGACACCGGTGGCGGAAGATTTGTTTGATGATCGGCTTTCATGGTATAGACCTATGTTGCGGAAGAATGAACAAGTTTTGATTATGCATGTGGATGGCTGCCTATAAAGTAAGTAAACGAAAGAGAGGTGTATAGTACACCCACATTTCAATATTATATAAGACCTATGTAATAGTGGGCGCCTATTGCAATCCACCGGGCACAAATCCAGACACCGTGAGAAACTGATGAAAAAACTCAGTAACTCTTCATCCGACCTCGGTATCAAACTCCGTACCTCACGCTAGGCAACCTGACATTTTCTACATGTCATGTCATTGTACTCATTCCAATTATTTTGGTCACCTTGCCTATTAAGTGGTGTCCAAATAGGGCCAGAATAAATGATGGGTCATGAATTAAAACTGCTGGTATGGATGTCCTACGTAGATGTGACGTCTGACAGGCGAGAATTGAAGAAGAAAACGTGTTGGCTCCGACCCCAAGTAGAATGGGACAAGCGCAGGAATATGATGATGATGGCTGTCCTAAGTAGCTTCTAAACTTGGTGTTATACTTTACGGGAGGCGAACATTCTTTAGTTCTGGATCTAAAGAACTGGAAGTCATTGGTAGAGGCCTTTGCTCGGCTGTGGGATGACACAGGCTAATAGTAGCTAGTAACCTATCGCTTACATAAAGATCATATTCCTTCGTGCTGCGGAAAGCACGTTAAGGGCTGGACTCCACCGAAGCGAAGACGAGACGAGAAGAGAGGAAATGTGTTTAAAATAAAACCACCAATAGAATTTCGTTATTTACACTTCTCGAATCCGCATAGCTTTAGTGGAAACGGTTGAGTAGGGAGGAGAGGAGATGTCTTGTAATTGTTTAGGCTAACGGAGACGAGAAGAGACGTGAGCCATGTGCTGTGAGAGGTGTGGTGCTTTGCACATCTCCTCACTTCTCCGCTTGGCACATCTCAGCACAGCTTCGGTGGATACACCCTTACTTTTATGCATCTCTTCTCCTATCCGCTTTACACCTCTCCGCTTGTCTCCGCTTTGATGGAGTCCGGGCCTAACCGTTGGCCTCGGCTATCATTTTTAAATCTTTGGCAGTCGTTACAGGTAGTCGGAAGTTCGAATATGTGACGTCTTAACAAGGATATTATGTTACCTAGCAACTTTGGGAGATCAGATAGGTCAGATAGGATCAGATAGGCATATCCTTTTTTGTCATAATAACGGTCACGATACCTGCCTAGCCTTTTCTCAACTATGTTGAGATCACCTTCCAGACTACTGCAGCTAAATACCAGTATTTTACATGGAGCGACTGCCTATCTGACCTCCACAACACAGTTACTGGGTACCACGCTATCCCTTATCAAGACTAGTAGAATACTCCAGGGTAGTTCCTCTATCAGTTTCAAATTCGTGAAAAAACCTTGCAAATACGTAGCTTGACCATTAATTGCTTCATACTAAAATATTGATTGCCAGTGAACCAGTCGTAGCCCCAATCGATATTCTATAACTATTTGATGAATGCCATGAGAATTGGAGTAAGAACATCACCTGGTGGAAAATTATAGAGCTTGATAATATTTATTAGGAACAGCTGCCTGACCGTACGGTGTTCCCAGAGAGGGGCGTGGTTCTCCAGTTTTGGTGGTCATTTTCAGGTGGTTTATTCAAAAAAGTAAAAAAAAAGGTTAAAGTTAAAGGTTAAAGTTTTATTGATTCATTTTTAAAGGCTTTGAAAGAATTTTTTTTTTACTTTTAAATTGGGTTGGGTTATTATTTTGTTTTTTTTTTTCATCCGATTTTATAAGTATAGATTTCTGACAAACTTACAAATAGGGGAATCTTCACTCAAGGTTAATTGATTTCTGAGCAAATTGACACATTATGCTATCCAATAAGCCGTCAGCTATTTTGTTCGATTGCCAAAGAATGAGTGTTGTGATTTGAATTTTGGCTAGTTTAACGTTATGTAAGAATTTGAGTTAATAATGCTGGTTTTGGTTTTGTAACAGTTTTAAATTAGGTGTGAGAAGTAATTTTTGTTACACCTTCAACTAAATATTCAGTATCACGATATTATTTATTGACACAGAGAGCAAGAATATTGCAATGTGCCTCGGAAACCACGTTAAGCCGTTGGTCCCGGCTGTAATTTTTGTAGATCAGTCTTTTCAAGGGGTCCGTATTGCCCAGTACTAACTGGCTTGTGGAAGTCAGATAGGCAGTCGTTCCATGTAAAATACTGGTATTCAGCTGCATCCGGTTAGTCTGGTAGCGGTAGATGATGAGAACAAGAAAATTGCAATTCCGTTTTTTTGTGACTTGACTGTGACTCCTAATCTTTTGCTATTTTGATGATTACGTTAATGCTATGACTTTTGATAAGGAGGGATGGAACGCATGTGGCTGAAGGAGTAGTGGACATGAATGTTGATGGATGGAGACGGAGAGGAACGCCGAAGAAAAGATGAATCGATTTTGTGAGGAATGATATGAAAGAGAAAGGAGTAAATGATGCCGTGACGTCTGACAGGGGAGAATGGAAGAAGAAAACGTGTTGCGCCGACCTCAAGTAGAATTGAACTGGGGCAGGCAGATGATGATGTTAATTCTATGACTTACCAATCGAAGGTCTCACGATGCACACAGGTAGGTTGGTGTAGCTGTACACGATGGATTCTGCCAGCGCCTTGGTCAGGGTGTAGGGGTTGGGATGCTCACCCTGAAAGTGGAACGATATCTTACGACTTGTTGAGCAAGGAGTCCTGAAGGCAAAACAAATGACGACCGCTTTCCAAGCGTTTCAAAGGTCTACAGTATGACCACTTTAAGTGTGCAGTTCAGGGTGGCTCTGCTTGTCAAGAAAATTTGCATCGATATGTTGAATATGGTACATTTATTTTAGGTCTGTTTTCCCACCTGTACAGATAAGTTGGTTTTCGCCTCGTCTACGTTCACAAATCTGGTTATACACACAATCCGGTTGCGAGTACTACGCACCTGAGTTTTCTGAAGAACATCATGAATAAAAATGCTCCCGTAAAGCAAGTTCGTTTTTACCAACCTGTAGAGTCTCGGAGATGACCTCCACCGTCTCCGGGGGCAGCATCTTGGTGCACCTCACAATGCTGTCAGGGTCGTAGGGAGGGGGGTATACCCTCTCCTCGATGAGGGAGCGCGGCGCGTTGCTGTAGGCCGTGGAGACGTGAACGAGCGCCTGGTGGGGAGGGGATGTTAAAAAGATACTGTCATAGAAGTGTGGAGGGGATGGTAGATCCTCTCTTTGTTGCTGTAGGCCGAGGATACGTGGATCGAACCCTGATGGGGAGACAGCATTTGCAAGAGAGTGGCACATGATGTGGAGGGATGGGTGGAGCCTCTACTCGGAAGGCAGACCGTGGAGACAAGGGCCAGTGCCTGATGGAAAAACATGGAGTGGAGAAAGAGACTGTCATAGTGGTACAAATGAGTGACAGAGACGATGTACTGTGAAGACAAACTTCTTCTATGACTGAGGGTGCCATATTTCCAGCTACACACATCAAAAGTGTCTAGGGATCAAGCATTTTTATGCGGATTTCTTGAGATTGAGATGTGGCTTTGTAATAAATTTATGATTTTATAAATTTATATGGATCCTTTTTGGTGCATTTCATAATTTGAATCAGGAACTCTCAATCAAATTTTAGTAAAAGATGAAAATAAGCTGTCAATATTTTCCCTATAAAAACATACAACGCATTGAAGACATTATTAGTGCTACTGTTTCCCTACTACTGATTAAAACCAACGTTATTATGGAGCGGCGACGTCATTTAAGCAGGGAAGAAATGCTCAGAGCCGTGGAAATGATAGAAGCTGGTTCCCGGCAACGTACTGTGGCTTTAGCTCTGAATACAAGTCAGAGTGTTATCAGTCGACTTTGGACACGTTACCGAAGCACTGGTACCGTGGCTGAGCGCCATGGAGGACGGTATCGCTGCACCACACGGAGACAAGACCGATACATTCAAATCTTAACTCGAAGAGCTCCAACAATAACCGCCATGATGTTAGCCGTGAGGCTTCATCACTCTTCAGGGAACTTAATTAGCGACCAAACAGTCAGAAACCGCTTGCATGAAGTGAACCTTCATTCCCGAAGACCGCTACGGGTACCACCTATAGCAATGCACAATCGTAGGATTCGATATCAATGGGCTCTTGAACACAGAAATTGGGCAGAAGAACAATGGCGTTTCGTGTGCTTTTCTGATGAGTCTCGTTTTGGTATGAGACCGGATACAAGACGTATACGACACTGGAGAACCCCTGGACGCCAACAGCGATTAAAATCCTGCCAGGAAGTCCATCCTTATAGTGGTGGAACCATCATGGTATGGGCGGGTATTTGGATCGGCGGAAGAACTGAGTTGATTTGGATCAGAGGCAACCTCAACGCTCAAATTTATGCTGAGACGATTGTATCAGACGTCATCGTTCCTCTACAAGTGCAAATCGGTCCCTTATTTCAGTTAATGCATGATAATGCACGACCGCACACCGCAAGAGTTGTAAGACAGACTCTCGCCGCAGCTAACATCAATGTCCTGCCCTGGCCTGCTCAGTCGCCAGACTTGAACCCGATTGAGCATGCATGGGATATGCTACAGAGAAGAGCTCTGCCGAATATGGAGGGTATCCAGTCGCAAGAAGACCTTTTTTTGTTGTTGCAACGAACATGGGCGGCCATTCCACAGCGTGATTTGGATGAACTCATTTTGAGTATGCCAAACCGATGTTCTTGTGTTGTTAGTGTTCGCGGTAGAAACACGGATTATTAATTGTTTAAGTTACCCAATAAAATTTTAAAGAAAACTGTTATTTCAGTCTTTTTTTCGAACTTTAATGTTAGTGGTTCAAATGTCAAAAATCCCTTTATTAGGAAAATGGCAAATTTCTTTATTAATGCAAAGGTGACTTGGTTTATCGTTACTGTGACAAACGAAAACACTTTATTTGATGAATCCTTAAAGAAAATTTTAATTAATATCAATCAGGAGAAAAGTTATTGCAAAAATATATGTTGATCCCTAGATACTTTTGATGTGTGTACATTCATAGACAATTGGTAGAAGCCTGTACTTTTTAAACATAAGATTAACATCTTAAAACATGGATTACAAGAAATACAAAAGAAAAGAAACATATTTATTTGGCACATGCCACAAGAGCACACAGTATTATAAATCAAAAACAGTAAAAACAAAATTAAAAATATATATAAAAACAACACTTATTGAAATAAAATACATTAGACAGTCCCTCAAACCGCCCGGAGAAGACAAACTCCCCAGCAATACAATTCTAAGTAATTTAACAAAGCAAAAAGCTATTGCAGACCCTGGACTCTGAGAAATACTTTTGTGTTATAGCTGTCATTGTTGCCATCGCGGGAATATCTTGCATGAGGCTGGCATAAGAACGTTGAGCTTGGCACCTGCAAAGAGAGACCTATACCTAGCAGTGGGTAAAGTCGGACTGTGGTTGATGATGATGGTGGTAACTGTAAAAGTCTCGTTTCCGCAACCACCTCCGCATTTCATCCGTACCAGGTTTATCGAGCCAAAATAGAACTAACCTTCAGTTTATGCATATCTTCAGCCAGTTTCAGCAGCGAGGCGGTGCCCTGCACGTTGAGGGTGGTGGCAGCATGCAGAGGTTCCGTGAACCTGACCGTAGCGGCCGAGTGGAACAGCGTGGTCACCTTGCCTAGCAGTTCTCGCTAAAGAAATAAGGAGAGGAAAATGTATTATTTGAATAAGTAGAATAAGTATAATGAATGCCTTGTTAGAACTAGGTTGTAGAGGTCAGATAGACAGTCGCTCCATATAAAATACTGGTATTCAACTGCATCTGGTTAGACTGGAAGCCGACCCCAACATAGTTGAAAAGGCGCTACTGCTGAGCATGAGATTCAAGCTCCGTTACCCAGGCCGAACAAATTGGTATTGGGTTTCCAACAAGAATTTTGCCGGAGCAGCCCGAAGTTTGGTTATTTAACAGTAGGCTTGCCCCTTTTGTGACTCAAACATAATTGGCAAAAATCTGCTAACGCCCAAATTTCGGTACACCTCTGCCTAACTGTCAAGCAGGCGTATATCTTGTAAAAGGGGATTAAAGAGACTCGTGTAAGGCCAAAAGGCTGCACCCCGCCCTATTTTAGTTCAATGCTGCGATATTTAAAATAAATACGTACCTGTTCTGGGCTGACTCCAAGGTTGGGGGCGGAGACGTCGCCTGTGATCGGATACAGCTTCCCCAGACGCTCGGGCCAACGGGCTCGGATGCGGTCGAAGACCTGGGGAGGAAGTGGTCTTTACATCTTTGTTTATAAGTCTTTTGCTTCTTCTTTGTGTCGCTTGTACCACAATATTTTGAATTTTGTTGGCTCAAGATTTCGGCACTTCGGCACAGCAGAGGTAACTTCGATTATATGTTTTGGGGCACAGAGGACAATTTTGGATGTGGAATGTAGTTTTGATGTATTTTGCTGAATGCCTCGTTGGTCTGTTCCTCGCCTACCTGACTGCTAAGCGAGGGATCTCAGGCTAAAGAAATTGGGTTTTTCCAAAAGTAAACGACAAATATTATGTAGATTCGGTGCTTGTTAAATGAGGCTGATCGAAATTTCGATTCATCTGATCTTGGCTACCATCCTAAAAAATCTATGAGGGGAGGGGGAGTTTGGAATGATGTTCTCAATATGCGTGGTAACCGTTTGTGCGTAGATGTTCCACTCTGTATACTCAAAAGGAATGTATTTTCAGCATAAGTTAGTTAGTTATTCAGGCGTAACATATGTTACGCCTAAATGAATACGATGTGATGATGAATTTATGATTGCACTGTTAGAACTTCGATTCACGGCACCACGCCGAGGGTTGAAAATCGAACAGAAAGTTTTTTTAGATGATCTTCAAGTTGGTATCTAGTGTTAAACTAATGAAGACAGCCAGTAATCTTTGGCCTTCAAGTCATGATACAACGCAATACTGGCTTGCAGCAATGCGGCGCCAGAACGGTATAGTATCGGTTATATGGTTTTTTTACTTAGTTAACTTTTTACATCAGGCTGCATAATCAGCGCATTTGCTATCCTATTTAGCAACCACACAGGTTCTTTAAGGTTAAGCCGCCCTTGCCAAGGTCTGTCTGTGGATAGGTGAACATCCATTACATATCGAGTTTCCTCCTTCTAAGCGACGATTTGAATCCTGAAAGTGACCCTCGTATTCAAAAATATTTATTTACGCCCATATTTGGGTCGCAGAAATTCCTAATAATATGTACCAAACGACTGTATCGCTCCAGTAGATTCGAAGCAAAATGGCTGTGACAGACAGACACACGAGTGATCCTATAAGGGTTTCCTAACCCTCAAAAACAAAAGAAAATATGCAAACCCACAAACCTGATGCTTCAACAGTTCCTTATACCTTTGCTCCACAGACAAACCCCTCTTCGGCCTCATCAGGATGTAGATGGTCTTAATCCCAGGACAGCTCCTCAGTAGTTTCTCCAACAATGTCTTGCCAACGAAGCCTGTTCCTCCAGTGACCAGGATCACGGAGTCTTCGTAGAAGTCGGCGATGGCTTCTGAGGACTTGTCGGGCTGTTCCAGGTTGACGTGCTGGCTTTCATAGTTGAGGTTCAGGGTGTTCAGGTCGTTACCGTTCAGCATTTCTATGTGTTTTCTAGAATAATAATTAAGGGAGAGATTTTGTAGAAAAGTTGTGTTTTAGAAAAGTTGTGTTTTTAATTTGGTTTAAAATCACAGTAAAGTCCGTCACATCACTATCTCAGGTCCAGTTTAAAACCAGTGTCGGGTACTGTTGCTGCTTTTCTTAACCGACTTCAAAAAAAGGAGGGGGTTCTCAATTCGGTTGTGTTTTTTTTTGTGTTTGTTACCTCATATCTTCGTCATTTATGAACCGATTTGAAAAATTCTTCTTTTATCTGAATGGATCTACTTCCCGATTGGTCCCATAGAAGTTTCATCGAAATCGGTTCTGCAGTTTGGTTTTGAAATCAAAATAGCTTGAAAAAATATGTCATCCAAGTAAAAGAAATTGCGAAATTGATACTTGACAAGGATTTGTGTGTGATGCGATAACTAAAAAGGGTAAAATAAAAACTTTTTCGTTTTTTTTTGTTGTGTTTAAATTTAACTTTTTTCTTGTTATTTTTTATTTAATGTTGTGGGCACCTGTGGCGTGTGCCAAATTAAATCTATTTTCTTTACTTCCTTCTAGTGTATTTATTTAGTAGTAAGCGGCGGTCGCGTGTTCACTTTGGTTAGGACATCGGTTAAAGGTGTTAAGACACCGGTTAAAGATAGCCCGCATTCATTCAAATTTTCTTACGTTTTTTGCAATTTGCAGGTCAGTGTCAGGCTGTATGTGTAACAAAATATGATTTGATGACCTATTGAATTTAGTGAGCTACCTGGCGCCTTCACCTTTATCGTGGTCAATTCACATGAGGACTAGATAAGTGTCTGAAATGATCTTGTGAAGAAAGAACTACAAAGATTCCGTGAGTTACCAAAATTGAGTTATGCCTAAGTTTATCTGTATAATTTAAAGTTTTAAATTAACACAATTATTAGTCACAAGATAAATGATTATATGAAACTTACTGATATTCGTCCATTTTATCCGTTGACATAAATTTTGAATCCATTTTGAACCGAAGTCGCTTCCAAAATATTATCAGGTCTGTAACAAAAGAGATAATTACTTGTGATTATTTTAATTACTTTCAATATTTTAGTTACTGTGTGACTTTCATCAACCCGCACTGCGGCCGGGTGGTGGATCACAGCCCACTCTCTCTCCTGGAGTGGAGGACTGTGTCCCAGCTGTGGGGACGTCAAGGAATGAAAGAAAAATGGTTTATGAGGCACATCCCCCACGTGGACACAAAATTAAACAAAGATAACAACAACAACAAAAATAATATTAAAAATTAAACTTAAAACTAAACAAACACAAAAAAGGGAAGGTAAGAGCTCTTCCACACGGCTCTCGTCGTTGACGATCCATCATAAAACACTATACGTCATGACGGATGGACGTTCACATTGCATACGGAATCGTGTTTCATCACGATCCGGCAAAAAAAAAACGAAACTATGTTCACATTAGTTCCGTGATTTTTCGGGAGCGAGCGCATCAGTGAATCCGTCACAAAAAAGTCACGATTCATGTTTTTTGACGTACCTGATTTTTAAAAGACGATACGTGATTTGATACGTGTCCATCACACGATCACGTCACGTCATTTTTCACGATTCGTGATGCGTGTGAACACGGTCATTTAAAAAGCATTGCCGTCGTCAAAAAAAACATACTGATCGTGAAAAATAAACGAATCGTCCTGTTATTAACGGAACGGGCTGTTCTTGTACGTCGCACGGCTGCGTCAAATATGTTCAGTTCAGCAGAAATCGGGTAGCTAGACTGCCCGATGCTGGTTTTCAACTGGACCTGACATTTACATAGAGATCAGATTATACGCTGATTGTGCTCTGTAGCTTTAGAATACAATAGGTCAAATTAATAAGAAACCATTTTAACCATATGGTTGTATTATTATAAGTCTATAGTATACGTGAGGACTTGTCATTGGCTTTCTGCTCCATGCGCTAAAATAAATAAATAAAAGTATGATACAAGGTGTGCATGTAAAGATGCTCTCTCACCGGAGGCTATTATCTTGACTTGGTAATTTTTTTCTTAATCGAATCGCTTACCTTTTAAGGGGTAACAAAAACTAAGGTAAATATACATATAGGCTTCAAGATATTACGTATTCACAAAGCAAACAATGTGGTAACAGGGCTACGGGTGGAGTTCAATCTCACGGCCTCTATCTCACCTGTTCACCCTTTAACCTTTGGGCTGTTGCCCCTTAGACATGACTTTAAACTTTGACTTTTACAGACCGTTCGTATTTTTTTGACGTTTGATCTTTTTTCACGATCCGTCATTTTTTTTTTGACGGCGGCAATGCTTTTTAAATGCTCGTGTTCACACGCATCACAAATCGTGAAAAACGACTCACACATCTAGAAACACGTATAGTCTTTTAAAAATCAGGTACAGTAAAAAACACGAATCGTGAATTTTATGTGACGGATTCGCTGATGCGCTCGCTCCCGAAAAATCACGGAACTAATATGAACACCAATTCGTTTTTTTTGCCGGTTCGTGATAAAACCCGATTCCGTATGCAATGTGATCGTCCATCCGTCATGACGTATCGTGTTTTATGACGGATCGTCAGTGACGGAAACCGTGTGAATGAGCTCTTAAGGTTCAGAATAGGCACACTCGGCGACACATCAAGCTATACCTTTCAGTATAACATGACCTCGCTTTGTATTATTGTAGCTTGTTTGGTCGCCGTGCGTATAGTCAAGGAATGTAATTCTTAAGCACTTTCTTTAGGGTTAATTTTTACTTGCAGCTTTTTATCGACCACAAATTAAGAAGTCATTATTTGATTCAAATGACATTGAAAATCAGAATTTTTTATTTTTTAACGGTGCCGGGATTTAAATCCCAGCAGCATAATCACATTTAAACATTCATTTATGTCATCATATTCTGCCTGCCTGCCTTTTCCCAAATATGTAGGGGTCGGCTTCCAGTCTACCCGGATGCAGCTGAATACCAGTATTTTACATGGAGCGACTGCCTATCTGACTTCCACAACCCAGTTAGTAGGTACTGGGTAATACGATACCCCTTGGTAAGACTGGTTGTCAGACTTGCGGGCCACTGATTACCTGTAACGACTGTCAAAGATCTACAAATGACAGTCGAGACAAACGGCTCAACGTGCTTTGCGAGGCACGGAGGAAACTCGGAGTATGTAATGGGTGGTCACCCATACACGGACCTACCCAGGCATGTGCGGCTTAACCTGATGATCGCCCCAACCGGCTATTATTATTTATTTATTTGATGACAGGCGTGATGCTATGTTAATTTAACAGAGCCCAAAAGGAGGGTTATGCTTTCATTCTGTAAGACATGCTGTGCGTCAGTATTCTTACGTAAAATGAAAACTTTACAACGGATTGCTTCATTCATATTACAAATGAGGTTTTTGGAACTTATTAACATACTCTTTCACATGGCTTGGCTCGAGTATATTAACGAATTTTACGATCAAACTTAGGGGTGCTTCACACTTTATTCGGGTCGGCACAAGTCAATAATCTAAACTAATTTTGATTAGGCTATTAAATGGCACTTTTGGATGATACACTTTACATGGAATAAGAATCGATTTGCCCATTCGCAAAGATCAAGAATGGGCAGGAAACTCTTTGGTGAGAAACTATTTTGAAAAGCATCGGCACGTTCATTTTGGCTGTATACATTTCGAAACAACAACAACGCCGATTCGAAGCAATCACTACATGGTTCTGAGTACCATTTGGCAATCGGTAAATTACGTCGGCTTCAACCGTCGTCGCTGAATTATGTTCATAACAATTACAGCTAAACCAAGTACGTTTTTCCCGAAAACATAAGTTGGGACTAGTGTTGGGCTTCTAGTCTAACTGGATGAATACCAAATAATCATGCATTGTCATACAATGGAGCGACTGCCTATTTAACCGCAGTCTAGTTGCTAGGCAACACAATACTTTTACAACATCGGTTGTCATACTTTCAGGCTGGAGACCACCCGTCACAACTGACAAAGATCTACAAACAACAGCCTAACATTTATCTACTCGTTACGTTCTATTTTGCCGCCCGGCTCTATCTTATCATGCCGACCCGAACATAGTGTGTAGGCCCCCTTAGGTAAGCTTGCATACAATCATCTTGCCCAACAAAGATTGCAAGTTCTCTTGCATTAGACAACATTGCGGCAACCGGCCAATCGAGCTTAAGAAAGAGACTGTCGCATCGATGAGTGTTGGTTGTTGTTGAGCTGTAAACGGACCCTTCACGAAGCCGTCAACCAAGCATTCTGTACATCAAACTAAGTAACTCTACGCAAAAATGATTGTTGGGAAAAGACTTTTTTGGGCTAAGAAATCTTGTTTTACTGTAGGACTCAATGTAACGCATTCAAAACATTGTGCTGATATGCATTGAGTATATGTATGCAGGGGTCCTGGAGGTATTTCAAGTAAAGTTATAGCATTAAAAATTTATATAAAAAAAAAAATTAAAAAGTTAAACTTTTAATAGTTAAAACTTGTTCTAATGAAACTTTTACTTTTAACATCGGACACACGACTTGTCCTTAAATTCACCTTTTGCATTGTTTACGTTTATTAAAGATTCGATATAATGCTATTTCAAATAAACGTACATATGTACATGGTCACCTACAAAACGTTAGAAGCTAGGTATAGTTAAATTATTTTAGCTGTAAAAAATCCATATGTATTTTTCTAAAAACCACCTCTTATGCGCAGACAGAAGATTTACTTGCCGTCTGTAAATAATCCGCGAACACGCTGTTTTTATTTTTATGTAAGTTTTAATTTTAGTACTTTACTTTTCGCTTATTGTTAATTTTATTTATTTTAAGTAGATGTCTACTTGCACTTTGTAGCCTGAGACACAGTTTCAACCTAGTTCAGGCAAATAAGCAACTGTGCTCTATTTTAATTGTTGTGATATTTTATTGTAACTGTGCACCTTTTTATAAAATAAACGATTGATTGATTGATTGATTGATTGATTGATTGATTGATACTTCGAATTCGTCGTTTCTGGAGAAGAACCGATAAGACTACCTCTTTGGTCGACTGGTCGCAAGCGTGACTGTTGAGCATGAGGTTCTGGGTTCAATTCCCGAGTCGGGCAAAGTGCTATTGGGTTTTCCTTCAGGAATTTCTCAGTAACAGCCACGGAGTCGTAGATTCATGCCCGGTCGATAGCAATAGGCTCGCCCCCTATTACATGAGACTTAAACATAACTGGCGAAATGTGGGTGTACTGTTATGTACACCTCTGCCTAAACCCTACAGGGATTACTGGCGTGATGCTATGTGATGTTAAAAACCGTGATCTTTAAAAAGTATTTGGTTTTTACAATATTGTCATAATTATTATGTTAAACTCGATATGTCAGACGGTTGCTTAGCAAGCTTAAGTAAACTTGGGAGGCTATGTTTCTGGCGGGGCCCGGAAAATGATGGCGTGAAGTGTATTATATCACTTTATAGGCCTACTGCTTATGTCTATGATATGCGTGAAAGTTATTATCGCACAGTTTACATAGCATGGTTCAACACGAACAGAAAAGCATAACATCGCGCCTGTAATTCCTAAACGGTTAGGCAAAGGTGTACCTATCGAACACCAACATATGACCACTAAATTGATTCGGATAATACAAAAGTTGGTCAATTCTTTAAGCATTTAATATTACAAAAGTAAAAAAAAAAAATTGAATGCGTTTAATATCAAAGTTAGTATCATTGACTTTATCATCTATTTTAGTAAATATAAGTAACAGGGACAGATCTACGTCGAAAATAAGTTTTTTTTTCAATATGACACCGTTTTTTTTTTAATTACACATCACTATTTACACATTCGTTTATGCTAACAAACACAAGGGAAACTAATATTTATAAACAAAAAACTCACTTCAAAAGGGCTGATTTTTCAGTAGTCAAGTAACATAAATTATCTGATGAATTAATATGATAATAAACTAATTATGGCTATTTGATATAATATATTATTTGAGTCTGTAATACTGCAACATTTATTCCTCAGATTAAATGTTATTAGTCTATTGAAAAATCATCCCTTAGCATCTTAACAATAACACAAAAAAAACTCAAAAAAAACAACAACATACGTACCCAAATATATCGAAGCGCCGCGACGTTCGGGAAAGGGGACTCAAAACTTTATTATATTACAAACTATATCATGTTTCTGTTGGTTCACGCACCGCAAGTCACAACCGCCTCGCGTCACGGCTCGGCTTTCACTGACGAGGCGCTCACGTAATACTGACTGGAACTATGTGGGGATATACGGGGGGTTTTGAGGGCGGGCACGCGGGTGCTGGCGGTTTTTAACTGACTTCAAAAAAAGGAGGAGGCTCTCAATTCCGCTATATTTTTTTTTTGGGTTGGTTACCTCGTATCTTCGTCATTCATAAACCGATTTGAAAATTCTTTTAACTGAAAGGATATACTTCCCTTCCCCAAGGATATTAGTCCCATAGAAATTTCATCAAAATCGGTCTAGTAGTTTGGTTTTTAAATCAAAATAGCTGGAAAAAATATTTCATCTTAGTAAAAGAAATTGCGAAATTGATATTTGACAAGGTTTTGTGTATGATACGATAACTAAAAGGGTAAAATAAAAACATTTTTGAAAAAATTTCCGTCTTCTGAAAAATACACAAAAAAAGTGGAAAATAACTTTACTTTGGGAAGTCGGTGACTATTGTTTGTTTCATTGACTTTTTTGCCACCCACTTCCGAAAGTAAAGTTATTTCAAGAAGAAGTCTGATATGTTTTTGCAGAAAAGTTTTGAAGAGTAGTTCATAGACGAATAATGAAGTATGGATGAAGAAGACATGCTGCATCGACCCCAAATGAATTGGGATAAGGGCAGGACAATGTCGATGATGACTTTACATTGTAATTGCTGTAGAAAATCTAAATGGAAAAGGAGACAAAAGGCGTATGTAACGATCGTAGCAGGTGGCGGTCTGAGGTTTCTGGCTACGCAAATGGGAAAAAGGCATGAGTGTTTGTATGTACATCTAAATACCAATATAGGATAAATTTTAGTGGCTAGAAAACCTTCAGGTTTATGTAGCCGTACGTAAAACTTGAGTTACTGTGTCATATTTAATTAACAATTATGGCAAAAACATAAAAATATCTTGTAGCAGACGATGTAAATAAATTTGTTTAGTACTTTGGTATGATAAAATATTTTTAGTGCTTTCCTGTTTAAAATTATTTTAAAATGCATTTTTTCCTATTACCCGCTACAATCCTATCCTATGGTATTGTTTTCATCTTTTTAACCGACTTCAAAAAAAGGAGGAGGTTCTTAATTCGGTTGTATGTTTTTTTTTTGTGTTTGTTACCTCATATCTCCGTCATTTATGAACCGATTTGAAAAATTCTTCTTTTATCTAAATGGATCTACTTCCCGATTGGTTCCATAGAAATTTCATCAAAATCAGTTCAGCAGTTTGGTTTTGAAATCAAAATAGCTGGAAAAAATGTCATCCAAGTAAAAGAAATTGCGAAATTGATACTTGACAAGGATTTGTGTGTGATACGATAACTAAAAAGGGTAAAATAAAAACTTTTTTGAACACCAAAATCACGAAAGAAAACTGCCTTTGTGGAACACCCATGGAGACCGGAACAATACACCAAATTTAATAGACATTGCACAAAATATCTCTATTTCTATTTTTTCGGGTATAAATGGTAATATTGACCACTCTTATTAAGCCACTTTCTTTACTCTAAACCAGCCAGCCGTAAACAAGGAAAAACGCGACAGCGTGCACACACGCAACAAACACCCGTATGTTTACAAATTACGCGTAGCTTACGTTCAGAACCATTCATTACTTATTAGCGAACGCATAGGGCTTTTTCCGATTTTGACATCATGTTATGTCACTTGTGGGGTCCGGTTGCTGGGCTTAAAGTAGCCCAGCGCTGGACTAACAGGTACTAATGGGTCCACACTCCACTTCCTTGTGTAGATGTGAAATCTGACAACCTGTCTTACTAAAGGATATTGTGTTACCCGGTAACTGGGTTGGGCTGGCTGTGGTCTAGTGGGTGTAGCGCGACGGCTGAGCTTATGTCCTGGGTTTGATTCCCGGGTCGGACAACGTGTTATTGGGTTGTTCCGTCAGGTGTTTCTCAGTAACAGTCACCGAGTCTGGATTTGTGCTTGTTTGATGGCAATAGGCTCGCCAGCTATTACATGGGACTTAAAAATAACTGTACTGTGGGCGTATTATTAGGTACATCTCTACCTAACCTTTCAGGGAATACAGGCGTGATGTTATGTGGTATTAATCAAATTGCATGCCCAGTGCTCATTGATTGTCACATCTTCTTTTTTTTCTTTTCGTCTGGTGTCAGAGTTTTTATGCCGCCCATGGGCCTCTGACTTGTCTTTACACGCCGTCGAGAAATATCTCTCAGGCATGCTGGTTTCCTCACAATATTTTCCTTCACCGAAGCAAATGATATTATAGTACACATATCAGCCTCTGCCTGCCTTTTTCTAACTATTATGCGGTTGGCTTCCAGTCTAACTGGATGCAACTGAATACCAGTATTTTACATAGAGCGATTGCATATCTGACCTCCACAACCCAATCAGCACTGCGTTATACGATACTCATTGTTAAGACTGGTTGTCAGACTTTCGTGACACCGACTACTTGTTACGACTGTCAAAGATCTACAATACGCACATGAATCCGAAAAATCAGACGTGCGAGTCTTGGGTTCGAACTCGAGACCTATGATTGACGCATAGAAAACATATAAGCAAGCTGCTGTTCTTCGATGGACGGGTGGTGTGCGGAATGATATTAAAGAAAAAAGTAGTAAATGTTAACCTGACGGTTGACAGAGGAGAATGGACGACTGAAACGTTTTGCGACAAAGACATTCAAATATTTACGAGCGATAGACGGGACAAGTCGAAGAAAATCGTGATCCAATACTTTTTACTACTTAGTAATAAATCGGTCTTTCTAGTGTCATTCGCCCGCTTGTCAGGTAGCATTCGTGTGTCAAAATCGAAAATTTTGTGATCAAACTTATTGTATGAAAATATTCCTAATGTCCGCTCTATAAGTCTTTTAAATCTCTTTGTATTGCGACGACCCCAAGTGACATGGGACAAGGGCAGGTTGATGATGATGAAGCTCCTGTTCTTCTGTCAACTGATCACAGTGATATTTCCAGACTTTCAGTAACAGTTATAAGTAGAACGCAAATAATATCAAAGTAGCATGAAATGGCTAGATACGTTCTGTTTACTAAGTGTAATAGAAAACCCGTTTTATTGAAAAATATCGTCCATCGGAGCGTGAACTGATACGGGCCAAATCATTGCAATCTTTGCTTACTAACATACTGACCGTAATGGATAGGTATCATTACGCCTGCTATGCTGAAAGGTTGGGCAGAGGTGAACAGCGCCCATATTTCGCTATCATCATCTTCCCTTGTCCCAGTCTACTCGGGGTCGGCGCAACACGTTTTCTTCTTCCATTCTCCCCTGTCAGACGTCACGGCATCATTTACTCCTTTCTCTTTCATATCATTCCTCACAAAATCCATGTATCCATCCGCTAGTCATGTCTAAATCCCATGAAGAGCTCGTGGCTAAATAATAACAGCCGCACGGGTCGATCTACAAGGTTAAGCAGCGCTTGTCAAGATTGGTCCGTGGCGGACCGAAGTTTCCACCGTGCCTCGGAAAGCACGTTAAGCCGTTGGTCCCGGCTGTCAATTGTAGATCTTTGACAGTCGTTACACCTACCTAGTCAGTACCTAGTCAGTGGCCCGATAATCTGAAAACCAGTTTAACCATGGGGTATCGAATAAGCCAATATTTACTGGGTTGTGGAGGACAGACAGGCAGTCGCTCCATATAATATACTGGTACTCAGCTGCATCCGGTGAGACTGGACGCCGACCAGAACATAGTTGGGCAGGCAGATGATGGTTACTATATTTTCCTGTTTTAAAGGTGTCATTATGCTTTCAAATAATTGGTTGTGCTAAGTCATGGTTGTTTGGTAATCTCTATATCGTCGCTGTAGAATGATAACCTCGTATGTCCAGGAAACCAAACTTCACAGGAAACGAAAAAAACGTTTAATTTTGTCAATGTTTAAAATATTTTTACGTGCTTTTGTCTCATGTTTTGAATATAATAGATGGCACTAGTAGTCATATACTGGGTTCACAGTTTCGCCGTATTATAAAATACGTGGTTTTCATACGATTTTATAAAAAAAAAAAAGAATTTTTGACATACGAGGTATTCATTCTACAGCGACGATATGATGGATGTTCCACGGATCCAAATATATCCGCTGTGCATCCACCGCCAGTCTGTGGAATTCACTGCCAGCTTCTCTGTTCCCCAATCATTATAATTTGGATTTGTTCAAAGTTCTAATGAATCGGTTTCTTCTAGGCGCGCGTGCTCCACCCTAGGCCGCTTTACCGCATCACATCAGGCGAGTTGCGGCCAGACGCAAGCCTCTAACAGATAAAAACGAACTCGGTCCCCAAGAGATTACGGACAGCAACCACTTTCCGCCAACCAAGCCATCAACCTATGTCCCAACACCGCTCAGTGGACTCAAGTCCAAAGTACTGGTTGCTGCATACCCATCCGCTTGTGAGCTGTGCGTTGCGCCACTGACCCCGAAAACATCGCTTATGTAATGGACGAACTAGTCTTATAGGCAGTTTTTAGATAACTTCGGCCCGACTCGTTATGAGTGTAAAGTTGAATAGCTTTTGCCTGCGGCTTCGCCCGCGTGGAGTCATCGTTATTTGTCGAATGATCAGTTTTCAGACTAGAAAGAGGCTCGGCAGATGATTGTAAAGAGTAACCGTAGAGTTTCTTGCCGGTTCTGCTCCATACGAACCGGTTAATTTAAACCGTCATTTTTTGAAGCCTATATCTTCTGAAGTTTCATAAATTCTCATGCTTTGTTTATATTTTTAATCCTGTAGGCAGTTGGCTTCGTATACTGTATTCAGCTGCATCCCGTTAGGCTGGCTGCCGACCTCAACATAGTTGAGATAAGGCCCTGAACAAAGCGCTATGCTTCCACATGTATTGTGCGACCGCCAGTCTGCGGAATTCACTACCGGCCTCTGTTCCCTGATCATTATAATCTGTATCTATTCAAGGTTCGAGTGAATCATTTGCATTTAGGCACTCGTCCACCCTAAGCCGCGTCACCGCGCAACATCAGGCGAGTTGCGGCCAATCGCAAGAATAGAATAGAATATACTTTATTGTACACCAAAATTGATACAGAACGGTTTTACAAAAATTGATAATTTTATGGTTACAATGGCGGTTTTATCGCTGATAGCGATCTCTTCCAGACAACCTTTGGATGGACTGAACGAACATGAAATAGAAAAAAGGGGGGGTAGTCAGTGGTGTACTTACTGCAATTAATATACAAAATTTAATATAATACAAGTTATTTACTACTTATCATGTAATATAAATACAATGCATATAAATACAAATATATATATAAATATTAAATAAATATTTTGTTTTATAAAATAAAAATAAAAAAATATTACAGAGAAAGAAAATGATTTTCAACTAAGCTTTTAAAAGCAACGAGTGACTGAGCTTGTCTTACTGACACCTGCAAGCCTATCTAGAGCAAAACTGACCGCTTATCTCTCTCTGGACGCCCATTTTTTATTTTGTCTCTATGAAGGAACCATCATGACGTCGTTGGGGAGTTAATTTTTTTTTTAATCGTCATCATCATCCTGCCCTTGTCCCATGTCACTGCAACATGTTTACTGCTTCCGTTCCCGCCTGTCCATCTATCCATCCATCTTTGTTTAGCCTTCCTTTTTCTCTCCCTCTCCATTCATAAACATTTATATTAATTAACTAACTTATGCCCGTGGCGCCGCCCGCGTATATCTCGGTGATTATTCCCCGGGATCGTACTGCCGGCATAAAAATTAGCTAATCCAGGTTATAGACTGTCTGTATGCCAATTTCATCCAAATCTGTTCAGTAGTTTTGGCATGAAAGAGTAACAAACATCCATCCATCCTCACAAGCTTTCGCATTTATAATAGTAGTAAGATAGTCACATTGTATGCATTGATAACCGTCCTCCTCAGATGATGCCTAGACCGGGTATCAACCACGCGACCTCCCACTTTGAAAGTGAACTCATGTGCCATTTGAGCGCTTGTGAAATAGTTGTGTAGATTATGTTTCATGAGACATTTTGCAACAAGCAATCGCTGTATCATTATCCGATATCAAGTGGGTTCATGATTTTCCTCATTTCTGTCATGTTTTTCTCAGAATAGACAAATCAGTCTATATCGAGTCCACTGCTGGACACAGACCCCACTCTGTCACAGAGGCTATGTAGCCATAATCCACTACGCCGCCGGCACGGTGCGGATTGGTGGATGTCAACTCCAATCTCCTACTCAGAGCCTCGATAAGCAAGTTGTAAACTTACACACTGCTAATCATGAGGCGTTTGAGTCCTGAGTCAAAAAATAGAACCATTACTTTATATTGGTTATATTTTATTCCATGGAGTTTCTTGCCCATTCTTCTCCATGAGAACCAAGGTTTTGGAATGGGCAACTACAGTCCATTCACAGTTATTATGCCTGTGCCTGGACTGAAGGCAGCTTATTTATGGCAAAAGTGCCTTTCACGGGTCTATTTGAAGTAAATGGTTTGAGTTTTTTTTAGATTAGATTTATTTATTTTGTAAATCATGAGTATGGTATAAAGGTCTTATAATTAATGAGGTGGCTACATGTTCTGCCATTTAAGGCGTACAAAAATAGTCCCACTAGGCAAAAAATGCAAAAAAACATACGATAAAAAGAAATTAAAATTACAATGTCAAAATTCAATTCAAAATCACAATGTCAAAATCCAATTCTTAATCACAACGACAAAATTTAAATTCGTTTCAAAAATACAATGTCAAAATTTAAATTCAATTTGAATACACACTGACAATAAAACCAAATTAATTTACGCTTATTCAGAAATTCTATACAGGGAAAATATCATTTAAAAATTCATCTACGCTGTAATAGCACTTCTTTTTAAATTTGTTTAGAAGCATACATTTGATAATATCGGATATTTTATTATAAATATTTGGAGCGATACCAAAGAAACTATTTTCAATAAAGCAGTTTTGCACTTGTTTGAACATAACAAATTCTCACTTTAAAATAACAGTTTAAAATAATATTACGCGGTGTAGGATTAAGCAAAGCTGTTCCGGTAGTACAGCCAAATTTCGCCGATAATATTTTAGTTTTTGAGTTCCATGTAATCGGGGAAGACACTAGTCAAGTCATCAATCAGGCACAAATACCGACTCGGGGCTGTTACCGAGAAATTCCTGATAGAAAAACCCAATAACTAAAATCCAAAAAACTAAATAGTAGCGCTAGCGACCACTGGACCCACAAACTCGGTTGCAAATAAGTTAATTAATCTCCATCTACCCGGTTTCCCCCAGAACATTTCAAAACGCTTCACCCAGGCATCGAACTGACGTCAAATCCGCTCTTTAAAACCAATGACCGACGCAACACTGAATGATGAGAATTACTTGCTTATTTACAACAAGTTGAAAAGCATGAAATATAAAAACTGAATCAGTCGGTCATCGCAGTCGCGTGTTTTGATTGCGCAATTTGTGTGTATATTAATGTGCGCACACCGGCAACTTTTATCAACGATGTTGCCGGCAACAGTTGGGCACGTGATGCGGAGGAATGAGGAAAATGTCGTGAGGGAAGTTTCGAGTATGAATGTGGAAGGGTATACGAGTAAAGGAAGACCAAAGAAACGATGTATGGCAAGAAAAGAGGTGACTGCTGAGATGACGAGTAATAGAGAAGTATGGAAGAAGAAGACATGCTGCGCCGACCACGAATAAAATGGCATAAGGGCAAGAGAATGATGATGATGCTAACCACAGTTGCCGGAAGGGTATCCTGTTACTTAGTAACTGGGTTATCGAGGTCAGACTGGAAGCCGACCTTACATAGTTTAAAAGGCTAACCAAATAATTATGAACATCATCTGCCCAGCCTTTTCCCAAACTATGTAAGGGTCGGCTTCCAGTCTGACCGAATGCAGCTGAATACCTGTACTTTACATGGTGCGACTGCCTATCTAACCTCCACAACCCAGTTACCGGGTAATATGATAGCCCTTGGTAAGACTGGATGTCAGAATTTCGGCTTCTGAAGATCTACAAAGGACAGACGGGATCAACAGCTTAAGATGCTGTCCGAAGCACGGAGGAATTTCGGTATGTTATGATGGTCACCCATCCACGCACGGCTTTACTTTGAAGATTAACCCGTGCGGCTGTTATTATTTAGCCTCAAAATTGCTTTAATTATTTTGACAAAATTACTCTTAACTGCCATGCTCCTTAGATTCTGTATATCTAATATTTAGTTAATTAAGTTGCTGTGATGTGTCCAAAAACATGGTTCCCAAATCTCCAGCAACAATAATTTTTACACGTTGGCATCGCTTTATCGTTTAGTGTTGTCGGAACGTTCATATTTGATTATTGTTGCCCAGAATTGAGCGATTTTTGTTGCCCGTATGAATCCCAACGTGTGTCTCTTTGTTTAAATACCTACTATAATATTCTCGTCCGACATTTTAAAATGAGATGAATATTCAGATTTAGTATGCAAGAATTTCTATAACTGTTCCATGCATAGATACGCAATTTTAATCAGCTGACTGCCTTGTTAGTTTTTAGTGGTCGTAAGCGCAACTGTTGAGCTTTGGAGTCCAGGCTTCAATTCCCGCTTTGGAGATAGGCCTCTCCAAAACAAAAAAGTTCGACTCCCGCTTTGCAGATAAAACTGTGAGGGGTTCCCAATAAAAAACAAAACATATAGCAATCTGGAGTCTGAATTCGTGCCCAATTGTTGGCAATTAGGCGCGCCTCCGTTAATATGGGACTTTAACATAACTGCCGAAATGTGGGTGTACTAAACACCTCTGCCGGTCCTTCGGAGAAATGCAGGCTTGACACTTTTACTGACAGATAGCTGATTTTTAAGGAGTAACTTAGGATAATTTTATTAACCGACTTCAAAAAAAGGAGGAGGTTCTCAATTCGGTTGTATGTTTTTTTTTGTGTTTGTTACCTCATATCTTCGTCATTTATGAACCGATTTGAAAAATTCTTCTTTTATCTGAATGGATCTACTTCCCGATTGATCCCATAAAAATTTCATCAAAATCGGTTCAGCAGTTTGGTTTTGAAATAAAAAAAAGCTGGAAAAAATATGTCATCCAAGTAAAAGAAATTGCGAAATTGATACTTGACAAGGATTGTGTGTGATGCGATAACTAAAAAGGGTAAAATAAAAACTTTTTTGAAAAAAAAAAAAACGACTTCCAAAAAAAAACACTTTTTTGCAAAAAAGTTTTTATTTTAGAAAAAAGATTAGGGTACCGTCAAAAAAATTAAAACACATACAAATAAGGAAGTCATATATTATAACAATGTCTAAAGACTGACCAAACGGCCTATACGTAATACTAGTTTGTCAGCTGAGTTAACTGTATAATGTACAAAGAGAAAACTAGCATTTAATAAAACACGTGTTTTCTCACGTTTTTGATACAGTAACGAATTACATAAGGTCGAAATTGGTGTCGAAAACGTGTTTGGCTGAGAGTAGGTTAAGTATAATACTTATTATGATCCTTATTAATTTTTTAGTAGCCCACCGGTATCGGGAACAGGGTCCAAGCTACCGGCAGTCAGGGCTCCAGAGAGAGGAACCTCCTAACAATACGAGCCGTGTCCAGGAGTACCGCTTTCTGAATCAAGCACTTGATCCAGCCGCCTAACGAGAGCCTCCTCAGGTATTGGTCGAGGCTCTTGGCAATTAAGCCATGGGCTGAAACGACTATCGGCACAATGATCGCCGTGTCCACTTCCCACATGTCGACAACCTCGCGAGCCAAGTCAAGATACTTGATTTGTTTATCTTCCTCGGCTTTCACGAGGTTCCCGTCATGCGGGACCGTTATGTCAACAATCATTGCGCGCCGCTCTGATCGATCCACCACCACTATATCAGGCTTGTTGGCCACAATAGTCCTGTCAGTGATGATGGATTGATCCCAGTACAGTGTGATATTGCCATTTTCGAGAACTGGGTCGGGCACATACCTATAGTATGGCACTTCCGATTCCACAAGGTTGTATTTTAGAGCAAGTTGCTGATGGATAATCCTGGCTACAAGGTTGTGTCTATGCAAGTACTCACCGTTAGCTAGACGAGAACACCCGGAGATAATGTGTATTATTACAATGTTAGTAAGTATAATCACCGTATAACGTTCCCACAGCTGGGACACAGACCCCCTCTCTACGAGAGGCAGTGGGCTGTGCTCGAACACGAGGGCGCAGCGCGGGTAGCTAGATGTCACATCTCTTCGAGATCTTAGTTTAGGACACGCCGGTCTCCTCACGATGTTCTTCTTCACCGTTTTGAGAGCAGTTCTGATGAAAATAATATTCTACATTTAACTAATAGGTAATTATCGTTTAAATGTGTGACATATCTTTATATTCTATGCTTCTATACATGTAATAAATCTTTAGACGTGACGTTTTTGTACATTGAAAATATTTAAAAAAAAAATAGTAGGGGTGTTAAAGGATAATAAACAGAACCCATTTCTACTATTTTTAGAATTTTTGTCTGTATATCTGCAGTTTAAGAGTCTACGGCTATGTTTGTTTGTTTAAGTATCACGTGAAAACTACAAAACTAATGCGGTTAGTTTTAATGCACAAGTATTGTGCGTAACTTAGAAAAGGTACTAGTTTTTGTTTCATTGCAATCCGTTAATCAAAAGATATACGAATTTAAAGTGTTCAAGAAGCAATCATCATCATTACTTAAGATACATACAACGACATCTATTGAACCAAAATGGTACTAATGAATAAACGTGCTCACAAGATCACTTTTGAATCGACTGCCCGAGTTTTTACAAAAGTTATAATAGCAAAAGGCGCTGCTTTGAAAACCTACATAATATAGAGTGATTGTTCGATCACTCTCCGTGCATTATGTTGTAGCAGTTTAACTCCGTGCTCGATAGATGGCATTGTGCATTTGACGCCAGTTTCTGAATCGCTGTGTTAAGATTTTCCATGAACGAACTAAACTCACGGCAGTAGTAGTGTAGTAGTGTGGTTGCAAATTTTGATTGATTAATCTCCTAAATCTATACATAGACATTATTTAAATTGTATAAATGCAAAACGATGTTCCGAAATGGCGCAACAACTACCTACTGCATGTGTGCTACTGTTCACATTTTGCACAAATATTCCTTTCTTAAAAGTTTATTTTTACAAATATTCCATTTGGAAAAATAGGCTACCATTTAAAGGCTTCTTCAAAGAAAAAAGTAGCCTATATATTATTACGCTATGTGCTTGAGGTGGTTCATTATGCCCGTATTCTTCAATTGCTTGTCATTTTAGTCATGACAAGCATGAGAACGGCTATTCATATATTATATCAACAGAATAAACGACCTAGCGGTTTCATACCGCTCTGTAAAATACGTGGTTGCAAGTACGAGCCCAATATTAATTTCACTCTTTGTGATTTGTTTGAATATTTTTTGATGCTGTGAGATTTCCTTTTTTTTGTATTGATATCGTTGAACTTCTATTTTTCTTCTACAATTTCTTCATAAAGTAATAGGGTATGGAAGAAGCAGACATACCGAGCCGACCCCAAATAAATTGGGATAAGGGCAGGAGAATGATGATGATGATTTCTTCAAAATCCAAAAAATAGTATAGAGGACAGATTCAACCAAAAGACAGATGATAAGTACACATGTTCTTGCTGTAGTATAAGTATTTTTCTTTCTGTAATTGCAAGAGAGCGTCTTTTTTAATTTTGAAGGATATTAACCGTCGGGTTTGGGTTGAGACCCAAGATAGATCATGAGTTGCATGTATTTGCTTTCGTTCATAAACTTCTTCTTAGCGTGCCGATGGCAATCTAAATTGATTCCCCCCAGAAATTGACTATGAGTTCCTTTAACACTTAAAACAAAAGATGTACTAATAGGTCTTAGTTTAAATTAACAGTTAAGTCAGTTAATTTGTATATTATTTGTAAGTAGAGGATTTTAGGAATATACTATGACTTCACGTTCCCATGTAATGTACTCTGCCAATGCCTAAAGAATACGCGGTCAAGTGAGCGAAGCCGCGGGCACAGCTAGTTATAAATAAATTAAATTAAAGCGGTTATAGCGCAGTGGTTACAGAGTCGTTGGCTAGCGTGAGCTCGCGAGTTTGATGTCAACTCGTTGTACCGCGAACCCATTCTTAAAGTAGCATCTTTCCGTATGTTCTGATCAGTCCAATCATAGTTGGAGTGAAAAACTTGAAACCATGGATTCGCATGCTGAAGTGGCAATGTGTCTAGAACATCACGCCTATAATCCCCGAAGGGTTAGGCAGAGGTTTACCTAATAGTACACCCACATTTCGCCAGTTTTGTTTAAGTCCCATGTAATAGGGGGCGAGGCTATTGCCAAGAGCTGTCTAGGTCGCTACGTACTCGTCGGACCAAATTCAAGTCATCGATTACAGAAAAAAAAAGCGTGGAACGTAGAATTTTCACACATCTGCGTAACCTCTTCTGAACTATGTTGTGGTTGGTGGGCTTCCAGACAACCCAACTGGTTAGGCTGCTGCTCCATAGGAAATACTGGTACAATACATCTAAACAATGCAATTAATGAAATTGACGTGTCAGTTTGTAATTTAAAACAATAACAGTTTTTTACTAAATCCCTACATATTATATAATTTGATACGGTACCTACTTATCACAAAAAAAAAAAACATTTATTTTTAATTCTTGCCTGTCTGTCTGTCAGTCTGACTGTCAATTTGTTTGTTCCGGTTAATTTCCGAAACGGCTGGGCCGATTTGGACGGGACTTTTACTGTCAGATAGCTGATTTTATTAGGAATAAGTTAGGCTTTTATTTTAGAAAAAGAATACGGGACACTATCCAGTGCAAAAAAAAAAAACCATGAAATTGTTAAAGAAAATCCGATTCAAATAGGGAAGTTTTATTTTATAATAATTTCGCGCGGACGAGATCGCGGGCAACAACTAGTATTTAATAAGAAGCTACTGTCAGCCAGCCCTCCACAACCCAGCTGGTCTGCTAGGTAAACAAATGCTTCTTCTTCGTGTCGATGACAACTTAAATTGACTCAGCCCAAAATTTGGCGACGAGTTTGGCACTTTCAGTAGCGTCCATCAGCTCCTGTGATGTGCAAACAACAGGACAGGCAGGACACGATATCAAGTGTCCCATCGTATGTGGGGCAACACCACAAATCCCAACATTGCCCAATGGGTAGGCAATGTTGCCTCGGCACAATACGTATAATGTAGGTAATAAGCATTATGTAGGAACATGCGCGCGCGCAGGGCAGTGAAAGTAGATTCGCTTCATTACGTACGTAGTGAGGGGACACGGTTGTTGATGTCGATAGTTTGGTGTGAGAGTGTCGATAGTTTTGTGTCATTGGGGTCGATAGTCAACTTTACGGTTTTTTTTTTCATTTGGCAGCATTTTTATCTTGTGACAATGGAAAAGGAGAGAAATTTCCCTCTCCATTCAACTCATGTCTTAATATTCATCCAATACATTGAGTCGTAACACAATGTATTACATAAATAGTAAGATGTTCCTACGGTCATAAAAAAGTGTGTAAAACATTTAATCAAATATCTGTAGTGCGGATAATAACATAAATTCCACTATATTATTGAGTTTAAACAATTGAATATTACAATGGAATGGTTGTTAGTAACTTAATAGACATTTTACTAGTTTTTTGTTGAACTATTGCTGTTAAATACCGTGAAAATGGTAATTTCATAAATAAAAACATAACATAACGCTATACGGGTTGGAAAGAACACCGATGCGAAAACCGAAATCACATACTTATTTTGAACCCCCCATATAGAAATTTTTCATCGGTTATAAAAAAAAAACTTTATTGCAAAAAAAAATCGACTTCCAAAAAAAACACTAAAACGTGGAAAATAACTTTACTTTCAGAAGTCGGTGACTATTGTTTGTTTCATTGACTTTTTTTGCCACCGACTTCCGAAAGTAAAGTTATTTTCCACATTTTAGTGTTTTTTTTTTTGGAAGTCGGTTTTTTTGCAATAAAGTTTTTATTTTACCCTTTTTAGTTATCGCATCACACACCACAAATCCTTATCAAGTCTCAATTTTGCAATTTCTTTTACTTGGATGACATATTTTTTGCAGCTATTTTGATTTCAAAACCAAACTGCTGGACCAATTTCAATGAAATTTCTATGGGACCAATCGGGAAGTGGATCCATTCAGATAAAAGAAGAATTTTTCAAATCGTTTCATTAATGACGAAGATATGAGGTAACAAAAACAAAAAAAAACCATACAACCGAATTGAGAACCTCCTCCTTTTTTTGAAGTCGGTTAAAAAAAGGTGTTGCATACATTTTCACAGTGTAGGTATTGCATTTTTGTAAGACACAGCTGTTTTTATTATAACCGCCGAAAAATTTCTATGGAGGGGGGAGGTACAGAATGATGTGCTGAGTATGTGGTTTCTGTTTTCGCGTCGGTATCCCTTCCACCCCGTATGACCTTGATAATTGATGCAAACAAACCACGTTCACAGCTCCTGTGTCTTGTACAAGCGACGCAGATGATTTAATCACTCACATCATCAACTAGAGTAGAGAGTGCTAGTTACAGAGATATTCTAGTTAACTCCTGCTAGTTACTGGGGTCAAAGTTCCAACTTTTTCACAAGTTTAAAAAATATTTAACTTTGCCTTAAATACTTCCATGAACCCTGTACTATTCAATGCACCCATCAGGTGGGTTACCATGATCTGTTAGTGCAGGAACGAAAGAGATGGCGCTATCTACTGTCACTTTCTCACTCTCGGGATAGTACTAAAACATTCCTGCACTAACAGATCATGGTAACCCTCCACTACAATGTTTTGAGCGGGTTACATTGAGTCCTACCGTAAAACATGATTTTTCACCCAACAAAAAGGGTTGTGATACTTAATTTGATGTATAGAATGCTTGTGTGACAATTTCGTGAAGGGTCCGTTTACCTGTATTATAAGTATTTGAAATATGAAAATTTTAGTTAAAATCTTATCGATATCGAAAACACCAACGAAAGCGTGTCCCCTCACTACTACCAAACCGGTCTGCAGTATAATCGCGTATATAGACAACGTTACGTCACTTCGTGCCATCGCTTCGTAATACATTACCCGCTTTTTTTCAAGTCGGTCTATTTGTGTTGGGAAACTCTACTGTGGTGAAATTAGGTAGACGATGTTGCTTTTACCTGTTAAATGATACGATATAAGCCAATATAAACCTGAGACCAAATAGATTTCTGGAATAAGAAGATTACTTCGTATCTTTTTATTCCAGAAATCTATTTGGTCTTTATGCTGAAAATTTGACCATCATGATCTACCAGCCTTTTCCTAACTATGTTGGGGTTGGCTTCCAGTCTAACCGGATACAGCTGAATACCAATATTTTACAAAGAGTGACAGCCTATCTGGCTTCCACAACCCAGTTAGTACTGGGTAATACGATACCCTTTGGTAAGAATGGTTGTCAGTCTTTTAGGCCACTGACTACCTGTGACGACTGTTAAAGATCTACAAAATATGACAGCTGCGACCAACGGCTTAACGTGCTTTCCGAGGCACGGAGGAAACTCGCATGCTGCACTGACCACTGACCACTACTAAGTTTAGATTAAGATACATAACTGTATCTTCGTTTATAAGTAAGGTACCTACCCACCTACGTAAAATGTCCTACATCACTAAGCTATTTATCTTTGGATGCGGAAGGTGAAGAGCCGGATGAAGTGGCGCAACTCGGGAGATCGGACAGGCCTATAGGGTTCTCAGTATTATGGTTCAGCGACCAACAGCTTAATGCGCTTCATGAGACACGGTCACAATAACAACTTGCAAATTTCAATAAAAAACAAATCGCACGACCTGGGATTCGAACCTTGCTTGCTTCCGTGCACCACTAGATCTATCGAGCAGCAGTTCTGCGGAATAACCCGAGTGACATTAACATCTAGCGGCAGCTTGCAGAACTACTTATAAAATGTAATTACTTAAATCATTGCTTATTTGCTATCCGCTACCTACAAGCCGTTCAACAGCTCTTCTATTGCCATCTATTATCGCAACAAAAGCTTCGCCATTCTGCCACGAGAGGGCGTTAAAAATCAATCAACCGTCAGCAATGTAGCCATTGTCAAACGGTTGAACTATTCCTAAACTGCTATCTTCAATGGAGTACCTCTACTCACCGCTAGGTGGCGTTAAAAATCGCCATGGATAAAATTGCGAATAAGAGGAATTCTTTAATTTCGACATTATTTATTCTGTTAAATGGCGTAAGACATATTTATGATACTGTTATTAGTGTTACGTCAACGAGTCCAATTCAATGCATGTCTCAGCGTGAACATGAATCAACAAACCAATAGTTTTAACTATTCGCCACTAGATGGCGGTAAACCACCATCTACATAATTGCATAAGTGCAATTCTACAACGTGATCAATATTGCGACATTATTTGCGTAAAACATTTTTATGACGCTGTCTTACGTCAGAACGGTCAGACGATCCGATAAAACGCATGGTCGGGCGCAAATTTGATTCTCTGTGAAGGTCGGAACGTATCTTGTGTGTAAGCAGTATCTTTCTTTGTAAAATGTGCCTTTCAACCTATCGTCACCGGCAGAGGTGTTACGAAAGAGATGGATTATAGACAGCGTGTATGCGCATTGTCGTACAATGATTATTTAGATATTTAATGTCGAATTTAGGGTATTGGGTGTGTATTGTTTGTTGTCAGTGTATGCGAATATTATGAAGAGGTAAAATTTGTTTGTGAGTTTGTTTTTTCTGCAACGACTTTCAAAATAACAGATCTCTTTTTTTTAGTTTTTAGCTTAAGTTACCACTTATGTTTGTAAATGTTGTTTCACCTGTTATTGGCAACTGTATAAGCCTATTACTCATTACCACTTTATTTTATAATTTATATACAGAAGCTGTTGGTGTACGTTTTTATTAATAAATAAATAAAATCTGTAGGCTCACCCAGTTCGTACGAACCCAGTCCAAAGGTCGGAATGTAAACTACGGACAACCGAAGGCCTTACTAAAGACCGAACGTTAGCCTGAGATTTAGAGCGAAGCCTAGACTTAAATGTGAACTAACATTATGTAAATTTGGTTCAATTTGGTATGAAACGCTACTGTACCTGACTTGATTGAAGTCAAAGTTCGTTAAATAGGTGTTGGCCTTAACCGCGGTTTAATAATGAGGTTCAAACACGTAATATTAGAAAGTAGAGATGAATTAAACTATTAACGGTGCGACATTGAGATTGGCACGGCTTTGCGGATTGTATTGAGTAGAATTCTGTTTATTTGCCCGAGTTTTTGATTTTTGTAACCTTCCTTCTTTTCTTTCTTTGTCGTGTGGTTAGTGCCTAACCTGGTTTCACAGTTTTTATGTCGCCCATGGATGCCCAGTTTTTATGTCGGACTCGCGCACTGAGGGTTCCGCACAACAGAGACGAAAGCCAATTAAAACATATCGATCTACGTGACACACAAATCACTGCGCTTTGTGGGTTTTTCAACGATGGACTCAGCGCTGAGAGTTTAAATTCGAATGGTGCAAGATCACGCCTGTGGTCCGCGAAGGGTTAGGCAGAGATACACCTAATAATACCTACACCCACTTTTTTTACCATGTTTTTGAATCCCATGTCACATGGGGCGAGTCTTTTGCCATCAACCGGGCACAAGTCCAGACTCCGTGGCTGCTACTGAGAAATTCCTGATGCAAAAATCCAATAACTATTTGCCCGACCCGGGAACTGAACCCGGGGCTCATGCTCAACAGTCGCGATTGCGGCCACTAGACGAACGAGGCAAAAATAATGCAATATCCAGGAGGTACTCAGCTGCATGCAGCTAGACTGAAAGCTGACCCCACCATGGTTGGGCAAAGGCAGGCAGTTGATGATACATTTCAGCGGTCATTCCTGTGGAGCCCAATAAGCTGTTGCCAAAGAGTCAGACAGATAGACAGTCAGTCACCCTAGAAACGTCTGTCGGGAACGTTCCTTGGTTCTACAAGGAACGTTCCCGAAACCAGCACTCTCAGATACTTATTAGTTAAGAGCGTTTACGTCTATCGCGCGAAGTCAAGTTTAGGTAATTCAATGCATTTTTTACGCACACAAAAGCGCGCGAGCCTGTGTGCATAGCGCTGGCGCGTTCTCTTGCGCTATAGTCAAACTAACCCACTATGATCCGTTCGAGTGCAATTGTTGTAGTAAAATTTAATTTGAATTTGAATTTGAACGTACACGGATGACTAAAGTACGAGTGCATAAAATAAGTATTCAATAATATATTGCAAGTATAGCTATAGTTATGATTAATATTAAAGTCGTTTTTTAGTTATTCAAACATGAATTTGTTGATCTAAACTTTAGAAAGAAACCGAACTTCGTTAATTATTATTGATTTGTGATTGATTAATAAATATTTCTTATTCTATTCAAATAAATCACTTTATACGGATTTACTTACGTTTATTTTATATTATATTTTAACCTGACGCGATGTTCCTCTTAGTGACACCTCTTATGAGGGAAATACAATAGGTTGGCGTTAACTTTAAAAACAATTTATGTTCTTATTTACAAAAAAATAAGTAAAAGTTTTAATAAATAAAATTCGTAGGTAAAAAAATAGGGTAGATATTGGTTGTCACTAAAAATATTGTCAGTCATCAAAAATAATAATAAAAAAATTTAATCATCAAAGTACCAAGATTTTTTAATCACACTATAAACGTCCGCTATCCTTCCAAGTACGACTAAGGTCAACTCGGGTCAGGCAGAGCGCCGAGCGACATATCCTCTCTCTAGAAAGCCTCGCGGCGGACTGATTTGAAATTGCTCGCGCGCAGTGATTTATAGTAGTTTTCAAATATTTATAGAAAAATAATCACTGTAAATTATTTGAAATTTTAAATTGGATGTTTTAAAGCATATGTTCTTCTATTATATTATGCTATTATTATATTAAATCAAGTAAGATATATCGGTGAAAAAATCATTTTAATTCCTTAATATTTCACATTGTTTGAACTTTAATTTCTTATATAAAGAAACCTAAATCAAAAAATTTTCTTCTCCAACTATATTCCTTAGGATCTTAGCAATAGGTAAAAAAAAAATCTAATTAGGTTTGCCAGTGGTTTCCTATAATTAGAGCGTCGAAACTGACGCTGAAAGGGAAATTAAGAAAACCTCTGTTGAGTTATCTTGATAGAATTTACCAATACTCTATTAATTGAAATATTTTTCTCTCCAACTATTGAGACAACGAAATTTCCTAAAGTTATTAGTAATTATCATTTTTGTAAAATAAAGGGTTGATGGTATTAAAGGGTTTGAAAAGTACTGTTTTGGAGTCAAACAGCGCATGGACGGCGTAAACGCTCTTAAGAGCGTTTACGTCTATCGCGCGAAGTCAAGTTTAGGTAATTCAATGCATTTTTTACGCACACAGAAGTGCGCGTGCCTGTGTGCATAGCGCTGGCGCGTTCTCTTGCGCTATAGTCAAACTAACCCACTATGATCCGTTCGAGTGCAATTGTTGTAGTAAAATTTAATTTGAATTTGATTTTGAACGTACACGAATTACGAAACTACGAGTGCATAAAATAAGCATGTCGGAGAGAGCGATAACTTTTAAACATCAAGTTGCTGATTTGACCATTGTAGTAGGGGTAAACGCCGTGACGTCAGATGTTGTTTTAATGGCGGCACGTGGACAGAGTCGTTTTGTAGAGTGGGGATTGTGCCGAGATCACTTTTGCTCGGAACTCCAACCAAGTCACTCCTTCAGAACGAAACTGTCGGTTTGCCCATTTTGTGGAGATTATTTGTTAGTGTTATTTAATGTAAATTTGTGTTAAATAATAAACTGTGATTTTTGTGTACCGAAACCGAAACTATTATTTTAACATTTCATCATGAACCCGGTACCACCGAACCCTAATGACAACGGCGCTATCGCTCAGCCATCGCTTACGCCGTCAAGCATTTAATAATATACTGCAAGTATAGCTATAATTAATATTAAAGTCGTTTTTTAGTTATTCAAACATGAATTTGTTGATCTAAACTTTAGAAAGAAACCGAACTTCGTTAATTATTATCAATTTGTGATTGATTAATAAATATTTCTTATTCTATTCAAATAAATCACTTTATACGGATTTACTTATGTTTATTTTATATTATATTTTAACCTGACGTGATGTTCCTCTTAGTGACACCGCTTATAAGGGAAATACAATAGGTTGGCGTTAACTTTAAAAACAATTTATGTTCTTATTTACAAAAAAAAAAAAATAAGTAAAAGTTTTCATAAATAAAATTCGTAGGTCAATAACAGGGTAAATATTTGTTGTCACTAAAAATATTGTCAGTCATCAAAAATAATAATAAAAAAATTTAATCATCAAAGTACCAAGATTTTTCAATCACACTATAAACGTCCGCTATCCTTCCAAGTACGACTAAGGTCAACTCAGGTCAGTCAGAGCGCCGAGCGACGTGTCCTCTCTCTAGAAAGCCTCGCCGCGGACTGATTTGAAATTGCTCGCGCGCTGTGATTTATAGTAGTTTTCAAATATTTATAGAAAAATAATCACTGTAAATTATTTGAAATTTTAAATTGGATGTTTTAAAGCGTATGTTCTTCTATTATATTATGCTATTATTATATTAAATTAAGTAAGATATATCGGTGAAAAAATCATTTTAATTCCTTAATATTTCACATTGTTTGAACTTTAATTTCTTATATAAAGATACCTAAATAAAAAAAAATTCTTCTCCAACTATTTTCCATAGGATCTTAGGAATTGGTAAAAAAAAATCTAATTGGGTTTGCCAGTGGTTTCCTATAATTAGAGCTTCGAAACTGACGCTGAAAGGGAAATCAAGAAAACCTCTGTTGACTTATCTTGATAGAATTTACCAATACTCTATTAATTGAAATATTTTTTTCTCCAACTATTGAGACAACGAAATTTCCTAAAGTTATTAGTAATTATCCTTTTTGTAAAATAAAGGGTTAATGGTATTAAAGTGTTTGAAAAGTACTGTTTTGGAGTCAAACAGCGCATGGACGGCGTAAACGCTCTTAAGGAACGTCTTTTCCAAATCGTCATCACTCTCCTGCACTTACCCCAATTTATTTGGGGTCGGCGCAGCATGTTTTCCTCTCCCATACGTCTCTTTCATCTCAGCAGTCACCTCCTTTCTAGCCATATCATCCTTCACACAGCCCATCCATCGTTTCTTTGGTCTTCCTCTACTCTTATAGCCATCTACATTCATACTCCACATTATCCTCACTACATTTTCCTCATTCCTCCGCATCACATGTCCATACCACGAACGATCATGCCTGCCTTTTCCCAGCTATGTTGGGGTCGGCCTCCAGTCCAACCGGATGTAACTGAATACCAGTATTTTACATGGAGCGACTGACTATCTGACCTCAACAACCCAGTTTGTACTGGGTACAATACCCCTTGGTAAGACTATACCACGATAACCGATAATAAATCAAAAGACTGGTCAGAACTTTTGAAAAGACATTGTCCCCATTCTGAGTGAGCCGTGGGCTGGTGGGAGTGGCTGCGTGTGTTACAACGATACAGGTATTTTGAAGGTTATCGAAATCAAAATATTTTGAAATGGTGAGATTTTGCTAGCTATTGTGGGTTCGAACAAAGACATTTATTTGTGTTATTTATTTCATCACCAATATAACATAAGCACCAGAAAGGGAGAAGGGCGACGAGGGTTGATAAGATTTTCCAACATAAAATGGCTTCGTAATTGGACAACGTGAAGTATGACGGGAAAGAAAAATACATTAAAATTTACATTTAATAGTGACTTCTAGAACGAGGTCGTATAATTATTTAGTACTGCCGCGTTAGTTTCATATCTAGTTTTAGAGGAGATCGTAGCTAAGAACAACAGCCGTTCGAGTCAATCATTAGGTTAAGTCGTGGATGGGTGACCGCCCATTAATTAGAGTTACCTCCGTGGCTCGGAAAGCACATTTGTAGATCTTTGACAGCCGTTAAGTAGTCAGTGGCCCGAAAGTCTGAAAACCAGTCTTAGCAAGGAGTATCGTATTACTCAGTATAAACTATCAGCTATCAGGTTAAACTATCAGCCGATCCCAACATAGTTGGGAACAGGCCTGGTAAATGATGATGAGTTTCAGATCAAGAACCACTATTGTATTGGGGTCTTCCTGTAATGATAGTGTGTAAGTTTAATAATAATAAATAAATAAATAAGATTGCTGACGCAAATTCTTGAGCGTAATATTTCCTAGCTTTAGCGAAATGTTACTTTGTAGCTATGAACCTACGCATGTCTAAAAAAATAAAAACTTTTTTGCAAAAAAAAACCGACTTCCAAAAAAAACCCTAAAAACGTGGAAAATAACTTTACTTTCGGAAGTCGGTGGCAAAAAGTCAATGAAACAAACAATAGTCACCGACTTCCGAAAGTAAAGTTATTTTCCACTTCTTTAGTGTTTTTTTTGGAAGTCGGTTTTTTTTTGCAAAAAAAGTTTTTATTTTACCCTTTTTAGCTATCGCGTCACAGACAAATCCTTGTCAAGTATCAATTTCGCAATTTCTTTTACTTGGATGACATATTTTTTCCAGCTATTTTTATTTCAAAACCAAACTGCTGAACCGATTTTGATGAAATTCCTATGGGACCAATCGGGAAGTAGATCCATTTAGATAAAAGAAGAATTTTTCAAATCGGTTCATAAATGACGAAGATATGAGGTAACAAACACAAAAAAAAATACAACCGAATTGAGAACCTCCTCCTTTTTTTGAAGTCGGTTAAAAAGAGGTAACTGAGTCACATCATCGAGCTTAATTACCAAAAACCCCAGCAGTCTAAGTCAAACCACAAACCTAGCACGTTAACATAAACGTAACGCTTGCACTACAGGTTCTAATTGACCTGACCTTGGTGTATGAAGAAATACGTTTGACATGACGACTCATAGAATTCACACTAAACTACAGTCAACTGCACGGCTTTAGAAAAACCAGTTATCAACCGACTTCTTAAAAACGAGGTTATGTATTCCACCAGCATCTTTTGTTATTTTCATGTATGTTCACCGATTTCTCCGTGATTACTGGGCCGATTTAAGAGGTTTTTTTTTTCACTTGATAGAGGAACCTTGCGCTGTGGTCCCGTATAAGTTTTATTTACTTTGCTTCGGGACAGTTATCTTCTATAATATGCATTTTGTTTTCTTCGTCTATGTGGATGATGTGCTAATAACCTCTAGTTACAATGTAAATTGATACTTGACCAGGTTTTGTGGGACATACCACAACTAAAAAGGATGAAAGAAAATAACTTTACTTTCGGAAGTCGGTGGCAAAAAAGTCAATGAAACCAACAAAATGTCATCGACTTCCGAAAGTAAAGGTATTTCCACTTTTTAGTGTTTTTTTTTTGTTGGAAGTCGGTTCTTTTTTTTGTAAAATAGTTGTCATCGTGCGACAACATCACATATGTTATTTTCGAAGAGTTACGCAGAAGTGTACCTAATATAGTACGCCCACATTTCGCTACTGTCTTATGTTTAAGTACCATTAAATAAAAGGCGAGCCTTCTGCCACCAACCGGGCACAAATCCAGACTCCGTAGCTGCTACTGTGAAATTCCTGACGAAAATGATAAATGATAAATGATGTTTATTTTGCAAATAGGTTTTTACAAACACTTTTACACGTCTTCTTTTTTAAAACTAGATGAGGCCGGTGTATCGTACCTGACTACTCTGAGAAGAAACAACCGAAACAAACTCAGAGGTCATAGTCTCTTTTAAGGTCCAGACATAATCTTGATAAACTCACATGAGGACTATGCAGATGAGTGTCTGAGATGGTCTTTTGAAGAAAGAACCACACAGATTTGAGTGGAACTGTCCAGCCAGTGCAAGCATTTGTCAGTTATCGTGTAGCTCGACTCATAACTCAAGGAGCTCAACGAAACGGCGAACAATACCAAAGAAAGGACATTTGTGTAGGTCGCTTATAGTACTCAAACTGCCAGACAATAGTAAAAACAAACAAAAAACGTAAAAATTACCCACATTGTCCTCACATAAAAAATCAAAAATCAAAAATTTCAATAGGACCTTTCCTGACCTGAGAATCGAGCCCAGGACCGCATGCTCAGCAGTACCGTCTGTGATCACTAGACCGAAGAAGCGGCGAATTAAATAAAGCTCTCAAAGTCCAATTATTGTTCCTATGTTAGTGTGATTGACCGTATTGTGCCGTTTGATTTGGGAATTCCACACATTATGGGAAATTTTTAATATTGCGAGAATTGCTATCCGCAAGGTTGGCAGATTGTGGTCAGCCTGTGGTTCAATGCTTATGAAGAGAATTATCGTGTATTCTATTATATGTGATGGAGACTCATAGAGGACGAGCTCGTGGCTAAATAACAACAGCCGCTCGGGTCGATCTTCAGGTTAAGCCGCGCTTGCCTTGGTTGGTCCGTAGATGGCTGACCACCCATTACATACCGAGTTTCCTCCATGCCTGGGAAAGCACGTTAAGCCGTTGGTCCAGGCTGCCATTTGTACATCTTTGAAAGTCATTACAGGTAGTCAGTGGCCCGAAAATCTGACAACTAGTCTTATCAAGGGGTATTGTATTAACCAGTGCAGATTGGGTTGTGAATGTCAGATAGGCAGTCGGTCCGACCTAAAATACTGATTTTCAGCTGCATCTGGTTAGACTGGAAGCCGACTCCAACATAGTTGAGAAGAGACAGGCAGATGATGAAGTTATCATTAAAATAAATGTAGGTATTAATGAAGGAGCCGTTAAAATTGGTACCGTTGACTTCCTAGCTACTCGTAGTTTAGCTAACTTACAGTTTACAACATAATAAATTTAAAGGTTAGGAAAGAAAATACTGCATAAGAGCTAAGAAAATGATGGCGATACAACAGTTAATATTAGACCAGTTATTTTGCTAGCAACAGATGTCGCAAATGATAAAGCAAACATTAATTTATCGACAGAACTTAATCATTATAAACTTATTTATTATCATTTGTATGTAATTGACTTTTATTCTCGTAGCAGTTGGGTTTCTAAATAATTATAGGGCTGTTTTAAGTCGGTGCAGTATTTCGTGCGCGGAAATAAACGAAATAATAAATATCTTTGATGCCGTAAAGGATAAGTAGTCATCATCTGTCAGACAGCTATATCGTTATGTATATGTATTATGGATTGAGCAAAATGTCGTGAGTAAAGTTTTGAGTATGAATGTGGATAGGTATAGGAGTGGAGGAAGACCAAAGAAACGATGGATGGACTGTGTGAAGGATGATATGACTAGAAAGGAGGTGACTGCTGAGATGACGAGTAATAGAGAAGTATGGAAGAAGTAGACATGCTGCGCCGAATCCAAATAATTTGGAGTAAGGGCAGGAGAATCAGAATGACTGCCTATCTAACGCCCACAACGAAACTACTGAACTTAAGGTCCCATTTTCGATTCCCAGGTCGGGCAAAGTTGAATTTTCCTTTAAGGAATTTCTCACTTGCAATACCCCCCTTTTACTTGGGATTTAAAAACAACTGACGAAATCGAAATGTGAATCGTTAAGACTAAAAGTGCTTAACTATTGAAATTTCAACACTGGCGAAGATTACGACAAAATACCTAGTAATTTTAACGATAATAATAAAATATTAATCCTTAGTAAGCTGTTCATTAATAATGTTGCAATAAAACAATAGGAAGTTATGAACAAACCGGATGGGTAATGGCTTATAGTGAAAGCATACGTTGGACAAAATTATAAATGCATCGCTCCACAACAGACCACAGCTAAGCTACGCACGTGTATAGCTTCGCTTTGTATAATATTGTAGGATTGTCCAATGCATAATCTACTGTCTGCTTTCCATTTTTACTATCACTGGGTATATCTAAACAAAACATAACATCACGCCTGTAATCCCCGAAGAGTAGGCAGAGGTGTCCACATTTCGTCAGTTATGTTTAAGTCCCATGCAATATGGTGAACCTATTGCAATAAACGGGGCACAAAATCGTGGCGGCTACTAGGACATTCCTGATGGATAAACCCAATAACACTTTGCCCGACCTGAGAATCGAACCCAGGAGTTCATGCCCAATAGTCGCGCTTTCGACTACTAGACCAACTAGCCAGTGTTACTATAATGTCGGCGTTGGCCATCCTGGGTATATCCTGCAAAGAGCTCGGCACCAGCAAAGAGAGGCCTGTACCCAGCAGTGGGTGAAGTCGGGTGACGATGATGATGAGGATGGATGGATTGCTGCCAGCGACACATCCATCGATCCATCAGAAAACCTTCCACATGGGCACGCGTTGCCGTGGCCGACTTGGAAATCTCTAAACAGATATCGAACCCAAGTCGGCCGGAGCATCTCTGTAAATGGAACCCGCATTTGCTGAATTGTCTTTGCTCCGGCCTGCATGGACGGCTCAGATATCAAGTGCGTTTGCGGCACACCTTTCATCTTGAACCGCATGCCTATTTGGCGCAGCCGTGAGTCACACAGTATTTGTTTTTTTTTTTTTAATATTGTATGCACTTGTGGCACGTGCCAATAAACGTTTTTCCTTCTTTCCTTGTCGCCTGCGCACTTGATGATCTACTTACTGCATCGGTAAACATAACATTTTTGAATTTTTTGCCATCGATACGCTAAGGCGAAGTGACACATGTGTCAATATCACAATAGTCGCTATTTTCGCCACAGTAAAGTAGCTCTTGGATTGCAGCTGTCAAATGTCTGACAAACAAATGAACTGCACAACTGACGTCGCCAAATCTCCGCGCACATCCTACTCGTACATAGCAGTGGACGGACGACTTTATAACTGAAAACATGTACTTGTCTCTTAATGTTGTTGAATTTTATATCTTGCCTATAGCAGGACTAGAAAATAATTTACAATTTTGACATTTTCAATTTCAAAATCTATGCTTTTGATAGAGAAGACATTCCTTAAGTTATAGCAGCGCAAGAACACAAGAAGAGTTCGTGGCTAAATAATAACAGCCGTTTGGGTCGATCTTCAGGTTAAGCCGTGCTTGCCTAGGTTGGTCCGTGGATGGGTGACCACCCATAACATATCGAGTTCCCTCCGTGCCTCGGAAAGCACGTTAAGTCGTTGGTCCCGGCTGTCAATTGTAGATCTTTGACGGTCGTTACCCTATAGACAGGTAGTCAGACACCAGAAAATGTGAATAGTCTTCTTACCAAGGGGTACCTAATCCAGGAACTGTGTTATAGAGGTCAGATTAGTGGCACTACGTAAAATACTGGTATAGTATAGCTGCATTCGGTACAGTAATTTCAGTTTCAAAATAGTGGTGTACTCTCAACGACATATCAATATCAACAAATTGACTTTTATTGATTCCGCCTTCATTTTGCATGTTAGTGTGATTTTCTTTGACATGTGGTTTACCATCATATTCATTCTCCTGTCCTTATCCCACTTTTTTGCATGTCTTCTTCTTCCATACATCTCCATTACTCGTTAAATCAGCAGTCGCCTCCTTTCTAGAAAAATCATCGTTCACACAGTCCATCCATCGTTTCTTTGGTCTTCCTCTACTCTTATACCCTTCCACATTCGTACCTAGAACTTTCTTAACGACATTTGTTTACTTTTCCCAAGTATGCAAGTAAAACCTTTTTACCTAGTAAAAGAGCTGCTAGCAACAAATAAAACATGGCCAACCCGCTTATGTAAAAGTTGGTTATGCTTCACATTACATGTAGGTTATGACTCGAAACGCAACCAATTAAAATTGAGAAGAAATGGTCAAGGGCGCACGCAACGCTGCGCCTAGGGTTGCCAACATTTTGGACAAGAAATAAAATTAATCATCTTACTACGGAGGAGCTCGTGGCGTGAATAACAGCTGCTCGGGTCGATCGTCAGGTTAAGCCGCGCTTGCCAGTTACCATTTTGTTTTGTCCAGTGCGAGACTAATGAATTCTTTTTCATTCTTTCTTGCCTGGGTTGGTCCGTGGATCGACCACCCATACATACCGAATTTCCTCCGTGCCTCGGAAAGCACGTTAAGCCGTTGGTCCCGGCTGTCAATTGTATATCTTTGACAGTCGTTACAGGTAGTCAGTGACCCGAAAGTCTGACAACCAGTCTTACCAAGGGGTATCGTATTACCCAGTACTAACTGGGTTATGGAGATCAGATAGGCAGTCGCTCCATGTAAAATGCTGGTATGCAGCTGCATCCAGTTAGACTGGAAGCCGGCCCCAACATAGTTGGGAAAAGGCAGACAGCTGACGAATTTAAGACGAAAAATTTTGAAAGTTTTGTGAGAATGTTTGTTACTCTTTCACGCAAAAACTACTTGATGGCTACGGATTTGGGTGAAATTTGGCACACAAGTAGTTTATAACCTGAATTAGTACATAAGTATCTTATGTACTAATCCAGGATTTATATATCGGTAGTACAATCCCGTGGGACAATAACCGAACTAACCCTAAGTTGGTTTAAAAAACACATTTACACGTCCATATTCATAAATATTTTAGAACAAGATGGGGTCGGTGTTTCCTATCCGACTACTTTGAGCAAAACTAGCCGAAAAAAACTCAGAAATCTCAGTCTCTTTTTAAATTTTGGCATAATCTTGGTCAAGATTAGGCCTGGAAATTAAAAGACCTGACCCTCTGAACCTGACCTCCTCTGACCTTCTGACGACTGGCATGACCATGAGTAGAGAATTAGAGAATAGAGTAACTGATCTCTACATCAATTTGATGAATTAGAATGTCCAGAATCACCCAGTCCACCCAGCATTGGGTGATTCTACTGATGATAGGCCTCCCCTTACTTCTGCCACATTCCCGGTTCTGTGAATCCCTCATCCAGGTGTTACCCACGAATTTGACGTTCGTCGACCTAACCCAATAATTAGAATGTAGACAGGGTGGCAAAGACATCAACGCACAAACGGTTACCATGTATTCAGTACCTACATAATTTTTAAGCCACTCGAACAGATTTTTTTCCTCGGCACTGATGTACGGTTCAGTCATCAATTGAATTTGACAAAACTGCTGTAGTTTAGTCAAATTCAATTGATGACAATACGCTCGCCCCCTATTACTTGGAACTTAAACGTAACTGGCGAAATGTGTGTTTTAAGTATGCTCCTGCCTCTCTCTTCGGGGATAATGATGTACGGTTGACAACCCTAATTGTGAGCGCTACTACGTTTTGTTATTTCGTCAGAACACGTGTTGATAATAATACAGAGAGAGTGTTCAAAGTAAGCGAGATTTACGTAATCAGAGCAACTGCGGCCCACTGGTTGGACTGACGAGAATGAGCTTGTTTGGGTGTCTCTGAAATTATATGAATCCATTATCTGCTTGGCTTTTCCCAGACCACCTTTTGTCTTTTTCGTTGTGATCTGCTTCAAGTGTAACCGGATAAAGCTGAATACTAGTATTTTACATGGAGCGAATGTCTATCTGACCTCCACTCTAGGGTATAAGGAACAGTATACATCGATCCAAGACCCAAATGACAGACGTTTGCAACACAGCCGCCAAAATTAAAATGGAACTGGGCTGGCCACATCTGCCGCATGTCGCATCAACATTGGTTCAAAGTGGCAAGAGATTGGGTTCTAAACAACGGCACCTAGCGACGCGGGAGGTCCAAGAGGAGACGGCGTGCCGAGCTGGACTCTTACCAAAAGAATTAGGCCCAAATAGCCAAAGAGAGACAATAAGGGAAACAGGGAAGCCTTTGACCTGTAGTGAGACACTTCAGGCTTATAAAGGCTTAAAAGTATCTATGTAGTATATCAACTATCTGGTGTCCACGACACAAGCCTCGTTGCTTAGTGTGGCACTAGATGGCGCTGTGTGTAATGTCCAGCGATATTTATTTATTTATAAAAAAAAAGAAGAAAAAAAGTAATTTCTGGTGCCACGGATCTAACTTGCTCCATAAACATAACTAGCGAAATGTAGGTAAACTATCTATAGGTACTTACATACAACTCTGCTTGTCCCATGCGCAAACACAGGCGTGATATTATGTTATGTGTAAGGTCAGTTGGGGCAACTTCCTCAACGGGGCAAGTCCTAAACCAATAAAATAATTGAAAAACGCGCCATAACCTGTCCTTCGAAATCAAAATTTAGTTCCGGTATTAAATTAGAGGTCGTAACTGGGCATTGTAGGATGTGAGTCGCTATTTTGTTTTGACCATCTTTTTCTCGTCGATACAACTTTGGCAAGTGCTGTGCAAATCACGCACGAAACTGCAGAAAAATCACTACTGCGTGATTTTAACCAATTAAACGTATTCTCTAATAATTATTATTTATTTACCTGCAATTATTTTGTTTCTATCTCACCAGGAATTAATTTTATCGATGCTTAAATTTTGATAACCTAAAACAAACGAAGTGAGGCAAGTGCGCCAACTAGTATTGGGGAAGTGCGGGGCACTATGACGCACTTGCCCCAAACCAGAAGTTGACAACATTTTAGGGAAACATGTTTTAATGAATTTTCAGCATAATAAAGATCTTATGAAGAACTTTAAACTTTCGTTTTTTTTTTGCATTTTTCCTTTTACATTCTTGCTAAGGAAATAAGTATGCAGGTACCTATCTCGTAATAGAGGGTTTATTTTATCCGACTGCCAAAAGGAACGTAATGTTTTCCGAGCGTATGTGTATGTCTATTTCTTTGGCACGCTAAACGGTTTGTAATCTAAACGGTTTGACAGTTTTTAACTTAAGTAGTGTCATTAGATTCGCCTGCTGCTCTACGGTCAGCCCTACAACCGTCCAGCCCGACGCAAGCCTTGCCTAAGATACCAAAAAAAAAAAACAAAAAAAGTGGAAAATAACTTTACTTTCGGAAGTCGTTGACTTTTGTTTGTTTCATTGACTTTTTTGCCACCGACTTCCGAAAGTAAACTTATTTTCCACTTTTTTTTTTGTTTTTTTGGAAGTTGGTTATTTTTTTGTTTAGAGCAAAGTATTCAGTTAAACTGCAATATTATGATTATTATAAGGCATTGGTGGAAAAAAAATCATTTTAAGGGACCAATGTTGACATTAAAAATTAATGTGTATCTTAAGTTTTTATTTTACTCTTTTTGTTATCGTATCACACACAAAGCCTTTGCAAGTATCAATTTCGCAATTTCTTTTACTTGGAAAACATCTTTATACCAGATATTTTGATTTAAAAACCAAACTACTGAACCGATTTTGTTAAAAAATTTATGGTACCAATCGTGAAGTAAGTATATACTTTCAGTTAAAAGAAGAATTTTTTAAATCGGTTCATAAATGACAAGGTTATGAATAATAACAAACACAAAAAATATACAACCGAATTGAGAACTTCTTCCTTTTTTGAAGTCGGTTAATAAATACGAAATAAGGACTATTATAGCCTATAACTAAAACGGGGGTAAGTGCGGGATACTTTTGTTATGAGAGGTATAAAAATACCCCAATGTTCAACACCTCTGAAAATAAATATACTAAAACCGCACTTCCCCAGTTTTCGTTTTTTCGCGATAATAGTCCGAATTTTAATAGTAAGTACTACATTTCTGATCTCTGTGTAGTGTGTGCTTGTAAGCTTCTGTTCGAAATATAGACCCTATTTTAATATTTACTAAGGAAAAGCCATTTATTGAGCTTAGCCGCACTTACCCCAGTTTTAAGGGCAAGTGCGTCTAGACGACCAGTTTGCTTTAAACACATAAAAACTTGACAAAACTTAGCTTATATTGCTGGACCGAACGATCATTAAAAACTTAAGAAACTAAGCTATCCAGTAGTGCCAACTGAACCTCTCTAGGTTTCATAGAAATAAAAATATTTAAAACTAAAAGTAAAGTTTAAAATTCTATACCGCACTTGCCCCAACTGAGCTTATATATTTTTTTGCTTTTATACAACTTGGACGAATTTATATTGTGGCGTAGTAGTGTGACCTTTTTGCATCCTTTTTAACGCCGATTTGTTTGTTTATTTGTTCATTGTTGACGATGAAATGACTTTTTAACATTTTAAATTTCCTATTTTCTTCAATAATTTACTAAGACTTATTTTTAATTGATAACTAAAAATGTCGCTAGCGGCGATTTTTTTTTAATTTTCTTTCCCACACCTCTAAGAACTCAACAAAAAACCCATGAACATCCGCCCACTATAAACTTCGTTCCACTTTTTTGTCTAATTGCTCTCGACTAATCTGCATACCCCAGAGGCGTTGTTGTTGTTATACTGTTTATTTTCACTACAAAACTATGTTACAATTAAAGGAAAACAAATTATTTTCATAGTCATTTTATTTGCATTCCACAATGTTAAAAAAGGTGTTACAAAAAGGCTGACAGTACAGCTAAGAACAATATTATGGACCCTGTTAGGGCACAGCAATAAGTATACTTACATATTTTCCACACAAACCCACATGGACACTAATTATGAAACGTCAAAAGAAGAACCGATAACAAACTCCATGACTATTCTATTTTATAAATAATTTGCTTGAATATGTCTCATTCGCATGCATTATTTATTACAAAACCTTGCCACCCAATAAATACTAAAACGGTATTAAAATTCTATGCGATTTTCTTAATTATTACAACATTTTTAAAACCTTGAAACCGTACTGTCACTTGCGTAGATTGAAAAGCAGCTAAAGATTAACTTTTTTTTTACCGTTTTCTAAAAAGTTTCCAGAAATAGGTTTTTCTGTACGATTAGGAAGTATGAGTAACCGAGGGGTTTGTCCTAGCCTCTTAATGGGCACTTTTATCGCTGATGGGCCATAACCGATGCGGCCAACGGCACTCCATAGGTTGCAACCGCGAAGAACGGACGAAAAGAATCGTTGCTAGAAAAAATCGGAACGTTTTTTTTTATTTCGGAATTTTTCGAATGTGAATTTGAATTTGGAAGTGATAACTGGTGTGTGACTTTGTTATATTGATATTCGGTGCCATATTTATTTACGGTGAGTTTTTTTTTTTAATTCTTTTGTTGTTTTTTTAACATAAGGCTTTGTGTTTTTTTTTTGGTTTCTGACTCGTATCGAGTTTTTATTTACTTTTTACTTATAGGTGATAAATATTGTTTGTGTACTAAGAAACGGGTACTTGTTAAATATTTCTTTATGATTGTTTCCTTAAAGATAAATAGGTTGCAATAGTTTTTTAGTAACCAGATAAATTAATAATTACCACTTAATTAAGGTTTGGTAGATTGTTAGCCAATGATTTGATGTATTCTTATTATTTGGATGTTTTTATTTTCATGTTGAAAACGATGTGCGGTTTATCCCACAATAAGTATTTGCTGTATCAAATACAAATTGTAGGTAGATGTACCTACTTTTTTTTTTTTCAAAACTATAGACAAAGTATGATCTCAAACTTACTTTTAGCAAAGTATTTTAGGTATTTTGTGTTGAAACAGATTTATTTTTGGTAGTCTATTACCAATAAGTACCCAAAAACGCATGACAATAAAAATAACTGTCTACTTTTAGTATGATCTCTTCGATTAATTAGGTATTGTGTCGCAGTTTTATAAACTAAAATAAAATGCATGAAGTCTGTCCATCATTATTCATGTTTACAATGATTTTCAAAGCACTTCTGTACCGTAGCAATAGGGGTAGATTTCTATTAGTTTTTTTTAAATTATATTTTCCCTGAAGAATTTTAGATAAATACGTAGTAAGTACCTACCTAATACCTACGTTTAAAGTCAATAAAGCAGGTATACAATATTAAAATTTCAACTATGTTAACAAACCGCACCAAATGCAATCTCCATCTACATTGAAGTTGAATCAAAATCAGTTGACCTAACAAAAATACAACATTTACTGACAAACAACGGATAGATAATCTATACATAGGTACCATACATTTAAAACGTTCCCGTGGGACAATGTCCGTATATAACGGGAGCGAAGCCGCGAGCAAAAGCTAGTTACTCAAAGGGGAGATGAAAGTTTGCATGGAATTACGTTAATCACTACTTATAAAATCGTTTTTCCCGTCTGACTATCATCACACATCACAAACTATTGGACACATGGGGCTAAAATTTGGCATACAGATAACTATTATGATGCAAACATCCTCTAAGAAAGAATTTTGGAAAATTCAACCCCTAAGCGCACAGAATAAGTAAGCTGAAGTGGCAAAGAGCCGGCTGACCGGATGACTTTTGGGGTAGACGCGTTCTTGAGTGGAGACCGCGAATCGGCAAGCGTGAGGTGGGATGCCCTCAGGCGAGGTGGAGCGACGATACCGGCAGGGTAGCTTATTTTTTTGGGTTTTGAAATCATCAAATGACCTCTCCCGCTCTGGGTGGAGCGGAGGGTCGTGTCAGGCTCTTACTGATTAAAACCCACCCGTGTTCCTTCTGTTGCGGCTTTCGAACAAATCCGCAACCCTATGTAGGACCAGCAGGGTGGCTGTAGCAGCTGGATGAGAGCTGCCGAGTATCGAGTTGAGTGGCGTGCGATTGATTCCAGCAGTGAACTGCTGTGGGCTGGTGATGATGATGAACCCCTCAGCGGTGAAAGTTGTTAGTTAGCTTAGCTAGTTTATAAAACAGTTGCCATAGACGTGTTATTGGTACAGCCAATGCCAATGGCAGGTTACATTATAAATTCGTATTTTTTTGAATTGACCCCCAAATATCTGTGATCCGGCCGATTGCGCCATCTGTCGGATGGTTCGTATAACCTTAACCTTTTTAAATGGAATTATCATAATAATATACGTCAATTGATATAAACTATAATATGTTAATCGAAAAGTTAGGAAATCATTTTTTAAGTACATTCGTACCGAAAGTGTTGATATTTTTTGTTCTGCTTGTTTAAAAAATGTTAGAAAAATATTTTTTAAACTGAAATATGATTTAATTTAATAACATTTGCTGGTTTAAAAACTTATTTATATCTAGTTGGGTACTAATTCTATATTAATTACAAATAGATTTTCTAATTGTCAAAGTAATTAATACAAAAAATTACTCAATAGGGACTTCCTAATTAGTAATACTGTTACTTACTAACAAATCACCGAACAAGTTTATCGGCGTTTCGAAAATTCCGAAAATGTGCGATCGTTAAGAAATTACATTTTAAATGTTGTAATTGTGAGTGTAATCATAATGTTGATTAAGATCGAGTTACTTATAAGTTTGTAATCGTGTTTTTAAAACTATTTTGCACAATTATGAAAACACAATTAAAACTGCGTTGAACGTGCCCTTTATATACATTTTTTGTAAATTACTATTCCCATACATTTGTTGGGCTGTGCAGTTTTTAGTTTAGAAATTGTTCGGGTATAATACCAGATATAAACGGACCCTTCACGAAGCCGTCAACCAAGCATTCTGTACATCAAACTTAATAACTTCACGCAAAAAAGATTGCTGGGAAACGGCTTTTTTGGGGTGAAAAATCACGTCTGGACTCGAAATTGTTCTGCATGTGAAGTAATAATGATGAAAAAGTTGGTACTTTGACCCTCAATATCTCCGTAACTAGAAGGTTCCCAGGTGTGGTCCAGAACAAACAAATGATTGTAATGACGGTAAGAACAGCCTTTCAGCTTCGTTAAGTGTACTTTTACACCTAAATATTATATTGCTAACAAAAAAAAATGCCCAAACACCTCCCTAATTCCATATCACTCTTTTTTGCTTGAGGAAATCATAAAACACATGAAAAAAAAAACAAAAATGCCAAAAATGTAACCTACCAGGGGTGTGTGTGGGATCAAGTGTAAGATCCAATGTAAGAAATCATACAAGAGCAAAAAAAAATGTGTGTGTGTGTGTGTGTTCTCCTATTAAAAATAAAAAAAGATGTATGTGTAACAATAAAAGAATTTCGGGCGCCGTGGAGACGCACACTACATTTAAATTGCCAGATAGAACAATTCGAAGAGTCAGACTTTTAATCTGCCGGGGGTGACTAAACTAGGATAATAGAAACAATGGAAATACCTTTGTTAATACCTTGTTTATTATGTCAGTAGCTTCCTTTTTACTTTAAATATTAAATTACTAATTTGAGGTTATTATTATTGCATCTTTTTGTGAAGAAAGTAAATTAAGTTTGGGCCAGATGTCTGGCTAAAAAAATATGTTAAATTAGACCTCAAGATTTCGGCGTCGAAGATGAGAGAATCCAGAATCCATGATACATGAACATGTACACATGTACTTAATATTTATTACTATAAACAATGAGAATTCTATTCTGAATTATTAGTATTATATTTTTCTTCTCAGCGTGTTGATGGCAATCTAGATTGTGTCGGCCCAGAACTGAGCCACTAGTCTGGCGCCTTCAGCAGCGTCCATCAGTTCCCGTAGTGAACAAGCAGCAGGACACGCAGGACATGATATTAAGTGTCTTCATAAAGTTTTCTATAAAATCATATTTGTTACGGTCGCAAATCAATTAACCATCGACACAAAAGCTGATACTGACCTGCATATAGCCAAAAACGTAACGCCAGTCTATGGAACTCACTGGCGGCTTCTCTGTTCCCTGAACATTATAATCTGTATCTATTCAAGGTTGGAGTGAATCGGTTTCTTCTAGGCGCGCGTGCTCCACCCTAGGCCGCGTCATTGCTTCACATCAAGCAAGTTGCGGCCAAACGCAAGCCTATCTTCTATCTACATAATAATATATAAAAATCAATGTCTATTCGTCTGTACGCCTGTTCGGCTGTTCGTATGTTCGAAATCTATAGACTCCTAAACTACTGAACCGATTTTGATGAACTTTTGCATAGTTGTTCTACATACGTCAAGGAAGGTTTTTGAAGGGTAGATAGGTAGGTGAGTGGACTAGTAAAAAATACGAGGAGGTAGTACTAAGTAGGGAAAAGTGCATTGTAACGCATACGTAGACGTACAGCTAGTTTAGTTTAAGAAGAAGATTCTACACAATATATCTAAGTGGGTACAATAAATTAAATAATAGGAAGTTATCTTGGACTTCCGACAATGCACATGCCTATCGAATTAAGTCAAAGAGCTCTTCAACAACAAGTTGTTATGCAAATATGTGATAAACTACGACGAAATTGATGTTCACGGTCAACTGCGCTTCCTCATGTTATCTATGACTAAATCGGAAGGTAGGCATTTGATTCGGTGATTTCTTTGTCTCATAGAAATCTTGGGTGTGTTGCCCATTTTCACTAATATTAAGTGACGCCTAGACGAATGCCTAATATATTTTTGCGGTGTTGGAATTTCAATGCTCTGTGCTGAGAATAGAGATAGAAGTGTAACTGGTTGCTTTTATTTAGGCAGTCGTTTAGATGTCGCCTAGAGTTAGTATTGTCGTAGGCATAAAGTTTCGTTGTTCGTCTGGTGGGAGGAAGGTATTGCTTTTGTCATTTGTTGGTATTTTTTTTGTTATTGCTGGTTGACTCAATATCGTGAGAGGATCATTTTTAACCGACTTCAAAAAAAGCATGAGGTTCTCAATTCGCGTGTATTTTTTTTTTGTGTTTGTTACCTCATATCTTCGTCATGTATGAACCAATTTCAAAACTTCTTCTTTTGTCTGAAAGGATATACTTCCCGATTAGTCCCACAGAAATTTCATCAAAATCGATTTAGTAGTTTGGTTTTTAAATCAAAATATCTGTTAAAAATATGTTATCCAAGTAAAAGAAAATGTGAAATTGTTATTTGACAAGGCTTTGTGTGTGATACGATAGCTAAAACGGGTAAAATATTTTTTTTCACAAAGTCACAAAAGTCATAAAACACACACGATCTCAAGTGGAATTAGCCTTAGCTCTGAAGCCAGGAGGACCTGAGCCTTGGATTCTGGGCCTGGGTCCTGGAGCTGAAGTGCATTGTTATTGATAGGTATGAAGACGATGATGGTATCTTACCGATGATAAGTGGCGATGATCACTTCAGATCAGGAAGACTGTTCGCTTGTTTTTTCATCCAATAGGTGACACAAAAATTATTGACCTTTGGATGCTCTTATAACTAACTTACGTCAAATAACGCATTCATCCGTACTAATATTTTAAATGTGAAAAGAACTCTGTTTGTCTGTCTGTCTGCTACCTTGTCACGCCTTAGCTGTACAGATTTCGATAATATTTGGCACACACATAGACCATGGTCTGAGTTAGGGCACAGGATAGGTGTCCACTTTTCATCTCGGTAGCACATTCCCAAGAGATTATTCACAACTATAAAAAAAGAGATGTTGGCTGAATACAGAACCTCTTCCTTTTTTAGAACTCGGTTAAAAAGGAGTACCTATGTAAATAAGGATCATAGCAGGTGTCGTGCTAAGTGTCTGCCTACCCGTCGTTGATCCCTGATCGTCAGGTAAAGCCACGCTTGCCTGGGTTGGTCCGTGGATCGGTAACCACCCATTACATACCGAGTTTCCTCCGTGCCTCGAAAAGCACGTTAAACCGTTGGTCCCGGCTGTCATTTGTAGATCTTTGGCGGACGTTACAGGTAGTCAGTAGCCCGAAAGACTGACAACCAGTCTTACCAAGGGGTATCGTATTAACCAGTACTAACAGGGTTGTGGAGGTCAGATCGGCAGTCGCTCCACGTAAAATACTGGTATTCAGCTGCATCCGGTTAGACTGAAAGCCGACCCCAACATAGTTGGGAAAAGGCTAGGCAGGTGATGATGTTTGTGTATGTGAGTTTAAATGTTTGTAAAGGCACCCACGATTCAGTAGATAGGTATATACAGTATAATCAACCCCTTGACTGTTTTGCCACCCTAAAAAATAAAACTATGGTTAGAGCTGCTGTCTTGTATGGATCAGAATTTTGGGCCACATAAAGGATGAATGAAAGGCATTTGCATGTGGCTGAGATGTGAATACTAAGGGAGAAAAACGTCGGGGGGAAAGTTTTGTGTATGAATGTGGATGGCCGTAAGAGTAGAGGAAGACCAAAGAAACGGTAGATCGACTGTGTGAAGGATGATATGGCTAGAAAGGAGGTGACTGCTGAGATGGCGAGTAATAGAGAAGTGTGGATGAAGAAGACATGCTGCGCCGACCACAAATAAAGTATCTAATAGTTCACAACCATCGAGTAGACCTTAACTCTAAGTTCGGTCAAGATGACCAACAAAATTAACATTAAGTTTAATTCGTATCAAAGTCCATAGTTAAGTCATTATCTTATGAATCATAATGAACTTTTAAACACGAGGAATAACACAAGTCATCATGAAAGGTTTAAAGAACTTTATGGACAAAAACAATTCTGACGAAAGCTTATTTTTTTTGGCTAATTTAGAAACATTAATTTATAACTAGCTCATTCCCGCAGCTTCGCTAGCGTGGAGTATGGTAATTGTCTCACGGGATCGAACTAGCAGGATAATAGTCAAAATCCCTTGTGTCAATCCAGGTTTTAATCTATCTGTGTTCCAAATTTCGTCTAAATCCGTCCAGTAGTTTTTGTGTGCACGAGTAACAAACATCCGGAATATATAATTCAGTTTTACTGTTAGTCTGCGTCACCACCATTCTACTGTTGGGCAAAGACCTCTTCCCATAACTTCCAAATCCTTCGATCCAGAGCTAATGTGGACCACTGGTCGTTGGTTATGTCCAGCTCGTCCCGCCGTCTTCTACGAGGTCTACCGCGACGCCTTCTGGCTGCTTCAGGTCGCCACATAGTATATGTTTAAGCCCTCAGCAGACTTGCGAGTCCGAGTCATCATCATCATTCTCCTGACCACATTCCAATTCATTTGAGGACGGCGCATGATATCCTTTTCTTCCATACTTCTTAATGACTCGTCATCTCAGCAGTCACCTCCTTTCTTGCCATATCATCCTTCACACAGCCCATCCATCGTTTTTTTGGTCTTCCTCTACTCTTATAGCAAATCATACTGAAAACTTTCCTCACTCATATAAACTTGAGTCAGAGTGATCTTCAAAAAGACAAGAAAATACGCGAGACATGCATAGTCATCATGTAAGATGAAAGCTTTATAGACAAGAAAAACATCAGACAATAGCTTAATCATTACTGGCCAAAAAAATGGGGAAACTTTGGTAATATTTTTTAGAAAAATGAACTTTAAATTGGTCTTGTGGTCGGAAGCGTAACTGCAAAGCATAGTTCAATGTCCTGGTCTGGCAAAGTGTTATTGGGTTTTTTCCACCAGGAATTTCTCAGTAGTAGAACAGTAATTATGTTATTAGAGACCGCATCATCCGGTCATTTGTATATAATAACACTATATACGCAGTTAAGCTAAATAATGTGATTGTCTCCAAATATGTTGTCGCAGGGTGGAAATTTGGTTGAAGTTGGAGCCATGGTCCGGAGCGAGACGGAATGGGAAGCCGTCACCTCCTTTTGCGAAGCAGTCATGCTAGCAAAGGAGGAGGCGGAACGTGAGAGAGAGCGTTCCTCCTCACGTCCCAGCCGCCGCGGGAGACGCACCGGGCGTCGGGGGCCACGTGGTGGCCCCCGGCCACCGTAGACGCGGGCCTGTGGACGGTGAGCTAAGGGCTAGCTCGCCGTCCCTCCGTCTTAGGACGACAGGCCGTGTCGCCGGCGCGTTCGTGTTCCACGCGCGCCTCAAAGAGATGTCAGCATAGGGAAGGGGCCCGCAAGGGCCGATGCCTGCCGGGTGCTGCGGGTTGTTCGAAAGAGATACCGCGGCCCCGGAACACAAAGGGCGATGAAGGAACATGGATGGGTTTTAGTCAGTAAAAGTCTGACACTCCCTCCCGCTCAGCCCAGAGCGGGAGAAGTCATTTGATGATTTCCCATCCGAAAAAAAAAAAAAAAAAAAAAAGGGTGGAAATTTCACTGCCCTAGGTATAGACTTGGAACAGAGTGACAGTGGTACTAAGGGAACGTTGCACAGTGCCTTAAAGTCCTTGTTTCTGCTATCCTGAGCATTGAACACAACACAGACGGCGAAAGCATATCGATTTTCACTATAATTCGAATTTTCTATGATTAATTGATCACGTATTTTATAATCTGCACGAGTTTTTTGATAAAAAATAATAATATTTGTTAGTAATTGCATATCCGACATGGGTAGACTGTTGAACCTAAAAATGTTATGTTTATGATACGATCTAATTGTACTCAGTTATGCAATAAATATATCTTTGTCTATATCTTTATCTTAAGATCATGCGTGGTTCACGAAAGACACGTAGTCGGCCATTAACGAAATCAAAATTTACAAAACTAAAGTACACGATAACTACTACCTATTACAATAAACTAAGTATCTAATTACTAATGTTAACCTAAACTGGAATGACAAGCCTATTGTTTAGGTAACGGGCAAAGACGCACGACGGGACGCAAGTAGGATCCAGTCGCTGTTTTAACTCGGGCGATGCGACTCCGGTGGAGTCAGGGAAAACTTCCTCCACGACCCCCAAAGGCCAGTGTAGTGGAGGCGAATTGTCAGTTATAAGATTCACGACCGTGCCGACAGCGACTGGATCGACCGGCGGCGTATGCCATTTGTGACGAGATTGCAAAGTATGGAGATATCCACTTCTCCAGCGCTTCCAAAGCGACTGTACTAAGCTATCCAGCAGCTCGTGTCTAGCAGTTATACTTTTGTCCTGTATTTCCTCTGCAGGCAAGTATTTTAAAGGCGTGAGATTCAAAAAGTGCGCTGCAGTTAAAGGTAGCGGTTCCGAAGGATCACTAGAGAGGTCTAGTATTCATTACCGATTCGACTTGAGTAAGCACGGTGCTTAACTCTTCAAACGAAAGAATAGTATCGCTTAGGACTCGATATAAATGCGATTTTAAACATTTTATATTAGCCTCCCAATTGCCACCGAAGTGACTAGCAGTCGGGACATGGAGTGACCAATCTATGCGGTTTTCAGCTAAAATATGACCAAATTCGGTATTATGTTTCGAACACAGAAATTCGTGAAGTTCCGAAAGTTTGCGCTTAACGCCTATTTAATTAGTCCCGATGCATTGTCCGAGTAAGTCCTACTCACCGGGCGCCGCCTATACAGGAACCGTTTGAAAGCGCCCAATAAACTGGCTGTGCTAAGATCACCAGCGAGGTCTATGTGCACCGCGCGTGTAGTCATGCAAACGTAGGCCTTGATGAAACGAATACCTCGACCGCGAGACATAGTGACATTAAACGGACCGGCGGCATAGCCCGCGCCCGTGGGGACAAACGGTTTAGCGGATTGAGCGACATGACAAGAACGATGATGTGCCATCTCAGGGAAACTTGGCTTAGGATGAAGACGAAAACAGGGAATGCACTTGTGGATCCTATTCCTAATTAAATTACTTTTTTGAAGATTATGCATCTTTAACTGTATCTACCTGGACCCGCTCTCTCCTAAAATATTCACCAGCACCCTCGAGGAGATTTTCAAAAAACTTGCTGATACATGGACAACGCAAGGCATTCCGATCGGTGATAAAATGCTATCAAACCTTCGTTTTGCAGACGACATTGTTCTTTTTGCTTCTGAAGCAGACAAACTGCAACAAATGCTCCAAGACCTGAGCACTGCAAGCCTTAAGAGGCGTATTAAAAAAAAACGCGAAATTGCAAGGTTTCCTCGTTGAAATTGTATGTTATTAGTTCGTTATTTGAAATAACAATTACCTATTAAAAATAGTTCGTTTCCTCTACTACAATAATAATAAAGCGAATTTTAGATAAATTATTAATTTATTCAGTAATAATCATTCTCCCGATTCATGTTTGACGTGATTTGGGAGCACTAATTTGAAGATTCTTTTGAATATAGACCATCAAAATGTATTTTTTTTCATCTTACAAATATCCCCAACTTCAATAATGATTGACTAAATATTGGACTGACGATGAATCAGTCAAAGACTAAAGTTATGACCAATGCCACTAAATATAGGGTCGAGGTCGATGAGCAGGAAATACACTATGTTGACGAATATATCTACCGCTGGTTCCGCTGGTTTCCGCTGGCCCAGGTAGATATATTCAGCAACAAACAAGATAAAGAGATCGACCGTCGCATCGAAAATGCCTGGAGAAGTTACTGGTGCATGAAGGCGCTTATGAAGGGCGACCTTACTATCTCACTCAAGAGTAAGCTCGTCGACATGTGTATCTTGCCTATCCTTACCTCTGGCGCCCAAACTTGGTCTTTGACGGAGGCTCAGAAGTCCAAAGTCAAGCTTTGCCAAAGCGCGATGGAGCGTAGCATTTTAAACATCAAGATCACCGATCGAGTGCGCAACACCACAATACGCTCCAAGACAAGCATCGCCGACATTGGCGATAAGTCTGCGAGGTTAAAATGGTACTGGGCGGGTCACATTTCTAGGTTAGGTCAGGACAGATGGGCCAGAATTGTCACACAGTGGGTGCCTGAAGACGGTCGTCGTCACCGAGGCAGGCCCAAGACACGCTGGCGTGACGATTTGGACTCATTCCTGTCTGATTGGCCAGAGAAGGCAAAACACCGGGAGAGTTGAAAAGAAATGGGGGAGGCTTTTGCCCAGCAGTGGGACAGAATAGGCTAATTAAAAAAATGGACCAGTGCAGAAAACCAGAGGTGACACCCATAAAAAGCATCAAAATTCAAATGTGCTCTCAGTGATCTCAGTGAATGTAGAGTAATCGTTTTCAAGTTATTATTTTTTCATTAATATAAGGCTCAACCGTTATTAATAATTTGTAACAGTACGTTGAAAAAAATGCATATTTTGCTACTTTGATTGCACGAAGAGAACTCGATAATATATGTAATCGGTGGTCGCGGACCAGCCTAGGCAAGCACAGCTTAACCTTATATCGACCCGAGCGGCTGTTGTTATTTAGCTGTATACTACTACTACATAAGACTTTAACACATCTACACCTCTGCCTAACCTTTACAAGTATACAAGCATGAAATACCGTCCTAAGAAGACGTAAACAATTATACACTTACTTCTGGCAGAAAAACAATGCAAAATAACACAATCATGTATCGTAAAAAAAAAAACGAAAATACCGTAGCGTAGATAGCTGTCAATTGATTACAGTTAAATGCCTTAATTAATGTGGTTTTTAATTGAAAAACATCTTTATTGCGTTTTAGATTAATCTCTTAGCAAAAAACTTTCTGATTATACACCTTCTTCTATATAATTTGTGAAAACATATGTTTACCATCGTTTTTTTGTCAATGAAGTCATCTGTTATTGGAAGTTGTACGTTTAAATGTACCTACATGGGTACCGTACCAGCGTGCGTGTATGACCAGATGTATGAACGTGGACGACACGAAGTTTCTGCCTCTCAGAACATCATACCGCCTGTAATCCCAGAAGGGTTAAGCAGAGGTGTAGGTACCTAATAGTACACCCACATTTCGCCAGTTATTTTTTAAGTCCCATGTAATAGAGGCGAGCCTATTGCCATCAACCGGGCACATATCCAGTCTCCATGGCTGCTACTGAGAAATTCCTGAGCGAAAGAACCAATAACAGTTTGCTCGACATCGAATCGAACACGGAACCGCATGCTCAGACTCGACCAACGAGGCAGTCTTCTGCCTCTCCCTCAATAGAAATAGCCGTGAGTACGTATAAGACATTTGAATACAGCGACAATACAACACGCCGAACTTAGGCTTGGTTTACACCTGACCGCTATATGTTACACAACTTTGATTAACGAATACAGACGCGAATCGCGAAGACATTGGCCTCCTTTAAAATAATTTATGTGGAAATGTATAAACAAGTTCTCTGATGAGATTGTTACAGGTATACGACCACCTTATAACTTGCTAGTAGTAGACATTTTTATGTTTTTTTTTATTGTAGCAGAGAGGCTTCGTTAAGTTCGTCTATGGATGTGTGACAGTTGGTCCCGGCTGTCATTTGAAGAGCTTTGACAGTCGTTACAGGTAGTCAGTGGCCCGAAAGTCTGACAACCAGTCTTACCAAGGGGTACCGTAATTACCCGGTACTAACTGGGTTGTGGAGGCCAGATAGGCAGTCGCTCCATGTAAAATACTGGTATTCAGCTGCATCCGGTCAGACTGGAAGCCGACCACAATAATGTTAGAGAAAATGCTAGGCAGATGATGAGTAGTAGTTCAGGACAGAGGTCTTTGTGAAGGAACTAGTCCGGGAAAGTATTACCAAGTAGTAGTAATTGCCTCCAGCAGCCAGTAGCTACGACACGACACATTGATCGAAGGCATTCGACAGTTTGTTCATCTTCTTCTTCTTTTTAACAGACTTCAAAAAAAGGAGGAGGTTCTCAATTCGGTTGTATGTTTTTTTTTGTGTTTGTTACCTCATCTCCGTCATTTATGAACCGATTTGAAAAATTCTTCTTTTATCTGAATGGATCTACTTCCCGATTGGTCCCATAGAAATTTCATCAAAATCGGTTCAGCAGTTTGGTTTTGAAATTAAAATAGCTGGAAAAAATGTCATCCAAGTAAAAGAAATTGCGAAATTGATACTTGACAAGGATTTGTGTGTGATAGAAAAGGGTCAAATAAAAACTTTTTTGCAAAAATTGACTATGGTTTGTTTCATTGACTTTTTTGCCACCGACTTCCGAAAGTAATGTTATTTTCCACTTTTTGTAGTGTTTTTTTTGGAAGTCGGTTTTTTTTTTGCAAAAAAGTTTTTTTTATCGTGTGATTAGTGACTGACCTGGTGTCAAAGTGTTTATACCGCCCAAGGGCCTCTGACTGGGCTTTACATGCCGTCGAGAAATATCTCTCAGGCATGCTGGTTTCCTCACGATGTTTTCCTTCACCGAAGCAAGTGATAATTATACCTACAATACGCACATGATTCCGAAAAATCAGAGGTGCGTGTCTTGGGCTCGAACTCGAGACCTTATGACTTGGCAGTCCAACGGTCACACCACTAGACTATCACTGCTCACTTGTGTTAGGTACATTATAAGAATGCATCAAAACATACGCTTTTCTTATATATGATACTTCGTTGGTCTAGCAGCCGCAGTCGCGTCTACTGAGCATGAGTCTTGGGTTCGATCCCCGGTACGGGCAAATTGTCATTGGGTTTTGCATCAAGAATTTCTCAACAGCATCCACGGAGCCTTGATTCGTGCCCGGTTGATGGCAATAGGCTCGCCCCCTATTACATGGGACTTAAACATAACTGGTGAAATGTGGGTGTACTATTAGGTACACCTCTGCCTACCTTTTCGGGGATTATGTTCCGTTATATGATACGTGTAAAAACCTATTTATTGTATCTATTGGAAAAATTCTAGCCTTATACACTTACGTCATGTCATAAGTACAACACAGTACCTTACTAATTTATTATTGATGAAGATAATAATTAAAATGCCGCAGATTAACGCGTATCAAGATTATACCATATCCGTGAAGACGTTAGGAATATTAATCCATTTATGTCAGCCAGTTATGTTTTAGTCTCATTTACGGGGCGAGGGAATGAGGAGCTCGTGGCTAAATAATAACAGCCGCTCGGGTCGATCTTTAGGTTAAGCGGTGCTTACCTAGGTTGGCCCGAGGATGGGTGACCACCCATTACATACCGAGTTTCCTCCGTGCGTCGGAAAGCACGTTAAGCCGTTGGTCCCGGCTGTCATTTAAAGATCTTTGACAGTCGTTACAGGTAGTCAGTGGCCCGAAAGTCTGACAACCAGTCTTACCAAGGGTTATCGTATCGGACCCCAACATAGTTGGGAAATGCTAGGCAAATGATGTAATAGGGGGCGAGCCTATTGCCATCAACTGGGCACAAATCCAGACTATGGGGCATGCTACTGAGAAATTTATACATACATAACCTCACGCCTTTTACCTATGGGGGAAGTCAGAAGTTATAGAACGCCACCTGCTACGTCCGCACGACGCCCATCAACCTATGCATAACCAATTGAAGCCGATCTCTCATTGTACTGATCTCATTGATGGCCTCAGCAAGCCTGGGAGATATTTCTCGACGGCATGTAAAGCCAATTCAGAAGCCCATGGACGGCAAAACAACTCTGATACCAGGGGGTCTACTCTCTAAGTCCGTCAACGAAGATACGAACCCGTACGAAAGTAGATCGAATCTTCGAAATGAATCCTACGCCCTAGTTTTCGGATTCGTGACTTTTGAAAATACATCGGGAATAAGAACAACTATCCAATCGTGTTGTCATTCGTTTTTAGTTCGAATCCCTCACTAATCGTATGTCCGTAAGTGATACGGAGTAGGAAACGCTCGTATCTTCGGCCGAAACTACGGGTTTCGTGCTTAGAGAGTAGACCTCCAGGTTAGGCACTAACCACACAATAAAGAAAGATTGCGCTGGAAGCTCATACTAACAAAGTGAGGTCTTTTGTGATACGCCGGACACCTCACTGAAAAAATCTCGATCGAAACACCCAATAACACTTTGTCTCGGAGAATCGAAGGCCAACAGACATACTGGAATCTAATTTTCTTGAAAACACTAGTGACCCTTACGGTGAAAGCGCTAGGATAACCCGCGATTTTTTTGCGTTTTTTGCAATTTACAGGTCAGTAACTCAGTATCAGATTGTATGTAGATTAAAATATAATTCGCGACCGCAACAAATATGAATGTACAGAGTCATAATCTTTAAATCATCAAAACAACCATGTAATTTAATTTAATATAACGTTCATTTAATCCCATTGAATGACTTTTTCATCATGAAATAAACATTGATTGGGATTAAATGAACTTGAGGGTTGTATTAATGATTTGAATGATAATAAGTCGTACTACGTACGTGTTTCGGTCGCAAATCATATTTTGTTTAACATACACCCTGACATTAGCCTGTAAATTGTAAAAACGTAAGTAAGTTTGAATTTTGGGGCTTATCCAGGCGCCGTCACCTTAACCAGTAATAACCAAAGGCGACAACTCCCTCTGCCTACCCCTTCGAGGCACACTAGCTTGATGTTAACGAGCACGTCTGTCTCACGGCCCGATTGTTACTCGCATGTGAATAAGAACAGACTCACAAGAAAAACAGCTGGTTTACTGTCACAGATGGTTTCTTGCGATTATTTTACGGTAAGGGCTCATTCACACGGCTTCCGTCATTGACGATTCGTCAAAAAACACGATAAGTCATGACGTATGGACGTTCACATTGCATACGGAATCGTGTTTTTTCCACGATCCGGCAAAACATCCGAATTGGTGTTCACATTAGTTTCGTGATTTTTCGGGAGCGAGCGCATCAGCAAATTCGTCACAAAAAACATGATTCGTAATTTTTACCCGAATGCGCCAGAACGAGGGTTATGTTTTTCGAGAGTATGTATTTATGTATGTATGCATGTATGTATAATTGTTTGGCACGCTCTGCGGCCTGAACGGCTCGATGGATTTTAGCATCAAAGGTGTCGTTAGATTTGTATTAATTGTAAAAGTGACACCAGGTATAAATTTTGAACCAGAACACAAAATAAGTTGGGAGTACCTCCACGGGGTTAATTATTATTATTAATTCATTTATTATCAGAATCAAAAAAAAATATATATTCCATAGATTGATTGTTAAGGCGGTAAAAATTTGTTTTGCTACTCGTCTGCGAAATCTTTCACATTTGTAAACTAAAAAGCTGGAAATAAAAAAAAAGTAATTAAAAAACCCGACTGCGATAAAAAACACTAAAAAGCACAAGCACATTTTAAATTAAAAAAAGTTGGAAGCAGGCGGGGCCTATTTGAGTTTGAAAATATAAAAATAGAATGGCGTTACGTTTTTTTTACGAACGTGTTTTATAGAAGACGATACGTGATTTAAGACGTGTCCGACACTTTTCACGATTCGTGATGCGTGTGAACACGAGCATTTAAAAAAGCATAGCCGCCGTCAAAAAAAAAAACGATTCGAAAAAAGACGATTCGTCAAAAAAAACTAATCGTCTTCGTATGAATGAGCTCTTATGATATAATACGTATGCTTATAATTTCTTGAATTTAGAGAAGAAAGATAACATGTTTATTTGGCACATGCCACAAGTGCACACAACATAATATAAAAATATACGGGGTGGAAGGGACGCCGTGCCGCGCCGCGCCGCGCTGACGCGAAAACAGAAACCACATACTCAGTACATCGTTTTCGCGTCGCGCGTCGGTGTCTCGTCCTTTCAATTTCTAGGTTGGGGGCCCGCACAGAAATTCTCCTTCGGGAATTAAAAAAAAACAGCTGTTCATACATTTTGCCCGTGGGTGTAAAGGTCGCAAACGACTGGTAAGTATGAGGCTCCGGGTTCGAATTCCAGGTCGAGCAAAGTAGTATTGGATTTATTTTACACCACAAATTTCTCAGTAGTATCCGGAGTCTGGTCTATGGCCGGGATTGATGACAATAGGCTCGCCCCCTATTTCTTGGGACATAAACGTAACTTGTAAAACGCAGGTGTATCCACTATAAATAAATCTCTACCCAACCCTTCGGAGATAACAAGCTTGATGTTAACTTCATGGTATTGAACCGACCGATCTGCGCCGTAGGTACCAGTAAATTCGCATGAAAGGCGTCTCGCAAGGCCCGTCTATATTACGTACATTTGGTAATTCCCAACATTTACTGGGCATAGTTTCACCACAATATGTACGTGACCATACATACATACATTTATGTAAGTTTGAAGTTTTAAACTACGGACATATACATGTTACACACATAGTATGTACCAGATATACAAAACTTAAACGGACCCTCCACGAAGCCGTCAACAAAGCACTCTGTAAATCAAACTGACTCCCGTATCTATAAACGAGTCAAAGTGCTTACTTGAGTAAATGTCATTTTTTAAGATACGATTTTTATTATGTAGTTTAGTAATTTGTTGAAGTTGGAAATGTAAACAGTTAGAATTCTTAGCTTTGCTTTGACGGTTCTTAATTGTTTTAAATTCTTGTTTATTTCATTTAAAAAAATTGCAGAAGTAATTGCCTAAGCTAAAGTAATTACTTTAACTTGACTATAGATACGGGTGTAAGTAACTCTACGCAAAAAATATTGCCGGAGAACGACTTTTGTTTTGAGGTGACTAATCACGTTTTACGGAGGGACTCAGTATAACACACTCAAAACACTGCGCTGATTGATTGATTGCATTGAATATTAAATGGATCACGGAGACATTTAAAGTAAAGTTAAGACCTTAAAAAAACTTTTTTGCAAAAAAAAACCGACTTCCAAAAAAAAACACAAAAAATTGGAAAATAACATTACTTTCGGAAGTCGGTGACTATGGTTTGTTTCATTGACTTTTTTGGCACCGACTTCCGGAAGTAATGTTATTTTCCACTTTTTTGTGTTTTTTTGGAAGTCGGTTTTTTTTTGAAAAAAAGTTTTTATTTTACCCTTTTTAGTTATATATCACACAAAAATCCTTGTCAAATATCAATTTCGTAATTTCTTTTACTTGGATGACATTTTTTCCAGCTATTTTGATTTCAAAACCAAACTGCTGAACCGATTTTGATGAAATTTCTATGGGACCAATCGGGAAGTAGATCCATTCAGATAAAAGAAGAATTTCTCAAATCGGTTCATAAATGACGGAGATATGAGGTAACAAACAAAAAAACTCATACAACCGAATTGAGAACCTCCTCCTTTTTTTGAAGTCGGTTAAAAATAGTATTTAAAAAAAACTTGTGCAAAAGTTTGACCTCCAATACCTCCGTAATAAGAAGGTTCCATTCCAAAGCATGGTCCACGAGAAAAAATTGACCGCAGTGACTGACGGGGAACACAATTAGTGTCTTTCGACTTCGTTAATGGTCCATTTTTGTCGCACAAGCATTAATCGCACTAGGTACCGTTTGTCGACCTCACGTTATACAGTCATGCATGCACCCTAGATATGAACCCTATACACCCTATATAGGCGGCGGTCTGTGCTATCTGCCTACCCCCATGTGACAAACGCGTGAGTTTATGTTTTTATGTCTAGATATCTACACTTAACATAAACACACACATACTTAGATACGTATGATAAAAATATTGAAGTAAATGGTTTGGCACGCGGCCATAGTCGGAAGTAACACCTAACGCCGCCATTTTGGTATCACAATACGTAACATGACGACTGTAATCCACGAAGGGTCAGGCAGAGGAGTACCTAATAGTACACCCACATTTCGCCAGTTATGTTTAAGTCCCATGTAATAGGGGGCGAGACTATTGCCATCAACCGGGCACAAATCCAGACTCCGTGGCTGCTACTGAGAAATTCCTGATGGAAAAATCCAATAACGCGTAGCCCGACCTGGGGATCGGACCTAGGACTTCATGCTCAGCAGTCGCGCTTACGACTACTAGATAAACGAGTAGAAAACGAATTCACAAATCAATGTTTAACAACCAACTTATAATCTCAAAATCAATTGAAATGTTTATCATAGCTGTCAACACTTTGACAGCCGTTAAGTAGTCAGTGACCCGAAAGTCTGTTTACCAGTCTTACCAAGGGGTATCGTATTACCCAGTACTAACTGGGTTGGGGAGGTCAGATAGGCAGTCGCTCCATGTAAAACACTGGTATTCAGCTGCATCCGGTTAGACTGTCAACAATTGTTGTCAACAATTGATTCAGTAGTAATCAAGACTGATTAAAACTATGAGCTCTAACTAAAACTTAGTCTGATAAAACGTACCATTAATAGGTAACGCATGTATGTAACTGCGCATAGTTTCGACCTTGAACTGTATCGATTGTCTACTGCCGTGTCTAGGTCATCTTTGTTATTCTACTGTCGTCATCTGCCTGTCTTTTCCCAACTTTGATGGGGTCGGCTTCCAGTCTAACCGGATGCGAGTTAAGCACTCGGCTAAATGCTGACTTTTTAACCGACTTCAAAAAAAGGAGGAGGTTCTCAATTCGGTTGTATGTTTTTTTTTTTTTTGTGTTTGTTACCGCATATCTCCGTCATTTATGAACCGATTTGAAAAATTCTTCTTTTATCTGAATGGATTTACTTCCCGATTGGTCCCATAGAAATTTCATCAAAATCGGTTCAGCAGTTTGGTTTTGAAATCAAAATAACTGGAAAAAATGTCATCCAAGTAAACGAAATTGCGAAATTGATACTTGACAAGGATTTGTGTGTGATACGATAACTAAAAAGGGTAAAATAAAAACTTTTTTGCAAAAAAAAACCGACTTCCAAAAAAGAACACGAAAAAAGTGGAAAATAACTTTACTTTCGGAAGTCGGTGGCAAAAAAGTCAATGAAACAAACAATAGTCACCGACTTCCGAAAGTAAAGTTATTTTCCACTTTTTTCGTGTTTTTTTTTTGGAAGTCGGTTTTTTTTTGCAAAAAAGTTTTTTTTAAAAGCGTGTTTTCATCTTTTTTGTCATTAGTGTCTAACCTGGTGTCAGAGTGTATTAAAGTGCTTATAGCACCTTATTTTCAGTTTTGATCGTGCTTGTTAGTGATCCTTAATGTTTCTACAAGTGTTTCTGGTTTAACTTGTGAGATTCTGTATCTGGCTCTGTGTTACATAATATGCAATTGTAATCCATCTGTTACAGCTGTTGGTTCTCCTATTTATAAATAAATAAATAACACGCGAAATTTCAGTTGGTGTGCTCTCTCTGCATACCCTCGGGGAACACAAACTAGTCGTTATGTCATTGATATTAAAAAGACCTTTACAATTTAATCTATTTAGTCAGAAGTTCAACATAAAAAAAATGACACACCTTGTCATTTTTTAATATTAAACTTATGGCTGTTGTTGCAAAACTGCGCACGCGCAACTTCGATTCAATGAATTTAGGAAGACGGCCTTCGGATTCGCGTTATCTTACGCAACCGAACTTTTAAGAAGATTGCCGAAGATCAGATAGCTGTACATTCTTTTAAAAGTCAAATATTAAAAGAAAAAAAATCGTACATTCCAAAAATCACCCCCCAAGAGTTCGACAGAGGTGCATCTCATAGTACACCCACATTTCGCCAGTTATGTGTAAGTCCCATATAATAGGGGGCGAGCCGATTGCCATCAACCGGGCATAAATCCAAACTCCGTGACTGCTACTGAGAAATTTCTGTAGGAAAAACCCAATCACACTTTGCACATGGAATTGAACCCAGTACCTCGTTGCTCGGCAGTCGCGCAGAATACTTGCGACCACTACAACAAGGCTATCGAAAACTGCGATAAGAGACTTGGTATAAAGGGTGTAAAATACACCCTTAACAAAACCGAAGGGCTCTGTTGTTCTTCATTGTGATATTTTTTTTTGTTCTGGACCACACCTGGGAACCTTCTAGTTACGTGGCTATTGACGGTCAAAGTTCCAACTTTTTCACAAGTTTTATTTCTTTATATACTAGTTTTTAATGTCATAGCTTCAATTTAAATACCTCCATGACCCGCTTACTGTTTAATGCATCCATCAGCACAATGTTTTGAGTGCATAACGTTGAGTTTTACCGTAAAACGTGATTTTTCACCCCAAAAAAAGACGTTTCCCAGCAATAATTTATGTGTAGAGTTACTTAGTTTGATGTACAGAATGCTTGGTTGACGGCTTCGTGAAGGGTCCGTTTACACCTTGTATATTGTCGCATAAATGCCACCTGCAAGTAGATCTAAAGCCGGCCATGAATGACATAATAACAGATCATTCTATAAATGATTCGTCATCTAATTTGATGAGCGATTGGCTCAGGCTGCACGCTGTTAGTCATGAGGAATATGTGGGTTAAAGACTTGCAGTTAATTTCCATAGGATGGGCGTAAAAAGTTGTGGTTTCTGAGAAAATCTTCCTATACAAGGTGTTGCTTTGCATCCTCGTCAAATTCAAGGAGGTAACTATGCTAATGATTCTCGACCCGAATCAATAATAAAATGGATAGGTAATTTTTATATTTTTTTCTTAATATCGGAAATCGATAAGTGTACACCACCCGTATTAAAACGCGGCCCGTCTAATACTAGCCCTATAACTGCGTTTTCACACACACAAACAAACGCAGACGTTTATTCGATAAACGGGTGATTCTCCTCTTTTGAAAAGGGCTTCATTCTGAAATATTGTCAAATTAAAACAACTAAAAAAGCAGCGTTTATTATTATTGACCAGGAACCGTAATTTATATTGATTATTTACGTCCTCTATGACAACCTCCTGAATTTTGACGAGGATGCAAAACTACACCTTGTAGAATAATTGTTCTGTGTCCGGCTGATGACGATAGGGTCGCCCCCTAGTAGATGGGACTTAAACATAGCTGGCGAAATGTGGGTGAACTATTAGGTAGCTACACCTCTGCCTAACCCTTTTGGAATTATTGGCGTGATGTTATGTGAGAATAATAGGATATATGGGTTTAGGATGGATCTCTCTAAGTTCTTTTTTTGTTTCTTTTATTTTATTTTCCTTCTAGCACTGGTAGATACATATATCTTTTACTTAAAAGGAGGTACGATTTACTGTAAAAGTTGTACAAGTTTCTACAATAAACCTTTTTATTTTTATCCTTTATTCATTTATTATCAAATTTTTACATTTTTAAATATTTCTTAAAAAACACATAAAAAGCATTTAAAATATAAAACTAGTGGTCCGCCGGTATCAGCTGCAGGGTTCAAGCTACCGGTGGTCAGGGCTCCAGAGACAGGAACCTCCTCACAATGCGAGCCGTATCGAGGAGTACTGCCTTCTGAATCAGGCCCTTGATCCAACCGCCTAAAGAAAGCCTTGAAAGACGTTCGTCGAGGCTCTTGGCTATAAGGCCATTGCCCTTCACGATAATCGGCACAATGATAGCCGAGTTCACATTCCACATGCCGACAACCTCACAAATAATTTTTATTTTTTTTAACCGACTTCAAAAAAAGGAGGAGGTTCTCAATTCGGTTGTATGTTTTTTTTTGTGTTTGTTTACTCATATCTCCGTCATTTCTGAACCGATTTGAAAAATTCTTCTTTTATCTGAATGGATCTACTTCTCGATTGGTCCCATAGAAATTTCATCAAAATCGGTTCAGCAGTTTGGTTTTGAAATCAAAATAACTGGAAAAAATGTCATCCAAGTAAAAGAAAATGCGAAATTGATACTTGACAAGGATTTGTGTGTGATACGATAACTAAAAAGGGTAAAATAAAAACTTTTTTGCAAAAAAAAAACCGACTTCCAAAACAAACCACTAAAAAAGTGGAAAATAACTTTACTTTCGGAAGTCGGTGGCAAAAAAGTCAATGAAACAAACAATAGTCACGATTTTGATGAAATTTCTATGGGACCAATCGGGAAGTAGATCCATTCAGATAAAAGAAGAATTTTTCAAATAGGTTTATAAATGACGAAGATATGAGGTAACAAACACAAAAAAAAAATACAACCTAATTGAGAACCTCCTCCTTTTTTTGAAGTCGGTTAAAAATGTTGCTTTACTTAAATAAATGCTTTGACACAGAATATTGAAAATACTATCTTATAAAATCTTAAAATAAATACATACTGTTGGACATTATCCCTATTTACAGAAGACTTAGCAAACAGCTAGAAATAATGTGTCTGTTTGTTCAAACGCGTCTCGAAAACATGCATACATGTAGTAGTCACGCTTTATGACCAAGATATGCATACATTGAGAGGAAACGTATTCTACATTCGTAATTACGTTCCCGAAAATGTAAACAGAACTATGTTTTTGGAAAAATGACCTTTAATGTCTGCAAGTAAGGTTTAGTTTGCACTGCAACATAAAAAAAATGGTTTTAATATTACGTGCAAGTCAAGTAAATTGTACAGACATAAAGTTGATATTAGTTTAGTTAAAAAATTACATCAACTGGGAAGATTTTTGGAACGAAGTTCCTTATCGCGCGTTGTGAAAGGGGGCTAGACGGAAAAAATTCTTACGAAAAGTTGTCACGACACTTTTTGCTATAGTAAGCTATTGTAAGCTGTGCGGCGTCGCATGTTTCTCTGTCTGTCTCTCTCTCTCTTATAGAAAGCAAGCCAGATATTTTCATTTCTATTTCGCATTGAACAGTGTGGTGTTCAATGCGAAATATTAATATATATATTAATTATATTTGTTAATAATAAAAAAAATATTATTATAACTTAAAAAAAAAATTATTACAATTCCTTCACTAATTAATCGAAAGGAACTTCGTTCCATCCGGGTGTCCCTTGACACCTGTCAAGTTTTTTTTATTTTTTATTTAGCCCGTATTGTCCCCTCTCCTGGGCAGAGGTTCCCCCCATTCATTCCACTTCCCACGATGGTGGGCTTCTTCTCACCAATTCGCGAGGACTCCATCCATAATTTGAATAGACACTAATTAATAATGTTCTTATTACGTTGTAATACAGTAGAAAATCGGCTGGCATTTGGTGTGTCTTTGTCAGTCTGTTCTTGGTAGGAGCCCAAAATTCTGGCAACAGCGGCAACCAGTCTTACCAAGGGTTATTGTGTTACCTAGGAACTGGGTTGTGGAGGTCAGATAGGCATTCGCTCTATGTAAAATACTGGTATCCAGCTGCATCCGGTTAGACTTGAAGCCGATCCCAATATTTATTATGTAGATGGGAAATAACATATCGCCTGTAATCCTCGAAGGGCTAGGCAGAGATGTAAGTACCTAATAGTACACCCACATTTCGCCAGTTACGATAAAGTCCTACTGCCATCAATCGGGCACAAATCCAGACTCCGTGGCAGCTGGAAAAACCCAATATCGTTTTACCCGACTTGGGAATCGAACCCCATGCTCGGCAGTTGCGCTTTCGACCACTAGACCAACCAGCCACCAGAGACACACCTGCACACCTGCTATAATACACACTCCTTACGCTTTATCCACGCCCAGACATCTCCAAACCACAGGCCGATTGACCTCTCCGAACCCTAATTTAATACCGAGTTAAATTCAAAACAATTATGCTTCCCGACTTCAAAGAGTTAGTATGCAGTGTTTGTCGTGAGCTGATACGTTGCCAAGGTGAAAACGTGGTGAACATACATATTGTGTGTAATAATGATAACATGGCTATATATGTCGTTATGTGGATTATGTCATGTCCTACACGCGTCTGAGGTGCTCATGGCTATGTTTAACAGCTGTGCGAATTTATCGGTTCGTCATCTCTTTATCTGCCTTCTTGAGGGGCTCATGGTTTCTTTTGTCGACTGTGCGAATCTCTAACCTTTGTTATCTACAGGGTGATTGGGGTCCAATCTGATTGGTTTCGGAGTAATCGAACTTTTAAGTTTTTTTGGAAATTTCCTCCTCTTGATCAAATATTGATACTTGTGACAAATCTACGTCGCTCAGAGCATTGACATGATACTTTTCAGATAGCACATAAACGAATTAACCTTTCGAAAACCAATTTATCAAAAAAGATCTCAAACTTTTGGTTTAACATCATCATAAAGTTCATAATATGAGAAAAATTGAAACTACCCTTGTTTTTGAAGGCAGATTACTCAAAATAAATGTACGACACTTAACGTGCAAATTGCAGAAACGACTTCCTTGTCTAATTAGTTTTCAAAATTCATATCACAGTACCCACTTCAAGAAACATTATGGAAAATAACAACAGTTGTTCTAGACAAGGTAGTATTTTGACCGTACTGGTTATTACGCATTTCTGGATTAATATCAATTTTTGGTAGAGTGGAGGAAAATTTCCAAACTCAGATTGAACCCCTAGTTGTCGGGGTCAAGTCAAAGTAATTACTTGAGTTTAAGTAATTACTCAAGCAACCGTTTTTATGCAATAGACAAGAATTTAAACGAAGTAAATACCGTCAAAGAAAGCAAAGGACACAAATCCTTGTCAAGTATCTATTTTACATTGTAACTACAAGATTTAAGAACATCATCCACATAGACGAAGAAGCAAAAATGCAAATTATAAAGGATATCTCATAAATTACCGATACAAAGTTAATAAATTACATGGGACCACCGCGAGATCTTCCCCTATCAAATGAAAGAAGGACCAGTAATCGCGCAGAAATCGGTGAACATACATGAAAAAACTTTTTTGCAGAAAAAACCGACTTCCAAAAAGAACACGAAAAAAGTGGAAAATAACTTTACTTTCGGAAGTCGGTGACTATTGTTTGTTTCATTGACTTTTTTGCCACTTTTTTTAGTTATCGTATCACACACAAATCCTTGTCAAGTATCAATTTCGCAATTTCTTTTACTTGGATGACATTTTTTCCAAGAATTTTTCAAATCGGTTCATAAATGTCGGAGATATGCGGTACAAACACAAAAAAAAAACATACAACCGAATAGAACCTCCTCCTTTTTTTGAAGTCGGTTAAAAATTATGATGGCTAGGAAGAAAAACTGTAGAATTGTTAAGTAATAACTAGGTAAACTATAAGAGTAGACTAGGTCGAGTTTCTTAAGTACCGTCTACAAACAATAGAATTGTCTAGCGTGCTACCCACCTACCTACTTCTCGTTATAAATCTGTTGTTTTTATGACAGCAATAACATTAATTAGCAGGGTCTTGATTGTTATTAATGGCATCAATGAACTGAGAAAATATTGGGTAAGTACATTTTGCATAGCTAGTTATGATAGCGGTAGAACACATTGTGAAACAGTTTTTTAACCGACTTCAAAAAAAGGAGGAGTTTCTCAATTCGATTGTATGCTTTTTTTGTGTTTGTTACCTCATATCTTCGTCATTTATGTACCGATTTGAAAAATTCTTCTTTTATCTGAATGGATCTACTTGCCGATTGGTCCCATAGAAATTTCATTGAAATGGGTTTAGCAGTTTGGTTTTGAAATAAAAATAGCAGCAAAAAATACATAATTATGTCATCCAAGTAAAAGAAATTGCGAAATCGATACTTGACAAGGATTTGTGGTGTGTGATGCAATAACTAAAAAGGGTAAAATAAAAACTTTTTTACAAAAAAAAACCGACTTCCAAAAAAACACAAAAAAAGTGGGAAATAACTTTACTTTCGGAAGTCGGTGGCAAAAAAGTCAATGAAACAAACAATAGTCACCGACTTCCGAAAGTAAAGTTATTTCCCACTTTTTTTAGTGTTTTTTTGGAGGTCGGTTTTTTTTTGCAAAAAAGTTTTTATTTCTGCTGTCGTTCATAGATCTTTGGCAGTGGTTAATAGTAGTTAGTGACTCGAAAGTCAGAAATCCAGTCTCTCCAAGAGGTAGCGTGGGATTCAGTACCTGGGTTTTTCTCCTTAGCGTATCGATGACAATTTAGTTTGAGTCAGGCCACAATTTGGCAACGAGTTTGGCACTTTCAGTAGCGTCCATCAGCTCCTTTTGTTTTTTTTTTCCGGATCGGAAATCATCAAATGACTTCTCCCGCTCTGGGCTGAGCGGGAGGGAGTGTCAGACTTTTACTGACTAAAACCCACCCATGTTCCTTCATCGCCCTTTGTGTTCCGGGGCGGCGGTATCTCTTTCGAACAACCCGCAGCACCCGGCAGGCATCGGCCCTTGCGGGCCCTTTCCCTAAGCTGACATCTCTTTGAGGCGCGCGTGGAACACGAACGCGCCGTCGACACGGCCTGTCGTCCTAAGACGGAGGGACGGCGAGCTAGCCCTTAGCTCACCGTCCACATGCCCATCAGCTCCTGCATTGTGCAAACAACAGCACAGGCAGGACACGATATCAAGTGTCCCATCGTTTGTGTGGCAACACCACATTTACACTCCAGGGCAGAGTCATCTATGAATCTCCACCTGAACAGGTTCAAAACAAGTAACTGGATTCTAGAGGTCAGATAAGCAGTCGCTTCATGTAAAATACTGATGTTCAGCTGCATTCTGTTAGAATCTAGACAGACCTGGATAACTTAAAAAAGGCAGACACATGATGACATGCAGGAGTAACCTGCTGCCTGAAGCATACTAATTCTGGTATTTGTAGTCAAGTTAAAGTAATTACTATATAGACAAGAATTTGAACGAAGTAAGAACCGTCAAAGAAAGCAAAGGTAAGAATTCCAACTTTTGACGGTACTAACTTTTCTTTCATGTAATTATTTATGACATTTAATTTTTTTGTTATAGAAGAGCGGAGTCTCCTAACACAGGCATTTTATGCTTAAAAGGCGGCTCCAATCACTAATACTCGTAGTATCAATCGACTTGTAAATGAAAATAAATTATTTTGAATTTTTTGAATTAACTTCAAGCAACAATTACTAAACTACAGCATAAAAATCGTATCTTATTTTATTACTTTTCCTCAAGTGATCACTTTGACTTGTTTATAGATACGGGTGTTAGAATTCGTGTAAACGCTTTGCACGTGTGTATGAGCTGGCCATTTATTCCTTTAAAAAAAATGATTGTTAATAGTAATATCGCGAATCAACAAGCGTGACGTAGGACGCCCTCAGGCTCTGTGGAGCGACGCTCTCCGAGAATCGAGTTAAGTGATGTGGCCCGTGACCAGCCGTGGACTGTCGTAGGCTGTTGATGATGACGATTACTTACAAGTCTTCGGTGACTTAACGGACTACACTTAACATAACATAACATCAAGCCTGTAATCCCACAGGTTTAGGCAGAGGTGTACCAAATAGTACGTCCACATTTCGCCAGTTATGTTTCAAGTCCCACTTAATATTGGACGAGCCTTCAACCGCCATCAACCGGGCACAAATCCAGACTTTATGGCTGCTACTGGGAAATTCCTGATGGAAAACCCCAATAACACTTTGCCCGACCCGGGAATCGAACCCACCGACACGTACTACCCACGTACTACACATTTCCTTATTAATTTCTGATTCTTATCATCTAATTTCAAATGCAACACTGTCCACCACATCCATAGCTTGCGGCGGTTTGGATTAATTACCAGCAATTAAACACATCGACGGCTTGCTTGCGAAACGTTTGCACATGTACATATTCAGCCTTCAGTTAATGTATGTTCTGTAAGTGTTATGGAATATTAATGTCTAATTATTGTCAAAAGCTGATTTAGAGCCGTTTATCCTTAGACGGATGCTTTCGTTATGGCTGTGCAGTCTAAAACTTGGTAATGACGTAAATAGTTGTCAAATATATCGCTATTTTGATTATTACAGCCGTTGGTCCCGGCTGTCATTTTTGTAGATCTTTGACAGTCGTTACATGTAGTCTGTGTCCCGAATATCTGACAACCAGTCTTACCAAGGGGTATTGTATTACCTAGTACTATATGTTGTTATTGTTCTCACATTTATGTAAAATCTCGACATGAATGATGTAACCAAGATTTTGTAACTACGTATTGAATTTAAAGAGTGTCCATGGAGTTTCTTGCCCATTCTTCTCCATAGAGATCTACGCTTTCGAATGGGCAACTACAGTACTTTCACAAGTTATTATGCCCTGTGACTGGGACTGTAGCTTAGTTTATTTTTTTGTGTTTTGACATTCAAAAGTCCCTGTAATGATCTAATTAAAATAAATGCTTTGAGTTTGAGTTTTACTAACTGGGTTGTGGAGGTTAGATAGGCAGTCGCCCCATGTAAAATTCTGTTGTTCAGCTGCATTCGGATAGACTAGAAGTCGACCCCAACATAGTCGGGAAAATAATAATAACAAATAAAATTTATTCAAAAATATAAAGGTATAACATTAAATATAGTTTTTCTTAAATCTATGTCAAGTGCAGCCATGATTTGTGTCTGAACTAGGTAGTCCTGTGTTTCAGGCGATTAGAAAAGGCAGGCAGATGATATAAAAGGAACTCTAGTGCAAATTTCACGATTCTAGACCCAGAACCAATTTGGGGGCAGGGGGTGAGGTAGTACGTTATCTGTCCGAGTTTAATTTTTATTTTTTTAAAGTAGATAAGGTACTACAAAATTCCACAAATAAGATAGGCTTAAATGAAAATCATTTTCATTTTCTCACCAATTTCATTTGTTGAAGTTAAGCCAGTTAAGGTAATTATAATAGTTCCACAATATTCATTATCGTCATTATTGATAAGTGAAGGAACCAGTTTTTCTAATTAAATCATTGTTCGAAAGGTACCTAATTAAAATTCTGCGAGTATTTTTGTAAAATAAACATCGTTATACCGAACCAAGGCTCGGACGCACTTGTAAGTAAGTACTCGTAGAACCCAGTTGATTGTCTATGTGATAAGGACAAAAGATAGTTCGTGAAATTGCGGTTAACCTATGCTTAGTCAAAGTTTGAAGCTGAAATCGTAGTCATTGATGTAGTTAATAAGTGACTTGCTGTAAACTAGTTACCTATTTCTGGGTTATCTTATTTTAAGGGGTAAGGAAGAAAACCAATAGGTAGATTTAGTGTTTAGTCTTAAAAAAAATCGTTGTGAAAAATAAAATTGCGTTTACAAACATTTAAACTCACATACACAAACAGCCAACAATAATTGCTTCGTTGGTCGGCCGTCGGTAAGAGTGTAGTCAAAGATGCTTTCAGATTTAAAGAAAATGGAAAACTTGAAAGTTCCTTGGGTTATGTTACGGAAAATCAATCTTGTTGAAAGCAGCTATAAAATACGAAACGCTTTAAAACGATTGCCGGTCGTCTGCGCCCTCGAGGTTCGATCTCCAGTTCTGACTTAGTTTTTAACACGTTTTTTGGAAAATAACTTTACGTTCGGAAGTCGGTGACTACTGTTTGTTTCATTGACTTTTTTGCCACCGACTTCCGAAAGTAAAGTTATTTTCCACTTTTTTAGTGTTTTTTTGGAAGTCGGTTTTTTTTGCAAAAAAGTTTTTATTTTATCCTTTTTAGTTATCGCATCACACACAAATCCTTGTAAAGTTTCAATTTCGCAATTTCTTTTACTTGGATGACATATTTTTTCCGGCTATTTTGATTTCAAAACCTAACTGCTGAACCGATTTCGATGAAATTTCTATGGGACCAATCGGGAAGTAGATCCATTCAGATAAAAGAAGAATTTTTCAAATCGGTTCATAAGTGACGAAGATATGAGGTAACAAAAAAAAACAACCGAATTGAGAACCTTCTCCTTTTTCTGAAGTCGGTTAAAAACTTAAAAGATAAATTTGGTCCCCTTCCCGGTGTCCGATTGAGCTGAAATTTTGCATACCTGACAATGCATGGTTAGCTAAGTGACTTCATTCTAAATCCAATATGGCGGACTCTCAAAGCTGGCGGACTAATTATTTTTTATTGGGATTTGCTAAGAAAAATATGAGAAGTAAAATGACATGGTGACAAGACCTGGCTTTTTTCAATATCTATAACTCTAGAAAATAATTGGTTTTTAGAGATACAATGTATTTATTACTGTGATAATGCAATGAGCATGAAATTATTATATTGTTAACATCGTATATTTTTGTTATCCACTACTTACAGTGTAAATAACCAATGACCATTCTTTGTCCACAGACCATGGCGCCATCTGTGAGCATAGCAGAGTACTATGCCGGCAAAACTATCTTCATGACCGGTGCGACAGGTTTCATGGGCAAAGTTATGGTGGAGAAACTCCTCAGGTGCTGCCCAGATATCAAGAAGATGTACCTCCTCATGAGGCCGAAGAAAGGACACAGCAGTAAGGAAAGATTGGATGACTTGTTGAATTTTCGGGTAAGTAGCGCCATCTAGTATCGAGTAGCAGAACTGTTTCCAGATAAAACTTTCGAAACTTTAAAATTAAATGTGACATTTTTATTTTGCTAAAATAATTAACCGATCTAAAAACGAAAAATAATTTTACTTTCTGAAGTCGGTGACTTTTGTTTGTTTCACTGACTTTTTTGCCACCGACCTTATTTTTTTAATAGGGTAGGTACCCATATAGTCGACGTAACATGTTTCGAGATTATTTGATTTTGATGTTTTTTTTTTTTGTTTTTTGTGATTACGATGGTGGTCCATAGAGAAAGTACCTATTGTTCAGTTGAATGGTCTCTACCACCCGCGTAAATGCTGTATTCTACTGAAAAGTTCTCGCTTCGTCTCTGTGAGGGCCGGCAAAGCCTAGGGACATAACACACATGCGCAATTTCTTTTGCTTTATTTCTCCAACTTACATAATTATCTGTAACCAAACTTAAAATAATAATAGAAATATGTAACGCTGTCAACAGGAATAATGCCCTGAAGACTGGCAGCATTACCACGTTGGATGGCAATGCTAATTCTTTGACCGAAAAATAGGCATCCCTCTGGTCGCAGGAAGTGTCGACCACCCGCTTGGCGATATTCCGGAACACTTGGTCAACCCCAAACGCCTCAAACACATAGCTACTAATAAGGTAGCTATGTGTCTGAGCCGTTTGAGGTTTTCAGCACCACCAGCAGCGGTCGCTTCGGTACAGCTCGCCGTGCTAGGAAGATGGAGAAGAAGATTCTCCAACTTAACCTCAAATTAAAACATTCCAGGTATACGACCGCCTCAAAGCCGACTCACCGAAGCTGTTCGACAAGCTACACGTGATCCCCGGAGACATCTTGTCTGAAGACCTGGGAATATCAGAGGAGGACCGCGCGCTCATACAGGACGAGGCACAGATCATCTTCCACTGTGCTGCTTGCGTCAGGTCAGTACAAAGAGATTTAATAGACTGTAAAAATCGTGAGTCCATGTCTCAGTGACACTTTAAAGCAAAATAATACAGAGTGGAAGAGCAGACGCTCACCACGTATTTAGTACATCATTCTGGACACCGTAGGACCCATCCCCATCAGACCAGACCGCCGATTGTGTCACGCAATGCAAAATGATTTCTTTTTATGTAAATTGAAATTTGTATGACGTACTTAGTAAAGAATAGTATCTATCTATCTGGAATTCTGGACTCCCTTATAGTTGTGCTACACATGTATCGCTGTTAGTGTATTGGTTACATGTGTGACTGTTGAGCATGCGGTCTTGGGTTTGATTCCCAGGTCGGGCAAAGTGTTATTGGGTTTTTCATTGGTAATATATTAGCAGTATCCACAGAGCATGGATTTGTGCCCGGTTGATGGCAATAGGCTAATACATGGGGCTTAAACATAATTGGCGAAATGTGGGTGTACTAATGGGTACACCTCCGCCTAACCCTTTGGTGATTACAGGCATGCAATAACACTTTGCCCGACCCGGGATTTGATTCCAGGACCTCATGCTCAGCAGTCGTGCTTGCGACCATAGACCAATGAGGCAGTCAAAGTCGAAGAAAATCTGCTCAAACTATAATCATATTTTCACTTTATTTTAAGATCGTTATACTTAATGTTCCAGATTTGACATGTTTCTCCGCGATGCTGTCAAAATGAACACAATGGGGACTAAGAAAGTCTTGGAACTGGCTGAGGGCGTGAAAAACTTGGAGGTAAGAAACTTTTGAATTTAATGTTATTTTGTAAGACCTATCTAGATCCTTGGTCCTAACAAAGGAACCTTACACAATCATTTTGGGGCAGATGACGTGCAGAGCAGGTCAAGATGACAGTTGACAGTTGCATCGCACATGACTTTCCCTGTTGGGTCGCCATTTTATTTGCGAATATTTTCCGTAAGGGACATTGAGTGTACTTTTAAATTTTCAACTTTCAGCACGGAGCCAAACGTGATCGAAATCCTTTACGGTATCTCGTCACTATTAAAATGATTCACTTCCTTCATTCATGATCTCTTCATACTCATCCATCATAAATGCTCTAATTTCCTATCTTTCTTTTCTAGGCATTCGTCCACGTATCAACTTCCTACTGCCGCTGCGAGCTGGAGTTGTTCGAAGAGAAACTGTACCCGTCTAAGCATCGGCCTGAACATGTGATGCACTGCGTCGGCTGGATGGATGACGAGCTCCTGGGACATCTGCAGCCCAAGTAAGCCCATATCCCGTAACTGCATGCTGCGAGATGTCGATTTTGTTCCGACACTTGTTCTTCCCAGCTAAAACTCTGGGATCTGGTGAAGGGCGGGCGTTCTGGAAGACTGCTTTGTAGAATTTTGACATTCAAAAAGTGCTGGTTTTCAGCTTAATTTTGCTTTTGTTTTTGTCTTTAGGTCCCATAGTAACCTATGTATTGTACACTCACTTTTCGCTGCTCTTATTAAAGTTCAATGTTAAAAGGTTCAAGTCTATTGCCCGCCGGAAGGCATGAATCAAATTTCGGACAGCTAAATAAACCAGTTCTTAAATGAATCTCACTAGTCACCCTCATTGTGGCCATATCATCTTTCACATAATCTATCCATCATTTCTTTAGTCTCCAAAGAATTTCTGCCGACATGTGCCTCATTCCCTCGCATCACACCCTACCTATAACTATGTGGAAATACTTCATCATCTACCTGCCTTTCTAACTGTGGTGGTGTCGGCTTCCAGTTTAAACAGATTCTCCTGAATACCAGTTATTTCATAATACTAAAATAAATAATCATCATCATCTTCCTGCTCTTGCCCCATTCTACTTGGGGTCGGTGCAACAAGTTTTCTCCTCCATTCTCTTCGGACAGACGTTACATCATCATTAATTACTCCTTTCTCTTTCAAATCATAAATATCATTCCTCACACAATCCATCCATCTTTTCTTTGGCCTTCCTCTCCACCCACCGAAATTAATCCATCCAATTCCATCATTCTTTGAGTAATCCCTCCTCATTACACATACCCAGACAAACAACTTCCTTTCGTTTTTCTGTAAAATAAATGATATTCCAGGATAATCGAGCCGCAGCCCAACACATACGCGTACACAAAATCTCTTACTGAAGATCTAGTGTCGCAGTACGAGGGAAAGTTCCCGATCGTGATCGCGCGGCCATCTATCGGTGAGTAGCGGTACTAGTTGACGTTTGTGGATAAACATGGCGGCTTTACTTTAGCGCGCCAAAAGAAAAAGACAAGTGTTGCTATGTTTTACTAAGAGGTGGAGGTAGAAAGCTAAAAAGCGCCTTAAGCCTATAAACTTAAGAGTTTTATTCGATTTTTTCATATTATTATCTACTGTGAGAGTATACATACATAACATCACGCCTGTAATCCTCGAAGGGTTAGGCAGAGGTGTAACTAGTAGTAGGTAGACCAACATTTCGCCAGTTATGTTTAAGTCCCATGTAATAGGGGGCGAACCTATTGCCATCAGCCAGGCACAAATCCAGACTCTGTGGCTGCTACTGAGAAATTCCTGTTGGGAGAACTCATAACAATTTGCACAACCCGGAAATCGAACCCAGGATCTCGTGCTCATTGCTTTACTACCTCTGAAAACTGACTATAGTTACAACAAAAAACCCTTGTGTCAGAATTTTGAATGCTATTTAAAGTCTGACTTATATTTCTGATGTATCTTCAGTGGCTGCGGCGTACAAGGAGCCCATGCCTGGATGGGTGGACAACCTGAACGGACCTACTGGACTGTTAGTAGGAGCTGGCAAAGGTAGGTCAAATTATACATAACTATAATGAGTGTAAAAGTACCCTTAATGAAGCCGAGAGGCACTTGTTTTGTTCTGGGCCACACCTGGAACTGGGAACCTTCTAGTCCGGCAATTTTGAGGGTCGAATTGCAACTGGCCTACCCAGTGGCAAGACATCTCTCCCCTCAGCTCAACCGTTGCCACTAAAGCTTAAATAACTAAATTCTATCGGTGGTTTAAAGCACATCTAATCTACTCTCATCTCGTCTCCGCATCGGTGGAGTCCAGCTCTAACTCTGATAGCGCGATGCAGGATTTCAGTTCTTAATTTGCGTCACAGATGTTGCTGCATATAAAATACTGGTATTCACTTGACGACCCGAATGGCGCAACGGTAGTGAGGCTGCCTTACGTTCATAGGGTTCCGGGTTCGAGTCCCGGTAGGAGCAAGTGTTTGTGTGATGAGCATAGACATTTGTTACCGAGTCATGGATGTTTATATGTATAATAAGTATGTATTTACTAACAAAAAGTATGTATGTAGTATATCAATATCTGGTGTCCACGACACAAGCCTCGTTGCTTAGTGTGGCACTAGATGGCGCTGTGTGTAATGTCCAGCGATATATTTATTTTTTTATTTTTTATTCAGCTGCATCCGGTGAGACTGGAAGCCGACCTCATCGTAGTTGGGAAAAGGCTAGGCAGATAATGATGATGTTCCTAGCGTTCTTTTTGTCAATTTGATCATGTTCGATACAGTACCATACCATTTTAGGTGTGATCCGCACGATGCACTGTAACGACAGCTACGCAGCTGACGTGGTGCCCGTCGACGTCACAGTCAACGCCTGCATCATCCTGGGATACCTCACCGGGATTGAGAAGTAAGTCACATAACTTTACCAACAGACGACCTTGGGGTGCCGTAGATCCTTTAGATCCTTGACAGTCGTTACAGGCAGTCAGTGGCCCGAAAGTCTGACAACCAGTCTTACTAAGGGGTATGGTATTACCCAGTACAAACCGGGTTCTGAAGGTCAGATAGGATAGGCAGTCGCTATATGTAAAACACTGGTATTTAGCTGCATACGGTAAGACTGGAAGCCGACCCCAATATAGATGGAAAAAAGCAGGCAGATGAAGATGAGGGTACCGTAACACTGGCTCATGAGATTGCTCAGGCAATTGGAGTCGAATAAGCGTCCCGACGCGACGTCATCAAGCAACACCAACAAGTAGTGTCCAATGTTTCTAGCCCGTTCCTCTCCGTAGGAAAGGCGCACCTAACTACAGATAAAAATTTGCTCGTGTAAGCGCTCTTTTACATAATACGATGATACATTATGATGTTGGAATTAGAGATAATATTGTCTAGTAACTGTTCACTGCGTCTTCTGCTGGGCATGAGGTTCAGGATTCGATTCCCGGATCGGGCAAAGTGTTATTTGGTTTTCCCATCAGGAATTTCTCCGTAGCAGCCACGGAGTCTGGGTTTGTGCCAGGTTGATGGCAATAGGCTCGCCCGCTATTACATTTGACTCAAACATAAATGACAAAATATGGGCACCTCTGCCCAACCCTTCAAGGACTACAGGCGTGATGTTATGTGATCCAACAAGCGTGATTTGATACCTAAGTATTATTTTTTATTTCCAGGCCCAAACAGATAAGCATCTGCAACATCACTCAGTCTGGCATCAACCCCATCACGTGGGGACAGGCTTTGGATATGGGTAAGTTGTATACAGTTTATATTTACCATCATAATCAGCCTATCGTTACCAACTGCCTTGTGCTGGGACACAGGCATCCTTAATCCACCATGCGGGCCCAGTGCGGGCCGGTGGATTTCACATGTCCCATGCTACCCTGAAATCTTTTTTTTTTTTAATAAAGCGTTGCCCCTCTCTAGGAATTTATCCTTCCTTCACCGAAGCAAGTGATAATTATACAATAAGCAAATTAATCCGAAAACTCAGAGGTGCGTGTCTTGGGTTCGAACTCGAGACCTATGACTTGGCAGTCCAACGGTCACACCACTAGGCTATCAATGCTTAATCTCTGTACTAAATCTTCATCTCTTGCAGGTCGCGTCCACGTCCAGGAGTTCCCGTTCACCGTGTGCCTGTGGTACCCGGGCGGCTCGCCCAAGAGCTCGTGGATCGCGCACCAGCTGGCATTGTTCTTCACTCACATGCTCCCCGCCTACTTCGTGGACCTGCTCATGTTTCTTATGGGGAAGAAGACTTTGTAAGTGCATTTGTTAGATGTTTTAATTGGGAAAGTCACTACAGGCAATTTTGAATCTATATAGAAATACACGGGACTCTTTCTTAGGAAACATTAGCTCTTTCTTCATGACAACATCATCACCATCTTCTTGCGCTTGTCCCATTCTACTCGGGGTCGGCACAACACGTTTTCTTCTTCCATTCTCCCCTGTCAGACGTCACGGCATCATTTACTCCATTCTCTTTTATATCAGTCCTCACACAATCCACCCATCTTTTCCTTAGCCTTCCTCTTCCTATTTTTTGCAAAAAATTGGGACCGCAAAGGGTCTTAAATATTTTTTCGAACAATTTATTCTGTCTCCTTTTTCAATAACATTTTAATATGGTCTCCATATACGCAAATAAGTATAATACCTGTATACTGCGAGGAATAGGAATACAGCTAGTGACTTAGACAAATATGGAGGCCATATTGATCTTTATTTAATCTGATTATTGAAAGACTGAAAGATCTTCGGTCCACCAGCCCTGAGGCGAGACTATACAAGGTATACAGTTACCTGTATCCGTACAAAGAAACAAATATTGTTATCAAACTCATTCCACTTTAAACTTGTCTGTTAAACCAAATCCTACTTTATTCCAGCATGATCAAGATCCAGAAACGCATCAACTACGGTCTGGAAGTCTTGCAGTACTACACCACCAAGGAGTGGCACTTCATCAACGATAACTTCGTGGCGCTGCAGAACAGGATATCTAGGAAGGATAATGAGACGTTCTATACGGATATGAAGGTAGGAAGTCATTTTATTAGAACTAAATGATCAGTCAAACATGTCCTCAATGCTGGACACAGTTACACGCAGGAAGAATTCGAATTTTTGGTTCTTGAACATTTTTCTTCATGTTTTTCTTTTACTTGATCATGTGTCCTCGCGATGTTTTCCTATATTTTTTCCTTAGCCTAGGTATATTGTCCCACTGCTGGGCAAAGGCGGCCCCCATAGCCTTTCAATATTCTCTGCGTGCGGTTTTCTCCAGCCAATCTCTCACAAACGCCTCTAAGTCGTCACGCCAGCGTTATGTAGGCCTCCCTCGGCGACGACGTTTTCCTGTTATGTTTAAGTCCCATGTAACAAGGGGCGAGCCTATTGTCATCAACGCAGCACAAATCTAGACTCTGAGCTCCGAAAAAGCTCTGAGCTACTGAAAAGTTCATAATGAAAAAGCCCAATAAATCGTTGCCTGACCTCGGAATCAAACCCAAACGTCATCCTTGTGACCACTAACCGATGTTTTTTCTATAAGTCGATCTGCCATAATAATGTGTGAGTGTGACTAGGTTCCCGACTTTAATAACTAGCATGTCCATCACCTGCCCTTCAAATAAGGCCTAATTTCGCTTGCACTTCCAGGACATGGACTGGAGTATGTACATCAGGAACTACATCAAGGGGGCGCGAGAGTACTGCTGCAAGGAGGACCCTTCCACCCTCCCCGCGGCCAGGAGGTTACAGAAACAGTAAGTGATACTACCTCAAAGATTTAAAGCGTTACAGTGCGCCATGGATCTCTTGCCGCGTGGCCATTATCGGAACTAATGTCAATGTTTTTTCAATTCAGTTTCACAAATGTGTACCAACAGCGCTCTCCTGACGATATCACTAAAGCGCCAAAAGTACTATTCCGCATTATACTGTGTCCAAAAAATGACGATTTTGTTTCGTTGACAAAGACATTTGAATATTATTGTGCCGCTCACTCATACTGTTTTTAGTAAGAGTGAGTAGGAAGTGTAAGAACTCACTCACACTGTTTACAATATGAGTGAGTGTCTATCGTTTTATGCGGTATGTAGATACAAGCTCAGTTTACCGTGACGTTTAGGTACGCACACACGGGCAACTTAAAGTGGCGACTCAAATTATAACACATAGCGGCTAGATCTTTTTAGGGTTCCGTTGCCAAATGGCTAAACGGACTTAATAGTACACCCATGTGGGGCAGAACACCTTCAAATTCGACCCGAATGGCGCAGCGGTAGTGAGGCTGCCTTACGTTCATAGGGTTCCGGGTTCGAATCCCGGTAGGAGCAAGTGTTTGTGTGATGAGCATAGACATTTGTTTCCGAGTCATGGATGTTTATAATTATGTATAATAAGTGTGTATTTACAAACAAAAAAGTATCTATGTAGTATATCAATATCTGGTGTCCACGAAACAAGCCTCGTTGCTTAGTGTGGCACTAGATGGCGCTGTGTGTAATGTCCAGCGATATTTATTTATTTATTTATTTTAAATTATGAAAATGTAACGGCTCTCGTGCGGCTGCTATTATTTAGCAACGAGTTCCTGTCAGTTATGTTTAAGTCCCAAGTAATAAGCACAAATCCAAACTCCGCGGCTGCCACTGAAAAATTCCCGAAGAAAAAACTTTCGCTCAATCAAACAGTCGCTCTTGCGACCACCAGGGCACCAGACCAACGTGGCAGTATTTGTCTATGATTGTAATTAATTTATCTTTTAAACTTACATCAACACAATATATGGGATATGATTTTTATTTATTGTGAGCTCCCGATATTTTGACGCTGTTGAGCGCGGGATGACTGGATAATGAGGGTGGATGGTAAAAACTTATTAGGTGCAGACAAATCTGTCTACCATCTTTCTTTGTCTTTTGTTACGCGCACTCCTGGAACTCTTTACAATAATAATCACAGAAGATATCCCGTAAGTGGCAGTGTAAACCGTGAAAGCTAAAGACCGTGTTTAATTATTTATCTTTGATCGTCCACAGATTATACTACCTGGACAAAGCTGTACAGATCATGGTGGGACTGTTGTTATCCTACTTTGTTTACTATTACTTTAATATGTTATATTCTTTGATTAGCGCGTAACTTAGTTAAAAAATATGAATTAAAATAATTATTATTGATAAAAATGAGGCTACGCAACTGTGCCTATTAATAATTGTAATCAAATCCAAGTCACTTATGATACTTAAGCCCATTTTTAGCAACACTAGGGGAGACCCTAAAGGAGTTTAAATTTTTTGGCCTGACTACCTTTCGACGATTTATTTTATTTTCAAAATATCAGCCACGTATAAAACCTATATTAAACGATAGCAAACCTAAAATATAAACAATTTTTTATAAGACAAAATCTTCTTAATCTGATGGCATAATCCCTATAACTTTGGTTTTATTAGGCAAGCATTAAATCTGTATTAACAAATAGATACTAGCTATTGATTATTATATATTAGGTTTTATGCGTGGCTATTATTTTTAAATAAAATAAAACGGCGGAAGTTAGGTAAGCCAGTTTTCATACAAAAATATTCGAACCCCTTATTTAAGTCTCGTTTAGTGTTTACTGATAATGGGTTTTATACACTGTGGAAGGGACACCGACATTAAAACGGTTACCACACATAATATTCATAATATCACTCTGAACCCCATGACATTTTTCATCGGTATTTTTTTATTTAACCGTCTTCAAAAAAAGGAGGAAAAAAAGGTTCTCAATTCGGTTGTATTTTTATTTTGTGTTTGCTACCTCATATCTTCGTCATTTATGAACCGATTTGAAAAAATCTTCTTTTATCTGAATGGATCTGCTTCCCGATTGGTCCCATAGAAATTTCATCAAAATCGGTTTAGCAGTTTGGTTTTTAAATCAAAATAGCTGGAAAAAATATGTCATCCAAGTAAAAGAAATTGCGAAATTGATACATGACAAGGATTTGTGTGTGATGCGATAACTGAAAAGAGTAAAATAAAAACAAAATGTATGGAACAGCTGATTAATTCGGTAAATTCGGTGACTATGGTTTGTTTCATTGACTTTTTTGGCACCGACTTCCGAAAGTAATGTTATTTTCCACATTTTTTAGTGTATTTTTTTGGAAGTCAGTTATTTTTTTTTGCAAAAACGTTTTTTAATCAGCTGTTCCATACATTTTGATCGTGCAGGTATTGAAATTTCTATGTGGGGGGGTACAGAATGATGTACTGTATACGTGGTAACCGTTTTAGCGTCGATGTCACCTCCACGTTGTATATTGTGTAAATTAATACCTAGCTGTTAGGTAGCAATTTGTTTAAGAAGTCTGTCAAATTGTGTAAACGCTCTTTACTTAATATTAGTGTAAAGTACATTATAATTATTTAAACATTTGAGTAAAGTACGGTCAAGGAATGAAAATGTTGGGCAAGTTTTAAACAAAATCCTTTAATCATCACGCCTGTAATCCCCGAAGGGTTAGGCGGAGATGTACCTAATAGTACACCCACAATTCACCGGTTATGTTTAAGTCCCATGTAATAGGAGGCGAGTCTATTGCCATCAACGGGGCACAGCTCCGTGGCTGCTACTGAGAAATTCCTGATGAAAAAACTCAAAAGCAACGCCCGACCCGGGAATCGTACCCAGGGCTTCATTCTCAGCAGTTGCGCTTGCGTCCACAAAACCAACGAGGTAGAAACGCAACGCAATATTGCAAATTCTATTTTTGCCTAACATTTTCATTCCTTGACTGCACAAAAACCAAAGACAGGCGACCATCACCGCGTGTGTAGCGGACCTTGCAACCTGCCTAATACTCAACATAACAGTGTTTTGTACACTATATGTATAATTTAACTACACGAACCAATAGTGCCTGAAACACAAATTACTTTAAAAGTTAATTGTATCCATATTTGTGCTACTTCCGAATACTGTACAAGTGTAAGTACAGTAGGTACCTACATCAATTACTTACAGAGAATTTCACCAATTAACCACTAACTAGTGGCCTACCATGACGAGTTAAAGCAGGAATGTTTTTATGTCATTCCAGTGTGGGAAAGAGAAAGAGCTATACGAGATGTCTAGCGCCATCTCTATCCCACACTGGAATATTACAAAAAAAAATATGCTCCAAAGACGACGACCAGCAACTCCCATGTCAACAACAACTCCTCTGTCTGCGATGACGTCATGGTTGGCCACCTGACCGCGATCAGCAGCTCTAAATAATGGCTGTAGAATATAGACACTGACAGGTTTTGAACGCGGTTTCATTGGTGATATCATCGTCACCACCATTCTCCTGCCCTTTTCCCAATTTATTCGTGGTCGGCGCAGCATGTCTTCTTCTTCCATACTTCTCTATTACTCGTCATCTCATTCTTATTATTAGTTTCACTGGTGATAATTCGCTATAGATGTCAATTAAAAGTTCTGTAATCATTGAATTATTTAAAAAACTCTTACTCCATAAAGACTCAGTCTCTATTTTAATATTATCTATATCTATTTTATTTAAGACATACTGTTTACTCATAAAAGTGGCGCAACAGTTGAGCAACAAGTTACGCGACTGTGGCCCAACTAAAAAGTTGCCTTGTTCACAAATATCCTTAGTATCTTTAATTGCATACCTCATGTATAATAGTAATAAACAATGTTAATTCGAATTATTATAACAATAAATTAATTTAAGAGAAAGAATGAGTTTTATTTGTGTAACTAGCGTTTGTTCGCGGCTTTACCCGCACGAAGATTAGAAATTGTCCTACGGGAGAAAAAGTATCCCGTAATCTAACCTGGATAACCTAGTGTGACTATGGACTCCTGCTTATGATGGCCTGCCCAAGTTGCTGAAGTTAGTCGCAAAGTGCACTACACGTTACACTCATAGAAATGCGTCCAGAGCTTCTTGCCTTTGAAAACCATAATATCCCTTGCGCCAACTCTCATCCAGCCCATCATAGATGCTACCGAGGAGCTTTTAAAAAACTGGACCGTTTGCAAAATATCCGTATTCGTATTGTTTTCAACCTTAAAAGTATGATCATGTTTCTAACTTTCGCAAAATACTCAAGTGGCAAACAAACAAAGTGTACTACGTTATAGAAGTGAAAGACTATAGTAATGTTCCTTACGGCTTTATATATTTATATATATTTGTACGCCAAATGACAAAACAGAGAGACTGATAGAAAAACTGCTTTATAACAATTAACATCTTGTACACTAATGGAACCTACATAATTATATGTTTACAAATAAAGGCTATTGAATGATTTAGATGGCTCTAAATTCCACGTTCACGAGGTCACACTTAAATCAATGCGTTTGTGAAAACGTGCTTCTGGATTTGCCACCAGCTTGCTTTCATTTGGATAAAAACCAGGCATAAATCCATGCTCCGTAGCTGCTACTGAGAAATTCCTGACGGAAAAACCCAATAGCATTTTACCCGACCCGGGAACCGAACCCAGGACCTCAGATGCTCAGCAGCCGCATTTGCGATCACTAGATCAACCAGGCAGTCGAGGTAACCCTAAAAATTAACCCGATAAAAAAAAAAAGTAATTAAAAATGGAAGCAGGCGGGAGCCATCCATTCCATTCCATTTTTATATTTTCAAACTCAAATGGGTTCCGCCTGCTTCCAACTTTTTAAAATTTAAAATGTGCTTGTTCTTAGCTTTTTAGTGTTTTTTTAACTTAAGTTTTTTACCGCAGTCGGGTTTTTTAGTTTTTTTTTTATAACTTTTTTTATTTCCAGCTTTTTAGTTTAAGTACAAATGTGAAAGATTTCGCAGACGATTAGCAAAACAAATTTTTACCGCCTTCACCGCGTGGAGGTACTCTCAGCTTATGTTGTGTTCTGATTAAAAATTTATACCCGGTGTCACTTTCACAATTAATAATACCTTTGAAGCTAAAATCCATCGAGCCGTTCAGGCTGCAGAGTGTGCCAAACATTTGGATTTGGCGCCAAAAATCCACCATTTTGTTTTTTTTTTATTTCGGTATACCCAGTAAATACGAATCAAACGACACTTCCCATGCTAAAATCCATCGAACCGTTCAGGCCGCAGAGCGTGCCAAACTACTTACATACATACATACTCTCGAAAAACATAACCCTCCTTCTGGCGCAGTCGGGTAAAAAAACCCATATAACCTTTTCGGATAAGTAACCAAGTAGTAGTGTTGTTTTTGAACCTTTGTTAATAACATAAACTTTGTTGTCAAGGAAAAATCAATAACAAAAGACGACTCGGATGATACTTTAATTGAATAAGAATCTAATGCGTCACCTTGAGACCTGCCATAAATATGTCCGCTAGACGATTTGGACAAGTAAAGAACGCGACTAGAATACAATAGACAAACGCATACAGAGAAGGTATAGACAAGTTGACTCCTATAGATCGGGCATGAATATGTCACATCATCGACCATCAACTGCGTAGACTTATCTCAACTATGTTGGGGTCGGCTTCCAGTCTAACCGGTAGCTGAATACCGGTATTGTACGTGGAGTGACTGCCTATAGACTGACTTCCACAACCCAGTTAGTACTATGATACCCCTTAGTAAGACTAATTGACAGTAACTCAGTCTGTTTGACTGTTCTTTTTGTCTGCTTGGCTGTTATTTCTTCACTCCTTAACAACGGAACGTACTTCGATAATAGTACACAGATATACCATGACCTATGTTCAGACATGGGATACATTTTATCCCTGTAGTTCGTTGCCGAAGGATAACTTCAGACCTCCACTTGGGTGGAGCCAGAGTACTTGAATAAGATGAACCTCTGACCGATGATTTTAATTACAAACCTCATATTTTCAATTATGTTTACGCGTTTCCTTCATTCAATTGCAATTCACTTTACGTAATATGCTCTGTTCAAAAGTAGTTTGTTGAAATGATCGCTAACACCATCATTAACACACGTATAAACCGACCTTGGTTTATCCACGAACAAATATCCAAAACAAATAGTAAACCTGGTAAATATTCCGTTTTCAATGTTAATAATGGTTTACTGAAAATGTCAACAAATAATTCAGAATACTGGGCAATTTGTGGTGTCACTTGCAAATTGAGCTCTTTAAATACGTATTATCTAATTCGAATTTTAAATCAACGAACTCAGAGGAGAGACATAATGTCAAAGTGACTTTTCCAATTCATATAATTGAACAAGTCACATTGATATGTGTACTGTAACGTGGGTATAGCTGCAGAGTAATTATACAAGGTGGAAGGCACGCTGACGATAAACCGCTTACCACGAATTCAGTACAAAATCAAAATCAAAAGTCATTTATTCAAATTAGGCTGATAATCAACACTTTTCGAACGTCGAGTTTACAAGAGACAGTCCCCCAAAACGCCCGCCCTTTGCCACTTCCTAGTGTTTTAGCTGGGATGAAGAAGTGGCGGAACAAACTCCCCAGCAACACATCTGTCTGTTAGGTTAGAAGAACCAGATTCTATACAATAGCGTGTAAGATATATAAATAAAGAATCAATTGCATTCAATAATTGTGACATGTCAGCTAGCACACACCAATAATAAAATAAAACATCATTCTGAATCCACATAGAAATTTTTCATCGGTAATACAATAACGGTTGTTCCATACATTTTGACCGTGTAGGTATTGCAGTTTTGTAGGAGACCGCCCTGTATGTATTGGCGTGGGAGGCGTGCTCTTAACTACCGAGCCATCAGAAGAATAAAAGTTGAACACTCCATACACACATAAACACACGCCGTTTTTCCATGGAGGTTGGCAGAAACCACAGAACGCCATCAGCTACGATCCTTACATACTCCTTTCGCCTCTTCAGACAGACAGACAGCTGTCTAGCGTCATATCTTTCCCACACTGCAAATATAACTAAAACATTCCTGCATTAAGGCGTCATGGTAGGGCCACTGGTTACACTGGCGGCTACGAGTACTACGAGCCTATTGCCAGTTACGTTTAAGTTCCATGTAATAGGGGGCGAGCCTATCGCCACCAACCGGGCACAAATCCAGACACCGTGGCTGCTACTGAGCAATTCCTGATGGAAACCCAATAACAGTTTCCCGACCCGAGAATCGAACCCACCAACCACCTCATGCTCAGCAGTCGCGCTTGCGACTGCAAGACGAATGAGGCGGTCACATACGGACTCACTTACGTACTATATATCTTACGCGTTACAATGCGAATGGCGTCAGACTGCACAGTTTGCGCGCAGTCGTATTTAAGCGCTCTGTGGTGATTGAGTGGTATTATATCGGTGAGTGTTTATCATTATGATTTACTTTATTTATTTTTATAACTTACTGATTACATTTTTAAATATTCCTATATAAAATTTAAAATAAAAAAAAAAACATTGAAGAATATGAAAAATAGTAGCCCACCGGTATTGGGAACAGGGTTCAAGCTACCGGCGGTCAGGGATCCAGAGAGAGGAACCTCCTAACAATACGAGCCGTGTCCAGGAGTACCGCTTTCTGAATCAAGCCCTTGATCCAGCTGTCTAACGAGAGCCTCCTCAGATATTGGTCGAGGCTCTTGGCAATTAAGCCATTGGCTGAAACGACTATCGGCACAATGATGGCTGAGTTCATTATAATTATTATTGACTTTAAATAGGTAGGCAGAATTACAGGTTATAAATAAATAAAAAAAAACGTTTTTGCAAAAAAAATAACCGACTTCCAAAAAAAAAGTGGAAAATAACTTTACTTTCGGAAGTCGGTGACTATGGTTTGTTTCATTGACTTTTTTGCCACCGACTTCCGAAATTAAAGTTATTTTCCACTTTTTTTATTTAGTGTTTTTTTTGGAAGTCGGTTATTTTTTTTTGCAAAAACGTTTTAATTTTACCCTTTTTAGTTATCGCATCACACACAAATCCTTGTCAAGTATCAATTTCGCAATTTCTTCTTGACATATTTTTTACAGCTATTTTGATTTAAAAACCAAACTGCTGAACCGATTTTGATGAAATTTCTATGGGACCAATCGGGAAGCAGATCCATTCACATAAAAGAAGAATTTTTCAAATCGGTTCATAAATGACGACGATATGAGGTAAGAAACACAAAAAAAAAACATACAACCGAATTGAGAACCTCCTCCTTTTTTAACCGACTTCAAAAAAAGGAGGAGGTTCTCAATTCGGTTGTATGTTTTTTTTTTTTGTTTTTTTTTTTTTGTGTTTGTTACCTCATATCTCCGTCATTTATGAACCGATTTGAAAAATTCTTCTTTTATCTGAATGGATTTACTTTCCGATTGGTCCCATAGAAATTTTATCAAAATCGGTTCAGCAGTTTGGTTTTGAAATCAAAATAACTGGAAAAAATGTCATCCAAGTAAAATAAATTGCGAAATTGATACTTGACAAGGATTTGTGTGTGATACGATAACTAAAAAGGGTAAAATAAAAACCTTTTTGCAAAAAAAAACCGACTTCCAAAAAAAACACTAAAAAAGTGGAAAATAACTTTACTTTCGGAAGTCGGTGGCAAAAAAGTCAATGAAACAAACAATAGTCACCGACTTCCGAAAGTAAAGTTATTTTCCACTTTTTTAGTGTTTTTTTTGGAAGTCGGTTTTTTTTTGCAAAAAGGTTTTTTTTGAAGTCGGTTAAAAAATAATTTAATTTTTATGACCGTTGTTTTTTACCGAACTGTTCCGAAGCCCAAAAGGAGGGCACAGTTTTTAATCGAATGTGACTGTTTATGATTTAATAGGTTTCTTTCTTATTATATAACGTGTTGTTAGTGCCTAACCTTGTGTCATCTTTTTTTGCCGCTCATGGGCTTACATGCCGTCGAGAAATATCTCTCAGCCATGCTGGTTTCCTCACGATGTTTTACATCACCGAAGCAAGTGATAATTATACAAATACACATAAATACGAAAAATCAGAGGTTATTTAAACCTAATAAATGAGAAACATTTACATAGGATGGGAAGGTTTTTTCTAAGGCCCACTGCGGGGCGAAGGCCTTTCTCCCTCCAACCCCTCTCTATCTTGTGCGATCTCTCGATGGCAGAATTAGCTGATTTTGGTTCCGATCACAGATAACCTGACGGTATGATTAAAAAAAATGGGCTTTGGATATTTTAAATAAAAAAATAATAGTTTATTTAGAAAAAATATACATTTTACAAGGATCAATATAGTTTTTAACCGACTTCAAAAAAAGGAGGAGGTTCTCAATTCGGTTGCATGTTTTTTTTTTTGTGTTTGTTACCTCATATCTTCGTCATTTATGAACCGATTTGAAAAATTCTTCTTTTATCTGAATGGATCTGCTTCCCGCTTGGTCCCATAGAAATTTCATCAAAATCGATTCAGCAGTTTGGTTTTTAAATCAAAATAGCTGTAAAAAATATGTCATCCAAGTAAAAGAAATTGCGAAATTGATACTTGACAAGGATTTGTGTGTGATGCGATAACTAAAAAGGGTAAAATAAAAACGTTTTTGCAAAAAAAATAACCGACTTCCAAAAAAAAACACTAAAAAAAGTGGAAAATAACTTTACTTTCGGAAGTCGGTGCCAAAAAAGTCAATGAAACAAACCATAGTCACCGATTTCCGAAAGTAAAGTTATCTTCCACTTTTTTTTGTATTTTTTTTTTTCAAAAACGTTTTTATTTCATAATGGCATCATGCAGGTCAACTTCTGAGGCTGGCCTGGCTTCTGCTTAACCGGACAATTCTGTGGGTGCCTTGAGTGTAAGGCTAGGGGCAAAAAACTTACAAACTAAGCGACTATACGCTACGTTCTGTGGGGCTCGGCTTAGGGCGTCGCTGGGGGAGGGCAGTAAGAGGACTGCCTAGATCTGAATATCATTATTTAGAAGCTGATTTAAAAACTACTCAGCATCGCGGGCTGGCTCGAGCAAGGGACGACGGGGGGGGATGGTTCGACAATATTTCGAAAGTTGGTGGATTTAGATTTTTTGATACATGTTATTTGTTACTGACTTCCGAAGATGTTTGAAAAATACGTAGAAAAACACACATACACTTATGAATCTCAGACACTAATCTGCATGGTTCTCATGTGATTTGCCAAGATTTTTTTAAACCAACTAACAGAAACAAAATATGTTAAAAATATACAATTTTTTTTGAAAATATGGATGAAAGCACGCGGGTTGATGCTGTGTATACTGATTTTTGAAAAGCTTTCGACAAGGTGGACCTCATCCTGCTGTTAGACAAAAATTGTCTTCAACGGCATTAGAGGGAATCTGCTGAGGCAATCAGATGGTTTGAGTCGTTCATATTCCATGGTACACAGAAAGTTGTGATCAATGGATACTAGTTTGAATACGCAGTTGTCGAATCCGGTGAACCCCAAGGTTCAGTCTTGGGTCCTTTACTGTTTATCTTTTACATAAATGACATAAAGTCCTGTGTAGTTAGAAGTCTAAATTCCTCATGTACGCCGATGACATTTTTTTTTAAATCCTGCTCAAGTATGCAGCATTGAGCTATGCAGACTTTTGCAATACTGTCATGACATGAAAATTCATCTTAGTTTACCAAAATGTCATCAATTATAATTACGTAAGTATTTCTTTTGCTAAAAATAAAACAAGTATTCATTTTCCTTACACACTAAATGATATAAACCTTGAATAAAATTGATTGCAAGAGTGATATTGGCGTACTATTTGATAGTAAATTACATTTTAACATCCATATTGGATATTGATAACGTTACTAATAGAGTATATTTTGGCACCGAGTTCCGAAAGTAAAGTTATTCCCACTCTTTTGTGTTTTTTTTTGGAAGTCGTTTATTTTATATTGTGTCGTTATAAATTGTAATAATGTATTAAGTTAAGTGTAAATGTGACGATTTTGGATAGTTGACACTAGACACTGCTTAATTTTTAATTAATTCTAAGCGTACTTTTTGCATGCAAATGTGATTGATTTTTATATTTACTGAATTTTAAAAGCAGTATTTTGATTGTTAGATTAGTTTGACGTAACTAAATTAATTATTGTCTTTATGTGTCGGCTGATTATGGCAGTGACAGATTATTCAATTGTTAAAAGGTTAACCTGACAGACCATTCAACAAATTAACCCTTATAATATACTATCTGATACCCGCGACCTTCGTCCACATGACATTATTACTTCCCTATTTGAATCGGATTTTGTTAAAAATTTCAATGGTTTTAATTTAACTTATAAAACCAATTTTCTTTGAAAGTTTTTTTACGTTCTACAAACCTAAATTGTTCAGAATTTTCCTCCTATTATTTTAGAAATTAGAGGGGGGCACATTTTTTACGGTTTAGATGTGAATATCTCATCAACCATTGAGTAAGGGAAAGAAGGATTTTTATAATATAATATATTATTTATAATATATTATATTTTATTAATATTAAGAAAACTTACTTTAGCTACTTACAGTATACATTCGAGTAGTCAGAAGTAATGCGTAGAAAAAGGCCAATTACAAGTTTCCGCTTATATAAACTTATGTATAAAATTGACAAAACGGCATAAACAGCGTGAGAGATAGACATAGGAAAAACTGAAAAGAATAAATAAAAAAAATAAAAAAAAAACATTACACAACAAAGTTACACATCAAAGAAAAAGTTAGGTACTTAATTTTTTTTTTATTTCTGGACACTATATGTAAATAAATTAAGCTCAACATCCCGGCAAACCTTATTGAACATTCGACATGCTCTTAAAATATATGAATTTTATCTGTAGACAGTTTTCACAATAGGTACATACGTGAAGGAGATGAGGTCTCCGAAGAAACACAGACGGTACACGAAGTCCAATCTTGGCCACCAGTTCAGAGACGTCAGTAGATCCGTTCATTATACTAAATAGGAAAGCAAGATCTGCAATTTTTCTTCGCTCGTGTAGAGGGAGAATATGAAATTTCTTACACCGTCTAGTATAGTTAGGAAGATAAGTATTTAAACGATATTGAGTGTACCTTAAAAATCGCCTTTGTATGCTTTCAAGGCGATTAATATAAACATTGTAATTTGGATTCCAAATTTGAGAAGCATATTCGAGATGGCTACGGACAAAAGCACATTATAGAATTTTAATGGTTTTGACATTCCTAAACTCAGATGACACCCTAAAAATAAAACCCAATGCTTCAGAGGCCTTGTTGACTACATTGTCAATGTGTGCATCAAACAAAAGCTTTGAGTCAAAAACATTTTTACAAAAAAAAACCGACTTCCAAAAAAACCACAAAAAAAGTGGAAAATAACTTTACTTTCGGAAGTCGGTGACTATTGTTTGTTTCATTGACTTTTTTGCCACCGACTTCCGAAAGTAAAGTTATTTTCCACTTTTTTTGTGGTTTTTTTGGAAGTCGGTTTTTTTTGTAAAAAAGTTTTTATTTTACCCTTTTTAGTTATCGTATCACACACAAATCCTTGTCAAGTATCAATTTCGCAATTTCTTTTACTTGGATGACATTTTTTCCAGCTATTTTGATTTCAAAACCAAACTGCTGTACCGATTTTGATGAAATTTCTATGGGACCAATCGGGAAGTAGATCCATTCAGATAAAAGAAGAATTTTTCAAATCGGTTCATAAATGACGGAGATATGAGGTAACAAACACAAAAAAAAAAAAAAAACATACAACCGAATTGAGAACCTCCTCCTTTTTTTGAAGTCGGTTAAAAATAACCCCAAGATCCTTGATGACGGTGACTCTAGCAATTGAAGTATTGGAGAATTTGTAATCATACCTAATTGGATTTGGCTTACGAGTAAATGTACTTCTATAACATTTGGAAATATTTAAATTCAACCTGTTCCTATCACAGTAATCATGGAACCGATCCAGATCCTCGTGTAATAGGTGTGCATCCTCAATGGTTGACACATGACTCGGAATTTTCATGTCATCCGCATACAATAAAATTTTGGAATTTAGGAAACAAAAAGCGATGTCGTTTATAAAAATATTAAATAAAAGAGGTCCTAATAAGGATCCTTAGGGAACCCCCGTCGGAATGTATATCGCTCTCGAGGTATTATTTTTTAAGAGCTGTCGATAGACACCCCACACAGTTATATATGTAGGATCAGGAGTGCCGAGAGGTATATCGTCAGGGTTTGGAGTCCCCATTATATTGGGATAAACAAGACTGTATAAACAATTACAGAGTTTTATTATAACAGGTACTAATGACACACAATAAACAATACAAAATGATAAATAGTACAAAGATAAATCAAGTAAAATTAATAATACTGTTAGGCGAACAGACTTTTTAAGGTCACAGTTCGTACAGTGGCCAAGCCACCCATTACATAGGTTATTGCTCGCTTACAGCAAGTTAACAACTATGTAAATAATATACAGCAACGCTGTACCAGATAAACCGACAGTTTTGTCGGGAGCAGGGGAGCTCTGTAATGAGTCGAATCCGAAGACCGACTGACGAGCTTACGAGTGCACGCTCTTTTATAAGACGATGCCCCACTTTGCAATCCCTCCACGACAACTCTGTCCGATGACGCATCTACAACGTCACGTGTTTACTTGATACAAAAATGTGCTAAATCTAATAAGACTTACATTATAAAGTAATCAAATAATACAATAATAATTGTTTTAACAAAATAAATGGTGAATTCACAAAGTAAATCATTTTAAAATCAAAGGAACATGTCATCGATTGTTTTGAACAAAACTAACGGTCACACTTATCGAAATAAGTTGCCAAAAACCAATTAGTGCGTACACTAAGTACTTAGTAAATTATGTTTCGATTTATTAGACAATTAATAGCAAAAATCACTTAGATTAATAATAAGAAAATAGACTTGTAACAAAATTTGGTGACTACCCACAATTGCAATTGACAACCAACTCCGACACGGCCAGAACTGACGGTCTACACGACCTCGTGTGATCCTGAAAAAGACAATCTCTTGTGAGTATCGATCGGCCTTTCTGACAAACAAAAGCCTTAACAAAAGGTACATTGAAAAGAAAAATCCTGAGTTAGTCAAATAAAATTATTATCAATAGCAGTTGCATCGCAACCATCCAAAATTACCATACTGTTACTGACAACACATAGCTCAACTAAAGTAGAGACATAGTCTCCCAGCCGAAATCACACCATGGGATTCGACAAGTAATTTGGAGTCGAATAGACAACCCGCATAGGCGTCAACATAGACAACCCGCATAAGCGTCAAGTTCAACGTCCAAATCCAGGAGTCAACATAGACATCCGATTAAGCGTTAAGCTGAACAAGAGTCATCATAGACATCTTGTCAATTCAGTTATGCTATGTCAGCAGCAGATGAATCATCATCAGTATTGATATCATCACTAACAGTAACTGGACATTCAGGCATTTTTCGTACACGATCATGGGCATATTTGTAAATTCTATTGGTATTCAAACCTTTTAACAAATATCTATCACCATCTAATAGTTCTAAAATTCTATAAGGACCTTTAAATTTAGGATCTAATTTAGTTTGGTTTCGTTCCTCATTAGCAATAAGTACAAAGTCACCAACTTGGAACTTTTTCAAAATAGCTTTAGTCTTATCATAACGGGCTTTATCGTATTCGGCACTTTTAGTTATACCCAGGGCTGCTTGTTTCCTTACATGGGACAAATTTACTTCTATCTCCTCACTGTCTATAGTCATCAAACCCAAAGGTCTAGCAACTCGTCCTATCAATAAGTCTAAAGGACTAGATTTAGTAACCCGATTAATTGTGCAATTTAGAGCAATTTGAACGTCTTCAATGGCATCTTGCCATGAGCGCTCACTGGTCTCAACGGCGGTAAGCATACTTTTTAATGTTTTCATTATGCGTTCAACCTGACCATTAGCCCTACATGCACCGGTAGCTATTAAATGCAAACCAATATTATGGGAATCACAAAATTCTTTGAAGTTTTTGCTAGCAAAACAACGACCTTGGTCAGCTATAACCCGAGAAGGTGCTCCAAATAAAGAGACACTAGACTTAAGGGCTTTAATGCAATTTGATGCATCAATCTGGGCAGTGTGGTATAGTAAAACATACTTTGTAAAAGAATCAATTAAAACAATGATGTATTCCTTGAGATCACTCTTTCCACTAAGTTTTCCTGTAACATCTATATGCACTGTGTGCCAAGGTATACTGACTTTAGGTATAGGATGTAATTCTGCTTGAATTTTACCACAGTTAGATTTTGAGATTTTACACGTGATACAGTTATCCACAAATTTTCTAACATATCTAGCCATTTTATCAAACCAGTAATGCTCATAGACCTTTTCAAGTGTTTTATCCAAACCTAAATGCATGATTGCTTCATGGATGTGGTTTATAACCGACCATCTAAAAGCTCTCGGGACAATAGGTAAACAACGAGTTTGTCCATTGCGTTGTACTTTACGGTACAAGGTTCCCGATCGTAATTCATAACTTTGGGCAATATCAGGGGGTAGAGAGTTATTTTTCAGATTAGAAACGATTGCTAGACAACTTTTCAGCACATGTTTCAGTAATAAGAGAACATTCAGCCCCAGAGTCATAACAAAATGCATACGACTCACCAGATTGCTATAGAACACCAGTGATGGGTCGTACATCACAGGCTTCAACTCGCTTCACGGATGATTGGCTGCTCGAAGTCCGACTTCCGGTATCTTCGCTTGAACCACCCGGCCGCCTTCCGGTCGCGTTTGGGCAGCGAGGAGCGACGTGTCCCGACTCCCCACAGCGGTAACAGACGATCTTCTTGGGTGTCGCCTTGTGTGACGAGCTGGCAGGTCCAGGATGTTTATTAGTGTTCTCGGCCTTCTTGCGACAGTTTGTAGATTTATGCCCTGCTATACCACAAAAGTGACATACTATTGTACCTGGGTTGAACTTCTTAGGTTGGGAAGAATCTTGCTGGTCAGAGGAAATCTGCGATTTTCTCTTAAGGTGGGACAAGACACTCAGTTCTTGTTGAAGTTTATGCCTAGTATGTACTTCGGTAGTAAATGCTAGTCGATGAGCACGGGAATCAAATTTGGAGACATGGGCCAGTACAGTAGAAACAACGATGTTTTCGACACTTAGGCTATTCCATTTAGATGTTAGTGAAGTGACCTGTCGACTGGCATATGCGGCTAAAGATTCTCCTTCTTTTGGTTGACTATTATGAAGGTTAATAAGGGTAGCAGCAACAGTTTCCGAAACGGCATAACGAGAGAGGAAGAGACTCTTGAAGTCTGTCCAGGTCATACCTGCATATGATACTTGGGAAAGCCATATGTTAGCACTGCCCTTCAAGGCTTTAGTGAGGGCGATAATAAGAGTGCCACCTTGAAGAGGCTTTTCCGATAGGCAAATATCAACGGTTGTACTCCAAGATTGAGCATCGGAATCAGGTAGGTCTGGGTCAAAATCGGGCAAAGTAATTAAAGTAGACGGAGCGGATTGTGTCTTAATCGCTTCAATTAACTGAGTCATATTATGATTCTGAAGTTCTAACATTACTCGCCATGGTTCACCAACACCTTCCGATTCCTGGGCTAACCCTAATCCCACTTCTGATGTAGGATCAGGAGTGCCGAGAGGTATATCGTCAGGGTTTGGAGTCCCCATTATATTGGGATAAACAAGACTGTATAAACAATTACAGAGTTTTATTATAACAGGTACTAATGACACACAATAAACAATACAAAATGATAAATAGTACAAAGATAAATCAAGTAAAATTAATAATACTGTTAGGCGAACAGACTTTTTAAGGTCACAGTTCGTACAGTGGCCAAGCCACCCATTACATAGGTTATTGCTCGCTTACAGCAAGTTAACAACTATGTAAATAATATACAGCAACGCTGTACCAGATAAACCGACAGTTTTGTCGGGAGCAGGGGAGCTCTGTAATGAGTCGAATCCGAAGACCGACTGACGAGCTTTTTTTTTTTTTTTTTGTGAATGGCATCTCGCAGTTCAACCTAGGAGGTTGTCGTCTGCTCAACCGGTCTATCCTGTGGATGCCTTGAATTTAAGGCCTCCAGCCAGGGCAAAAAACTTACAAACTAAGCGACTACACGCTAAGGGCGCCCCCTGTGGGGCTCGGACCTCGGCTTAGGGCGTCGCTGGGAGAGGGCAGCAAGGGGACAGGCTGGATCTGAGTGGAATTAATTAGGGGCTGGTTTAGAACTACTGGCTCAGCAACGCGGGCTGGCTCGAGCAAGGGTCGGGGAGGGCAATTACCGGGACGTCGCGACGGACCTCGACGGCGAGGGCGGAAAGACGGCGGTTTGAACCGGGGTATACGCTTGAGGAGCGTACTAGTTTCTCTACGGCTCTCCTGGAGGAGAGTGATAGCGTCGTCGGGAGTTACGAGTGTGTGCCTTGGACGGCGAACCTGACTGATACGCGAGGGGTCGTATCGGGCGGCCGATGCGATCAGGGGATTACGATGTTTTATTGCACGATCGAAGAAACGCTTGGTGAGGCGTTTCATGAACTGCAATAAGGTGGGCATCCTAAGGTCTACGTGGAGACGTTCGTTACGTACGTAAAACGGGGCACCCGTGATCCTACGTAAGTATCGGTTTTGGAGCGTCTGCATCCTGTGAATATAACGAGACTTGGTATGTGCGAACACAACACAAGCGTATGACATGATGGGACGGATCACTGCGGTATAGAGACGCAACTTGCACTTAAGTGACAACTTGCTCTTAGCCGCTACCATGAAATGAAGCCTACTCATAGCGAAGGCAGCTCGGTCGCGAGCTGCTTTGGTATGTGCCCCGAAGGACAGGTGTTGGTCAAGTATGACTCCTAAGTATTTGGCTTGCTTCTCCCAAGGGATAGGCTTGCCGTACATAGTGATCGGACGGGGGCTGGGGGGATTGATACGCGGCTTAGAGAAAAGAACCGCCTGACTCTTATCGGGGTTAACCTCGATCCTCCACTTCCTGAACCAAGCGCCGAGGACGTTGGCTGAGGTTTGGAGCGTTTTGGCGATAACGTTCTGACAACGACCAGTATAATAAATGGCCGTGTCGTCCGCGAACAGGGCTAACTGAGCTTTTTTACTCTTAGGGATATCGCTGGTGAACAACGTAAAAATGAGAGGGGAGATGACCGAACCCTGAGGGACTCCGGCACGAATCGGGTGAGCTGACGAGCTTACGAGTGCACGCTCTTTTATAAGACGATGCCCCACTTTGCAATCCCTCCACGACAACTCTGTCCGATGACGCATCTACAACGTCACGTGTTTACTTGATACAAAAATGTGCTAAATCTAATAAGACTTACATTATAAAGTAATCAAATAATACAATAATAATTGTTTTAACAAAATAAATGGTGAATTCACAAAGTAAATCATTTTAAAATCAAAGGAACATGTCATCGATTGTTTTGAACAAAACTAACGGTCACACTTATCGAAATAAGTTGCCAAAAACCAATTAGTGCGTACACTAAGTACTTAGTAAATTATGTTTCGATTTATTAGACAATTAATAGCAAAAATCACTTAGATTAATAATAAGAAAATAGACTTGTAACAAAATTTGGTGACTACCCACAATTGCAATTGACAACCAACTCCGACATATATATACTTAAATAGATTTTTTTTAAACCCTCAGTTATTTGTATGGAGGGCCATCACTATATTTCTTTATTCGTAATTACACATTGCTTTTGTGTAGCGGTTCATAGCAGACATGTACTCTTCAAGTTTCAACTATGTGGTGCCCCCAGTCTCCGAGTAAAATGTATGTGAAAGACAGACAGACGGACAGGACGAATCTATAAGGATCCCGTTTTTTTTCCATTTAGCAACGGAACCCTAAAAAGGAGGACCGTCAAACATACAAACTGACGAACTCACTTGTGTATATCTTACGCGTTACAATTAGGGTTACCATACGTCCGGAATTTTCCCGCAGAATCCGGAATGCGGGTGGAATTCTAAACCGTCCGGAATTTTCAGAAATTATAAAGTAAAACAAGTTATTTTTATCAAAATCATATACTTATAATCATAGGAAACTCAAAGAAAAGATGTGAGGAATGATATGAAACAGAAAGGAGTAAATGATGCCGTGACGTCTGACAGGGGAGAATGGAAGAAGCAAACGTGTTGCGCCGACCCCGAGTAGACTGGGACAAGGGCAGGAAGATGGCGATGATAATCATAGGAATCTACAGCCGCGCTTGCCTGGGTTGGTCCGTGGATGGGTGACCACCCCTTACATACCGAGTTTCCTCCGCGCCTCGGAAAGCACGTTAAGCCGTTGGTCCCGTTGGAAAGGACAATCCAAAGGAAAAAAATCATGTTGTCAGGAATTTTGTCCGGAAAACTGTTTTCATACATCTGGGAACCCTAGGTGCAATAAAGCTTTACAATGCGCTTCAGACAAACTCACGCGCAGTCGTATATCAGCGCTCCGTGTGACTGATTGCGTGTTGTTATATCGGTGAGTGTTTATATCTTAGCTTTAAATGGGTAGGCAGAATTAGACGTTGAAAATTTATGTTTGACCAAAGAGATCTAAAAGACTAATAGAGCGGACATTGGATATATTTTCATGCAAAAATTTTGATCCCGAACATTTTAGATTTTGACATTTTTGACACACGAATGCTACCTGACAAGCGGGCGTATGACACTAGACAGAACGATTTGTTACTAAGTGGTAAAAAGTTTTTGGATTACGATTTTCTTCGTCTTGTCCCGTCTATCGCTCGTAAATATTTGAATGTCTTTGTGTTTGACCTTTTGCCCGACTCTGGTGGAAAAAACATTATCCTTAATAATGTTTTTAAGTCGCAAATTAGATTTATGACAAGATTTTTTATGACTCGAAATTTTTTAAACCGACTTTTAAACAGGAGGAGACTTATTTTCCGGTACGCTATTATTGATTTGGTGATAAAGTGATAATTTTGTTGGTGAGTGTTTGACTTTACATGGGTAGTTTTAATTAGAGGTTAAAAATAAAGGTTGACATTTTTTGCCCGACTGTGGCTCGCAAGGAGGAGGGTTTCTTGGCAAGATTCAGTTGTTTCAAAAGAAATTTCTTTAAACTTAATCAACTTTTATAAGTTTTATAACATAGCACAACATCACCCCAGTAATCCCTGAAGGGATATTCAGGTGCTTAGTGTGCATTTTAACCGACTTTACAAAAAACTGGGTGGTCCAAATAGTGGCGTCGTAAAAAAAATATTAGATTCCTCACACCCAGGGAAAAATCCGATAAAGCCGTGTGAAACTATTTTCTTTTAAAGCGTTTACCATACTATTTTTATGAATCTATAACTCGAAAACTATTAAGTATATACATGGTCTAGACCTAGCAGTTCAGGCTGCGTGATATCTTTCAGTGAATTCATGAATCAAACACCTCTGCTTAACCCTTTGGGGATTTACAGGCGTGATTTTATGAAGTAGATCTTCTTTTATCGTGTGGTCAGTGCCTAACCTGGTGTCAGAGTTTACATGCCTCTCAATAGGCCCCTGACTTGGCTTTACATGCCGTCGAGAAATATCTCTCAGGCATGCTGGTTTCCTCACGATGTTTTCACTTTAGCGAAGCAAGTGATAATTATACAATACGCGCATGATTCCGAAAAATCAGAGGTGCCTCTTCGAACTCGAGACCTTTGACTTGGCAGTCCAACGGTCACACCACTAGGCTATCACTACTTATTAAGTAGATTATTTAAGGACATTGTGAGGAACTCGTAGCTAAATAACAGCAGCCGTTCGGGTCGATCTAAAGGTTAAGCCGCGCTTACCTAGGTTGGTCCGCGGATGGGTGACCTCCCTTAACATAACGAGTTTCCTCCATGCTTCGGAAAGCACGTTAAGCCGTTGGTCCCGGCTGTCATTTGTAGATCTTTGACAGTCGTTACATGTAGTCAGTGGCCCGAAAGTGACAACCAGTCTTAGCTAGGGGTATCGCATTACTCAGTACCACTGGGTTGTGGAGGTCAGATAACCAGCTGCATCCTTTGAGACTGGAAACCGACCCCAACATAGTTGTGAAAAGGTACGCAGATGTTGATGATTAAGGATATTAAGGAGGTGGGGTCCCAGTGCTCACAGCCTTTTTAATGAAATTTCGAAAAGCCTCGTAGACGCTTCGTTTTTGGTGACCTTTTTTAGTTTATTTAATAGTTTCTAATTGTAATAATGTAAACAGTTAGTTTAATAACAGCAACAGATTATTTCAAATAACTCTGTTGCTTTAATCGTCGTCATTCGCACAGTGCGTGCATATTGTGCCCATGATTGTAGATACCAACACATAGTTGATTGAACAATTAAAATTATAGCTAGGTATACAGGATATTCGGTAATCGATTCTTTTGAGATGGGACTGCATGCAAATCGATTTGCAGTCGCTCCGTGTATTCAGCTGTATCCGGTTAGACTGGAAGCTGACCCTAATATAGTTGGGGATAGGCAGATAGATGATGATCGTTCCTCCAATGATACTTATTTCGGTACCTGCCTCGTAGGGCATAAGCTGGGGTCCTTCCTGGGTTCATATCCCGGCTCAGGCAATGTGAATGAGTTTTAAATTGAAGTTGTAGATAATTAAGATGAATTCGCACGCGTCTCTTCCCCTTTGATTAGATTAGAAAGAACACTGGATGTTTTTTAACCGACTTCAAAAAAAGGAGGAGGTTCTCAATTCGGTTGTATTTTTTTTTGTATTTGTTACCTCATATCTTCGTCATTTATGAACCGATTTGAAAAAATCTTCTTTTATCTGAATGGATCTACTTCACGATTGGTCCCATAGAAATTTCATCAAAATTTTTTCAGCAGTTTGGTTTTTAAATCAAAATAGCTGGAAAAAATATGTCATCCAAGTAAAAAAAAATGCGAAATTGATACTTGACAAGGATTTGTGTGTGATGCGATAACTAAAAAGGGTAAAATAAAAACGTTTTTGCAATAAAAAATACCGACTTCCAAAAAAAACACTAAAAAAAGTGGAAAATAACTTTACTTTCGGAAGTCGGTGCCAAAAAAGTCAATGAAACAAACAATAGTCACCGACTTCCAAAAGTAAAGTTATTTTCCACTTTTTTTAGTGTTTTATTTTTGGAAGTCGGTTTTTTTTATACAAAATTGGCTTGCGTTTGGCCGCAACTCGCCTAATGTGAAACGACGAAGCGGCCTAGCGTGGAGCACGCGCGCCTAGAAGAAACCGATTCACTCGAACCTTGAATAGATACAGATTATAATGATCAGGGAACAGAGAAGCCGGCAGTGGATTCCACAGACTGGCTATGGCGGTTCGCAGAATGAATGTGGAAGCAATGCACTTTGTACGAATCCGTGAAACTTCAACCATACAGAGTTACAGGTATCTCGACGTATTCCTTGCAACACGTCATAATAGGGTTAAAATGCAACAAATTAAGACACCAAATGTTCTACCGAAATTCAGTAGTTTTTAATTTAATTAGATTTTTAGTTTTTTCATGAAAAATCCCAGAATAAATCATTTCAAGCCAATTTAAAAATGATTTACGCCGCGACTGTCCTGAAATTTAAACTATTATCATTGTTGATACCTTAGCAGACCTTTGTTAATAATTAAAAGTACAAAAATGCCTACCACTTTGGCAAAGATCACTAATCAAACATTTAAATTTTTGTCATTTCTAGCATTACTGCACATAAAATGTTCTCTAGTGCAAATAATAAATACTGCGCCTGATGTACAAATGACTAAGAAAATATCCTTGTCTCATCAGCTTCCTAAAAAGATATGAAACTTAAGACAAAGTCATGGACTACATTTAGAAAATCGTTGATTTAGTACAGGAAGGCGTGCATCTCATAAAAAGCGATTATTCGGAAATCAAATTAAACGTCTGTGTGAAGCCGCTACACAGCCTAATGTTATAAATTAAAATATTTTTGAATTTAGAACACAAGTAAATGTTAATTGGTTCATAAAAAGTAAATATTTTTTAAATAACATAACTTTACGCCTGTAATAACCGAAGGTTTAGGCAGAGGTGTACCTAACAGTACACCCAAATTTCAGCAAGTTATGTTTGAATCTCATGTAATAAGGGGCGAGCCTATTGCCATCAACTCGGCACACGTACACAAAACTTTCCTCACGACATATTCTTCATTCCTCCGCATCACGCGGCCCATACCAAGACAACCGATTACCACACTGATCTTTTACAATAACAATTATAATTACTAATAACATGCCTGTGTTTTCTGAAATTTTAGTTATTTTAGACCGTGTATCCGAACTCGTATTTTGTTGCTATTCATTCCGTTCTAGGTATTTTACCTTAGGTAACTTATTTATTTATTTATTGTTTGGGACAAAAAACAGTTACATGCTACAAAATACAGAGTGATACTTAATCTAAGATTTAACAAACATGTAACCCACACTTTACGAGGTTAGAAGGAGTGCTGAAGATAAGTATTAAAAAAAATAAGAAAAAGCAACAGTCGCTGCCACAATATTGTTGTGCTACTTAGCTTAATTAAATAAATTACTCTTTAAACAAAATATCCAGAGCCATTTTCTTAAATAATTGCTTAGATAAACAGAATATATCCAGTTCCACAAAATGCGTGTTGTAAGAATCAACAATGGGACGAATTGCGGCACGTTCTCCAGCGTTAGTCCTGGACTGTGGTCCTGCATATGTCTTAATGGAACAGTTGAGGCACGCGCACCCTTCTAATATAACACTTCTGGGTACTTTGTAACACAATTTTTTTGTAAGGTCAATACAGTCAAATTTTTTATTGCATATGCCGTGCAGTGTCATGACATCATGTAACAGTCGCCTAGATCCCAAGAATCGGTATGGCGTACCGGCCGTACCGATTCAAAAGCTGCACGTAAGGAACCTTTGATTGGAAGCAGTTATAGTTCATAGACCGTAAGATCTTCTTCTGTAACCTTTCAATTCTACTGCCGTATTTGTCGCAGAAAGGGTTCCAGATCCAAAGATAAAGCCTTATAAAGCTGTAAGAACGTAGAAGGCCGCACAAAGTCACGTGGCGATCTCGTGACGAAACTATACATCTGATACGCCTTTTTTGCTATATTGTCAACGTGTTTGTCGAAGTGCAAACTAGCATCCAGTGTGACACCTCAGTCACGAACAAAACTAATTTTATTTAAGAGTTCGTTATTAATTGAAAAATTAAAATTTATTTTAGTTCTCTTTTTTGTAAACGAGATGGCATGACATTTGGGGAGACTGAGAAAGAGCTTATTATTGTTACAATATGTATATAATCTATCTAGGTCCATTCGAAGAAGTAGACAGTCTTCTATGGTCCAGCAAGATCTGAAGTTTTTTAAATCATCCGCATACATTAAGAAGTTTGAGTTGATAAAACATTGTATAATGTCATTAATAAATATAATGAAGAGAAGAGGGCCTAAAATGGAACCCTGTGGTACGCCAGATGTAACAACTATAGGATCTGACTTGTAACCATTAATAACAATTTTTGGGATCTATTATAAATATAAGAAACAAACCAGCAATTTTTTGTAATAGCAGTGTATGATCCACCTTATCGAAGGCCTTCGGAAAGTCCGTGTACACAGCGTCCACTTGAACTTTTTGATCAAATTTTTCAAATAAGACTACTTATGGTAAATACTAACAGATTAGTTGTGGTCGATCGACGTTTGACGAAACCAGTAAAATAAGCTGATGAATGTGGGGGTACACGGCGCCATGTACAAGACTCTCAAAAACCTTAGACAAAGTAGAGAGGATAGGATGGGGCGATAATTCTCTATATTGTTCTTGTCGCCAGTCTTATAAACAGGGGTTATAAACGCACGTTTCCAAATTGCAGGGAAAACACCCTCACGCAAACATTTATTAAAAATTACTTATAATACAGTACACAAGTTATCGCGTGTTCTTATGAAAAAGCTGTTAACTGTTAACAGTTTTAATTTAGTTTTTTATTTAATGCTGAGAACCTGTCTCTTGTCTGTTTTGTTATACGTCATGTTTTCTCAAATAAATAAATACTGAGAAATTCCTTAAAAAATCTTAATTAATTCTCTTTATCAAGAAAGAAGACGATCTTATCCTCTAATAAACAATCACAGGTCAATATTATTATCGTTTATTGACTCAAAGATGTTTTTATTAATAAAATTAACAAAACAGTTATTTATTATCATAATATTTACATACAAAATGACTGATATGCATAGACTGGAAGTTATGTAGATTGCATTACTAGTGAATAAATAAAACATGTCTCGTTGGTCGAGTGGTGCAAGCGCGACTGCTGACCATGGGGCCCTGGGTTCGATTCCCGGATCGGGCAAAGTGTTATTGAGTTTTTCCATCAGGAATTTCTCAGTAGCAGCCTCGGAGTCTGGATTTGTGCCCGGTCGAAGGCAATGAGCTGGCCTCCTAATTACATGGGACTTAAAAAACATTACTGGTGGAATATGGGTGTACTATTACTTACTCTATGCTTAACCAGTAACAACTTATGCATTTAAATATCTAGGTCTGAATTAAAGATATTTTCTTTTTTTTAATTTAACCATTTAGTCCAATAGTTATGTACTTTCATCTGGAAATTATTACAAAGTTTTGAGTTTCCAAAGCTCAGTGCAACTTTAACAGGATGTTTGGGGGTACACGAGGAACGACTATCCTAAGTTTTGGACCCTGTGCTTACTTGGGACGGGGGCTAAAACCATATTTTTTTCGGAATTTTTGCAGTTTTTCGCTTAATATCTCTTAAGCTGAGCACATTTTGTATACAGTATCAAAGTCGAAGAGCTTTAATTTTCCTAAAAGTTCGTGGGTGAACCAGATTTTTAAGCCCAATATTAACGGAGATAAAACCGATCAAAGTTCGTCAATGTTCGCTCTCTTTCTATATCTTCATCATCAGATAGGTTTTCGGTCAAAATGTGGCTAAGGAATTTGACACGAAGCACTCTTTTAAGTACCACCCCATACAAGTAGACAGTAGAAACTAAAAATAGCATTACTATTTATTACCATCATATACCTTTACCTTTCAAACCTGAAGATCGACTCGAGTAGCAGCTATTATTTATCCAGGAGCTCCTCTCATGCATGCATGCTCAATAACTGCATTTCTTGTCGTTGTCATTTCATGCGTATCATTGCGCGACTACGCCGGATCATGGCCAATAGGTCAGTCCTTCACAATTTCAGTCGTACAAAAACACTCCATCCATAATTTAACATGTACTTTTCATAAGTTAACAAAAACACTTTCGAACATCCTTTGCAATATATAATTAGACACACATTGCTAAGTTTCCGTTGTATTTCATCAATCAACCGACAGCTGATTTGGAGTTACGATACCGCTCATGATATGCCGACGGTTGCTGGCGAAAATGCAGCACAAAAACTGTTGAGGACCTCTTGCAACTGCCTTCCGTCTCCATCATCAAAATCCAGATCTCTATGCTGTCGTATTGTCATCAGAACTTCATATATGTGTGCAAAATTTAAACAAAATGGGTTCACAATTGAAAAATCAGTAGGAGGTAAAATCAACCAACCCCTATTTTTCCACCCTCAGGGTTGCATTTTAACTAACTCATACGATCTCCAATAAAAAAAACTTTTTTGCAAAAAAAAACCGACTTCCAAAAAAAACACTAAAAAAGTGGAAAATAACTTTACTTTCGGAAGTCGGTGACTATTGTTTGTTTCATTGACTTTTTTGCCACCGACTTCCGAAAGAAAAGTTATTTTCCACTTTTTTAGTGTTTTTTTTGGAAGTCGGTTTTTTTTCAAAAAAGTTTTTATTTTACCCTTTTTAGTTATCGTATCACACACAAATCCTTGTCAAGTATCAATTTCGCAATTTCTTTTACTTGGATGACATTTTTTCCAGTTATTTTGATTTCAAAACCAAACTGCTGAACCGATTTTGATGAAATTTCTATGGGACCAATCGAGAAGTAGATCCATTCAGATAAAAGAAGAATTTTTCAAATCGGTTCATAAATGACGAAGATATGAGGTAACAAACAAAAAAAAAACAACCGAATTGAGAACCTCCTCCTTTTTTTCGTCGGCTAAAAATGTTCCTGCGAGTAGAACTTGAAAATAGTCTAGATGTGGGTCTCCCTGCCTCGGAAATAAAGAGACTTAGGATAGCTGATATTAAATCTAATGGTTGTAAAAATACCTAGGGACCCTAGGCGAAGCCGAAAGGCACTATGACAATGAAGCATAAGGATTTGACCACCATCGTCACCAGCCTGCGTTTTCCCAACTATGTTATGTAGGGCTTCTGGTCTATCTGGTTGTAGCTGAACACCTGTATTTTAAGTACACGAAGCTCGGACTGCATTTGTAACCTCCAATACCCAGTTACTGTGCACGAAGACGATTTCCTTATGTAAAACCGTAAAACTGGCTGTCATACTGACCTGTTTGACGTACTCGACTAACGCGGGGATATTTTTTTGTAATTTTGATTTATTTTACATTTTATTGACCCTTGCCCTAAGATACAGGCTACCGTTTAAATTAAATGACCAGTAAATGAATGCATGCATTGTTTCTCGGAAATAATTATTTATTTACGTAAATTACTTTATTCATGCGAAAACTGAATTTACGGAAAATGAAAAATTCATTTAAATACATTACGTACACAGTTGCGATGTCATTATCAAATTCCAAGAACATCACGGCTGTAAACAGCAAAGGTTTAGGCAGAGGTGTACCTAATAGTACACCCACATTAGGCCAGTTATGTTGAAGTCCCATGTAATAGGAGGTGAGATTGGATTTTATTTATTTAAACTTCATGTACAATAGTGGTACATAGGCGGACTTAATGCCACAAGGCATTCTCTACCAGTCAACCTTTGGGTTAAATTGGACAAAAATTGGTTTTCCATCAAGAATTTCTGCAGCTGTAACATATTATTATATAACTTCACACCTAAAAATCTCAATAATAATATTCCCGACCTGAGAATCGATCCCAGGACCTCAGACTCAGCAGCATTGAGTTTTTGCATCAGAAATTTCTCAGTGGCAGCCATGGAGTCTGGATGTGAGCCCGGTTGACGGCAATTGGCTCGCCCCCTATTACATGGGACTTCAACATAACTGGCCTAATGTGGGTGTACTAAGGTACACCCCTGCTTTACCCTTCGGGGATTACAGGCGTAAAGTTATACATACATATATGTTACAGCTTATGTATACAAAGGTGACCTTAACACAGAATCGGATTTTCTTACAGCAAACCTCATAGTGATTGCAAGATTCGAAAAAGAGTATACAAGAAGCGCATTGTACACTTGTTTATTACTAAATTAAATAAACTAAACTAATATGGATTAAGCACACAATACATTCAAAGCAATTTACATGGAGCGACTGCGTATTTGACGTCCCCTACCCTCTTAATGCGAGACCCACTGACTACCTGTAACGACTGTCAAAGATCTTCAAATGACAGCCGGGTCCAAAGACTTAACGTGCTTTCCGAAGTACGGAGGAAACTCGGCATGATCCATGGACCGACCTTAGCAACCGCTGCTTAACCTTGAAGATCGACTCGTGTGGTTTATTTAGCCACGATCTTCTCGGCTGCGTTACATCCATCCTATGAATTACGAAATGTTTGTCACCTTCTAAGTAAGTGAAATTGATTACGATATCACACCTTTTTGGCTGTTTACCCAAGTTATTAGCAAGCGTTAGTATAGCATGTATGTTAGTGGGCACAGTTTACAATCCAAAAGGTACATAGATGTTCTTATACATACATTGATTAACAGTTTTTGAGGTCAGTAGCTGCTAAGAGGTCAAGAAAAATTTATGAATGTGGATTGTATTAAGAGTCGATTACAACCAAAGAAACGATGAGAAAAAACTTTTTTGCAAAAAAAAACCGACTTCCAAAAAAAAACACAAAAAAAGTGGAAAATAACTTTACTTTCGGAAGTCGGTGACTATTGTTTGTTTCATTGACTTTTTTGCCACCGACTTCCGAAAGTAAAGTTATTTTCCACTTTTTTTGTGTTTTTTTTGGAAGTCGGTTTTTTTTTGCAAAAAAGTTTTTATTTTACCCTTTTTAGTTATCATATCACACACAAATCCTTGTCAAGTATCAATTTCGCAATTTCTTTTACTTGGATGACATTTTTTCCAGCTATTTTAATTTCAAAACCTAACTGCAGAACCGATTTTGATGAAATTTCTATGGGACCAATCGGAAAGTAGATCCATTCAGATAAAAGAAGAATTTTTCAAATCGGTTCATAAATGACGGAGATATGAGGTAACAAACACAAAAAAAAAAAAACCTACAACCGAATTGAGAACCTCCTCCTTTTTTTGAAGTCGGTTAAAAATAGGCTTGTGTTTAGCCGCAACTCGCCTGATGTGAAGCGATGATGCGGCCTAGGGTGGAGCACGCGCGCCTAGAAGAAACCGACTCACTCGAACCTTCAATGGATCCAGATTATAATGATCAGGGAACAGAGAAGCCGCCAGTGAATTCCACAGACTGGCGGTTCGCACAGTAAATGTGGAAGCATAGCGCTTTGTTCGCGTCCGCGGAACTTCAACCATATAACGTTCGTATCTCTGCTCGTTCGATGTTCACCAACATTTTTAATGCATTCATCATCTTCCTGTTATTGTCCCATCTACACACACAAAGTAGTGCAAGTGCTTTGGTTCGAACTCATGACTTAGAACTGGGTCAATTGGGCCCACCGATGCTGTAACGGCTAAACCACGACAAATTGAAGAAAGGTCTTCTGCCTAGCCTTTTCCCAATGTTGGGGTCGGCTTCCAGTCTAACCGGATGCAACTGAATACCAGTATTTTACATGAAGCCGTTGCCTATCTGACCTCCACAACCCAGTTAGTAATGGGTAATACGATACCCCTTAGTTGTCACTGGTTGTCAGACTCTCGGGCCACTGACTACTTAACGACTGTCAAAGATTTATAAAATGGCAGCCGGGTCCAAGGGTTTAACGTTCTTTCCGGGGCTCGGAGGCATTAGATAATTGCGTGCGATTTAAAATAAAGATACTAAGCTAGATCATTAACACACTGTCTTGTTCAGTGTTTAAAACAGTTAAATTATTGGTGAACTCTTACCGAACTCTAATGTAACTACAATTAGTTAACTGGCGTATAATTTACCATTACGTTAGCCGATAACTGCTACTATAACTGCTATTATAGCTACTATTTCAGATATAATATATAACGGAACGAAGCATTGCTTGAGCAGTGGTCAAACTGCCTGACAAAAAAAATCCAGCTCTGTTTAATTTAATCCATTTTCCAGTTCTGTTTAAGTCACATGTAATAGGGGAGAGCCTATTGCCATTAACCAGGAACTGAGAAATTCCTGATGAAAAAACCCATCAACACTCTGCCTAACCTGGGATTCGAACCCAGGACCTCATGTCGCGCTTGCGCTCACTAGCCCAACGAAACGAGGCTGTTTATGATGATGGAAGAAAATAAAGTAAATTATTGTATTATTCTCCCGACGGTGTAGGCAGAAGTACACCCACATTTCGCCAGATACATACATGCTCAAGTCCCATGTTTTATTGTCAGCAATCGGGCATGAGTCCAAACTTCGTGGCTGCTATTGAGAAACTCCTGATGTAAAGACCATACAACTCTTTACCCAGCCTGGGAATTGAATCCAAGATCTGGAATAGACCAACGAGGCAGTCTACGGTCATTCTCTGCCAGCCTTTTCCAGTCGTCAGGGTCGGCTTCCAGTCTAACTGGATGCAGTTGAATATCAGTATGACTGACTTCCACAGGCAGGCAACGATGCTGAACGAAAAAGATAATTCATTTACGCTTTGCCAATGAATTGATACAGTCATAGTTATCCATCCGTATCCATTTCGATACTACTCAATTACCAAGTCAATGAAAAAAGTTGAAGTCATAAAACAAACGAATTTCATACGCCAGTATTAAAGTTGTTTTATCTAAATCATATATAATTGACATGTTTGGACAGCGATCGCAATTACTAATTCCGCCAGGATGTTAGCACCTTTCGTCAATTCTGGAGCTGGTGGTTAAATACTAACAGCCGCACGGGTCGATCTTCAAAATTAAGCCGCGCTTGCCAAGGTCTGTCCGTCGATGGGTGTCCATCTAAAACATCCACTCCTCATTCTGGAAGTCGGGTAAAAAGAGGGCTCCCTTCGCTTGTCGTCTAAGGGCAGAGCTCGCTTCTCCCGGTCTTCTTTTAGGCTGCAGTTACTGCCACCACCGCACTTGCTCCTTGCATGATCTTTATTCATTCATTATTCTCTCTGTTTCAGTAATTCAAGATGGCGGCCACAGTTGCAGAGTTCTACCGAGGGAAGGTGGTCTTCGTTTCTGGAGGAACTGGCTTTGTGGGAAAAGTAAGTTATATTATGTTATGTGAGCAGTGATAGCCTAGTGGTGTGACCGTCGGACTGCCAAGTCATAGGTCTCGAGTTCGAACCCAAGACACGCACCTCTGGTTTTTCGGATTCATGTGCGTATTGTACAATTATCACTTGCTTCCGTGAAGGAAAACATCGTGAGGAAACCAGCATGCCTGAGAGATATTTCTTGACGGCATGTAAAGCCCAGTCAGAGGCATAAAAACTCTGACACCAAGTTAGGCACAAACCACACGGAAAAGAAAAGAAAGATTTATGTTATTGAATGGCAAACGGAATGAAAGGATGGTATTTATTGCCCTGAAAATAGTTTTATATCTCTCTGTTTCATTTCCTGTTTGAAAAATAAAATGGGGAAAAAAATAGCATAGATTGAATATGCGGAAAATTCAGAAACTCTATCTAGTAAGCCTGGGGTGAGCACCACAGCCTTCGATCAGCTGTTACGATGACTAGCCGCCATTACCGCCTCAAATAAAAAAAAAAACCGGTCAAGTGCGAGTTGGACTCGCGCACCGAGGGTTCCGTACAAACCTGTGGGTATATAACTTTTTTTTATATGACGAAACTAAAAATTTACGGTTTTCGTAATTTTTCCTATATCTGTACTATAAGACGTGACTTCGTACAAAATTTCAAGATTCTAAGTTCACGGGAAGTACCCTGTAGGTTTTGATTCCCGTGCGAGTTTCGAAAATTTGCGGAAATTTGCGGCCTAAGTGGCTGTATCTTTTGATTGCGTTGACTTAGAAGGTTGATTTTTCTACAGCTTCCAGGGACAGTAGAACTAAGTATCATATAGAAATTTCAGTTTGATACCTCCACGCGTTCCTGAGAAAAACGGTCTTGACAGATGGACGGACGGACGGACGGACGGACGGACGGACAACAAAGTGATCTTATAAGGGTTCCGTTTTTTCCTTTTGAGGTACGGAACCCTAAAAATTGGTCGAGTCGATTATTTTATCATTTTGGACTAGACCATTTGCAAAAAACAATTGTTTTTAATGTTGTAACTATTTTATATCCCACTTCAAAAAAGGAGGAGGTTCTCAATTCGGTTGTATTTTTTTTTGTTTAATTTGTCTACATTTTTTGTTCATCGTCGGCAACTAAAACCTGCACAGTGCAAACTCTTTGGTAAAAGTTTTCATGCAATTTGTTATTTATGGTTTCAAATTCAAATCCCATTGTTGCCCAGCGGGCAGTAATGAAATTCAGTACAATATTACTGCCCTAGGGCATTAATGACTTACTTTACTTTAGGTTTGCACGACATATAATTTGACATTTACGAGCAAGTGGTGTAAAAAACAATAAACTCGTTCGACCGAGTCAAAACAATCCGACGCGTATAAACAGTAATTTTGAGCGATAACCGCATATTTGAACTTTCTCCCTGGCGTCAATAATTGGTTTAGTTGTTGAGTAGCAAACTGCGTAAGTGCTAACATAATGTAACATTACGCCTGTACATTACGAAAGGGTAGACAGAGGTATAGTGCACCTACACTTCGCTAATTATGTTTAAGTCCCAAGTAATAGGAACCCGTGGCCAAATAATAACAGCCGCTCGGATCAATCTTCAGGTTAAGCGGCGCTTGTCTAGGTTGGTTCCTGATGGGTGACCACCCATAACATACAGAGTTTCCTCCGTGCCTCGGAAAGCACGATAAGCCGTTGGTCCCGGCTGTCATTTGTAGATCTTTGGCAGTCGTTACAGGTAGTCAGTGGCCGGAAAGTCTAACAACCAGTCTTACCAAGAGGTTTCGTATTACTCAGTACTAACTGGGTTGTGGAGATTAATTAGGCAATCGCACTATGTAAAATACTGGTGCTCCGCTGCATCCGGTTAGACTGGAAGCCGACCCCAACATGTTGGGTACAGGCTGGCAGATGATGATGATCCGAAGTCGGAGTAGGTTTTACCCCGCCTTTTTCAGAACTCGAGAACATGTCTGCCTCGTCTCTTCTTAAATAAAGTGCGTCTTTTTATCCAGAATAAACAGTTTTTCTTTCTTTCCAGGCTTTGATCGAGAAGCTTCTGCGGAGCTGTCCAGACGTAGGCGCCATCTATCTTCTGATGAGACAGAAGAAGGGCCTCAACTGCGAGGAAAGACTCAAGGATCTTTGTAGTAAGCAGGTGGGTCTTTGTCTACAGAAGGGCCGGACATGTGACCATCATCATCGTCACCATTACTCTCCTGCCCTCATACCAATTTAGTTGTGGTCGGCGTAGCATGTCCTCTTCTTCCATACTTCTCTATTACTCGTCATCTCAGCAGTCACCTCCTTTCTAGCCATATCATCTTTCACACAGTCCATCCATCGTTTCTTTGGTCTTCCTCTTCTTTTATACCCATCCACATTCATACTCCTAACTTTTCTCACAACATCATTCCTCCACATCACGTGCCCATACCACGACAACCGGTTACCACACACCTGGCTGGACAAGTCACCGTCGCTTTCAAATGTTTCGCATTCCTGCGACGGCTTTCAGCAGGATTTATATAACCATCATCAGCAGCACCATCATTCTCCTGCCCTTATCCCAATGTATTGTGGGTCGGCGCAGTATTGAGAATGGCTGTAAAAACTTATCGAGGCCTCGTTCTCCCCGTTATTGGGATTTTTTTTTTCGCTTTGGACCATACCTGGGAACCTTCTAGTTACGGAGATATTGGTGGTCAAAGTTCAAATTTTTTCACAAGCGTTTTTTAAATTACAAGTTATTAATGTTACATAACTTATTAATGTTTCTGTAATTAATGTTATAGTTCATACTCATAATCTTTATTGGAACAAAAACACTTTTTTTTTAAATTAATTGCGTACAATAGCTTTATTAGTTACAAAATTGTGTCGCAGCTATTAACGCCCACCTCCAAGACGACAGCGTTCCAGATTCCAAACATGAAAAACAAAGTAGTAAACAATTAAAATCGTAAAAAAAATGGTAAAAAGTTAAAATAGTAAAAAAACTATAATTATAATAATTTTAATAGGTAAGTGCTTAATGTTGTGCATGTGGGAGTGTTGTATGTGAATGTATTGCATGTCTGTGGGTAAGTGTAGAGTGTGCTCGTGGCACCGCCCCACGAGCACACTCTACGCTACGTGCATTTGGTGGTTATGTTAACTTTTCTTTGAATACTTTCATGACCCCTGAACTATTCAATGCATCCATCAGCACAGTGCGTTACATTGAGGCCTACAGTAAACCGTGATTTTTCACCCCAAAAAAATAAGTCGTTTCCTAGCAATAATAACTTAGTTTGATGTACAGAATGCTTGGTTGACGGCTTCGTGAAGGGTCCGTTTAGCGATAATTTACATTTTTATCTTTTCTCTTATCAAGAAGAATTTGAGGTTGTGGGAAGATTTTGTGATTATTTTCCTCAACACATCAGCGTCCCTTGTTATTCGGTGTCGCAGTATCATTGACACGGCGGTAGTCAGGCCCCTGCAACGCAGTTACCACCCCCGGACATAAAGCTGAAATGCCTCATGTTCCTGATATCTTCAAGGCATCTTTGCTATACCAAATCTTCCTTCCCGGCAGGTATTCGATCTCCTTCGAGAGAAGAACCCCGACAATTTCAAGAAGATCAAGATAATCAACGGCGACATCACAGAAGATGGGCTCGGCATCTCAGAAGACGACAGGAAACTTCTGCAGAGGGAATGTAATATCATCTTCCATAGTGCCGCTTGTGTCAGGTGAGACAATTCATCAGCATCTGGCCTGTAATCCTCGAAAGGTTAAGCAGAGGTGTTCAGTACTCGCAAATTTTGCCAGTTAAGTCCCAGTATAATGGCAGTAATAATGGCGATAGACTCCCCACGAGTCTATTGCCATTATTTATTTATTTATTCCTTAACTTTATTGAATTTTAACTCATATAAATAATCTCCCTTACAACTATTATGCAATTTATTTAAATTATTTGTAATTCTCTAATGTAATTATTGTGATTGTGTAATTATTTGTAATTCTTAATTTTAATGAAATGATGACCCATAAATAAAAACTATATTTGTACGCCGGAAACGGCAGAATATTTTGATCAATACACAACACAACAGCTTTGTACAATATTCTAACAAATAAATGAATTCTAATTCTATTCTATTCTAAGCATGTTTAGTTTCCTCACGATGTCGCTACATGTAAAATATTGGTATTCAGCTGCAACCGGTTAGACTGGAAGGCGATCGCAACATAGTCGGGATAAGGCAGGCAGATGATGGATCAGGATGTGACTGACTTCTAACCCGCGTTCTGTTTGCAGATTTGACCAGAAACTGAAGGATGCTGTCAATATGAACACAGCCGGCACATGGCGAATGTTGAGTCTCGCCGAAACTATGCAGAACTTAGAGGTAATACTTAACATAACATCACACCTGTAACATCATCCTCGAAGGATTGGGCAGAGGTGTGGGTACCTACTAGTACATCCACATTTCGCCAGTTAAGTTTAAGTCCCATGTAATAGAGGGCGAGCCTATTGCCATCAACCGGGCACAAAACCAGGGTCCGTGGCTGCTACTGAGAAATTCTTGACGGAAAAACCCAATAACACTTTGCCCGACCCGGGAATCGAAGCCACGACCTCCTGCTCAGCAGTCGAGCTTGCCACCATTGGACCATCAAGGCAGTCAGAGATAATGTAGCTTGTTATTGGTTATAAGACCAGTCTCTTCAAGAATAGCCGTTTTGGGAGCAAGATGAAATTATTGACGACCCGAATGGCGCAGCGGTAGTGAGGCTGCCTTACGTTCATAGGGTTCCGGGTTCGAATCCCGGTAGGAGCAAGTGTTTGTGTGATTAAGCATGGACATTTGTTACCGAGTCATGGATGTTTATATGTATAATAAGTATGTATTTACAAACAAAAAGTATCTATGTAGTATATCAACTATCTAGTGTCCACGACACAAGCCTCGTTGCTTAGTGTGGCACTAGATGGCGCTGTGTGTAATGTCTAGCGATATTTATTTATTTATTTATTGCACCACTAGAGGCTGTCTGGGTTCGAACCCATGACCACCTTGTAAGCTGGGGGCGTCATCCCTTAGCCACCAGCGCTCTCTAAGCCATTATTCTTGATAAGCTCGTCGCCTGTTCTCCCCGCAGTATCCCCAACCACTGCCCACCACTTCCTCTCACACTGAAGGCCTGTAATTTACCTACTGCTGGATCACTATGCTATCTTCTTAGTCGTTACACTCCTGACTGAGTGGTCATGGTCGTCACATTAGGGGTGGTGGGGCGCCTCACAATCCGTCCCCATTTCTCTAGCACCGCTGCCTTCCTGGTACAGTACGAGGTACTACTCCCTATGCCAGTCTTAATCAGCCTTTCATTTCCAGGTGTTCGTACATCTGTCGACAGCGTACTGCCGCTGCGACCTGGATGTGCTGGACGAGAAGTTGTACCCGGCGGTGCACAAGCCGCGCAAGATCATGGACATCGTCCAGTGGATGGACGATGATACCCTGGCTTACTTGGAACCTAAGTGAGTAGTAGCACTTGGAATTTTATCGCGCAGTGGAGTATAAACGCACTGCTTACCGACAAGAGTTGAAAATACAACAGAGCGGTTTTTTGATGCGCTGGAGTTCGTAATGACGAGGGTTCGAATAGAATAGAATAGAATTTTATTTTGCAAATATGGGTAATACACAACAGTTGTCATAAATATCAGAGTTCAGCCATATTTTACCATTCGGCATGCAAAAAATTAACATTTATGTTACATTTACTTACATTTTAAGGACCAGATTCAATTAATAAAATATCATTTTCATTACTATTTATTTTCCTTTATTTATTTTTTTCACTTATTTTTACATTTTTAAATATTCTTGTACAAAATTAGTATAAAAAAACATTTAAAAATATATAAAATAGTAGTCCACCAGCACCGGGAACAGGGTCCGAGCTACCGGTGGTCAGGGCTCTTGAGAGAGGAACCTCCTAACAATACGCGCCGTGTCCAGAAGTACTGCTTTCTGAATCAAGCCCTTGATCCAGCTGCCAAGCGAGAGCCTCTTCAGATGTCGGTCGAGGCTCTTGGCTATTAAACCATTGGCCGATACGACTATCGGCACAATGACTGCCGTATTCACGTCCCACATGTCGACAACCTCGCGAGCAAGATCTAGATACTTGAATTGCTTATCTTTCTCTGCTTTCACGAGGTTCTCGTCATGCGGGACCGTTATATCAACGATCATTGCGCGACGCTCCAATCGATCTATCACCACAATGTCAGGCTTATTAGCAACAATAGTCCTGTCAGTGACGATAGGTCGATCCCAATACAACGTGACATTACCATCATCGAGAACTGGGTCGGGCGCATACTTATAGTATGGCACTTCTGATTCCACAAGGTTGTACTTCAAAGCAAGTTGCTGGTGGATAATCCTAGCAACGAGGTTGTGTCTGTGCAAGTACTCTCCGTTAGTCAGACGAGAACACCCAGAAATAATGTGTCGGATCGATTCTCCCGGACGGTGGCATGCCCGACATATGTCAACCGTGCCATCCTTCACAATGTATTTCCGATAGTTATTCGTCATCATAACTTCGTCCATTATTGCACAGACAAAACCTTCGGTTTCCCCGAAGAGGTCACCGAAACGCAGCCAGGATACGGACGCTAAGAAGTCTACATCAGGCCCATGTAGGGCCCGGTAAAAACGTCCGTGAAGCTCCTTGCTCTGCCATACCTCCCTGCGGTCATTAGTGTCTAATACTTTAGGTTTGCGCCAGTTCTCGTTAGCCAGCGAGAGCGGGGTAAGGCCCTTGTCCACTGAGACCACATCTCGGTGCATCCCCACGTCGGCTTCTAGAAAGTATTCTCTGAGACTGCATACCTCACGGTTGTGCAGGGTCTTAGCATTTAAGAAGCCACGACCCCCGCACTTCCGCGGGATGTACAGTCTCATCACCGACGACCGTGGGTGATGCATCCGATTTGCGGTCATCAATGTGCGGACCCTCCTATCCAAGGCATCAAGTTCCGTCTGAGTCCATTTGAGTATGCCGAAAGAATACATCAAAACCGGCATGACCCAACCGTTGAAGGCGCGCACCTTGTTTCCGCCTGACAAAAGACTGTTTAGCACTTTATTCAGGCGGCCAAAGAAGCGCTCCCTCAACGATTGTTTCATGTCGGAAGTATTGATGCCTAATGCCTCTGACATACCCAAATACTTGTAGGTTTCTGTTGAGGATAGGGATCTAAGGTGTATGGAATCCGAGAGTTGAGTACCCACGGATTCCATAATCTGCCCTCGCTTCACATGCATGACTGCACATTTGTCCACACCAAATTCCATTCTGATGGCACTACTGAAAGTTTCTGTTACCTTCAGTAGCTTCATCAGTTGCAAATTGTTGGGGGCAAAGAGTTTCAGATCATCCATGTCATTAAAAAATATTATTATTTCATTACTATTAATATTATTCCTTTATTTATTTTTCTAACTTATTTTAATATTTTTAAATATCTCTATACAAAATCAATATAAAAAAAAACATTTAAAAATATATAAAATAGTAGCCCACCAGCACCGGGAACAGGGTCCGAGCTACCGGTGGTCAGGGCTCTTGAGAGAGGAACCTCCTAACAATACGTGCCGTGTCCAGAAGTACTGCTTTCTGAATCAAGCCCTTGATCCAGCCGCCAAGCGAGAGCCTCTTCAGATGTTGGTCGAGGCTCTTGGCTATTAAACCATTGGCTGAGACGACTATCGGCACAATGACTGCTGTATTCACGTCCCACATGTCGACAACCTCGTGAGCAAGATCTAGATACTTGAATTGCTTATCTTTCTCTGCTTTCACGAGGTTCTCGTCATGCGGGACCGTTATATCAACGATCATTGCGCGACGCTCCAATCGATCTATCACCACGATGTCAGGCTTATTAGCAACAATAGTCCTGTCAGTGACGATAGGTCGATCCCAATACAACGTGATATTACCATCATCGAGAACTGGGTCGGGCGCATACTTATAGTATGGCACTTCTGATTCCACAAGGTTGTACTTCAAAGCAAGTTGCTGGTGGATAATCCTAGCAACGAGGTTGTGTCTGTGCAAGTACTCTCCGTTAGCCAGACGAGAACACCCAGAAATAATGTGTCGGATCGATTCTCCCGGACGGTGGCATGCCCGACATATGTCAACCGTGCCATCCTTCACAATGTATTTCCGATAGTTATTCGTCATCATAACTTCGTCCATTATTGCACAGACAAAACCTTCGGTTTCCCCGAAGAGGTCACCGAAACGCAGCCAGGATACGGACGCTAAGAAGTCTACATCAGGCCCATGTAGGGCCCGGTAAAAACGTCCGTGAAGCTCCTTGCTCTGCCATACCTCCCTGCGGTCATTAGTGTCTAATACTTTAGGTTTGCGCCAGTTCTCGTTAGCCAGCGAGAGCGGGGTAAGGCCCTTATCCACTGAGACCACATCTCGGTGCATCCCCACGTCGGCTTCTAGAAAGTATTCTCTGAGACTGCATACCTCACGGTTGTGCAGGGTCTTAGCATTTAAGAAGCCACGACCCCCGCACTTCCGCGGGATATACAGTCTCATCACCGACGACCGTGGGTGATGCATCCGATTTGCGGTCATCAATGTGCGGACCCTCCTATCCAAGGCATCAAGTTCCGTCTGAGTCCATTTGAGTATGCCGAAAGAATACATCAAAACCGGCATGACCCAACCGTTGAAGGCGCGCACCTTGTTTCCGCCTGACAAAAGACTGCTTAGCACTTTATTCAGGCGGCCAAAGAAGCGCTCCCTCAACGATTGTTTCATGTCGGAAGTATTGATGCCTAATGCCTCCGACATACCCAAATACTTGTAGGTTTCTGTTGAGGAGAGGGATCTAAGGTGTATGGAATCCGAGAGTTGAGTACCCACGGATTCCATAATCTGCCCTCGCTTCACATGCATGACTGCACATTTGTCCACACCAAATTCCATTCTGATGGCACTACTGAAAGTTTCTGTTACCTTCAGTAGCTTCATCAGTTGCAAATTGTTGGGGGCAAAGAGTTTCAGATCATCCATGTAAAGAAGGTGAGATATGACCTGACCACCTCTCTTCAACCGATAACCTAGACCTGAACTCTCTAGCAATGTGCTGAGAGGGTTCAAGGCTAGACAAAACCACAATGGACTCAAACTATCACCCTGGAATATGCCACGCTCAATCCTTATCGGTTCGCTGTTCCCTTGGATTTGTCGACATCCTGGATAGCGAAGGACTGTTCTCCAGCACCCCATACATGACATCAGGAAGGCACGCAGAGTTGCATCTACTTTATACAACTCCAGCACCCTCATGAGCCATGTATGAGGTACAGAATCATAGGCCTTCTTATAATCTATCCAACATGTAGACAGATCCCTTCGGGAACGGCGAACCTGTTGGCTAATGGCCATATCAATGAGGAGTAGCTCCTTAGTACCACGAGACCCGTTCCTACATCCATTCTGAGAGGCAGACATAATAGAATTACTCTCAATATGTTGGTTGATTTTAGCTCTCAAAATGGATGTAAGAACTTTATAGACCGTTGGTAGACAAGTAATTGGTCTATAATTTTTGGGCTCCGCAGTACTACCTGATTTATGGAGCAGGTGGGTAATTCCGGTCGTCAAGAACTGGGGCAGCGATCCGGATTCTAAAGCTGATTCAATACTATTATCATTAAAAATATTAAAATTATCACTAAAATTATTATTAAAATTATCATTCAATTTATCAATTCATAAATTAATAAATCAATCAATCAAATTCAATTATCATTATCATTACAATTAGTCAACAAATATATTTTTCTCTGTTAGAAATTCAGTTGCATTGTTACGTTTTCTCTATCAAAAATTTACGTAGTCTACTCTTAAACAGCACCGTATTTAAATCTTTCCAACCACGACACTTTCGAGTATTATACTTTGTACCTACTAGGTAAGCAGAAACCACAGAATACAAAGAACTAAACCTAAGTACCATCCTGCGGCTCAGGTCTATTTTTAACCGACTTCAAAAAAACTTTTTGCAAAAAAAAACCGACTTCCAAAAAAACACTAAAAAGTGGAAAATAACTTTACTTTCGGAAGCCGGTGACTATTGTTTGTTTCATTGACTTTTTTGCCACCGACTTCCGAAAGTAAAGTTATTTTCCACTTTTTAGTGTTTTTTTGGAAGTCGGTTTTTTTTTTTGCAAAAAAGTTTTTCTTTAAGAAGGACTGAGCTGTAATCCACCACACTGGCCATTGCGGATTTGCGTTCACCGTTTTGAGAGCCATCAACACTAGTCGTTTATTTCAATCGGTGTTCTTCTAAATTCCAGGATAATATCGTCGGAGCCCAACACGTATTCGTACACGAAGGCTATAACTGAAGACTTGGTGGCGGAGTACGCTGGCAAGTTCCCTGTCGCCATCGCCAGGCCGTCTATAGGTTAGTCGGACCATATACTTTCCTTTACAATAAACTCAATACCACGCTCAACACAAAACAAACAAGAATGCAAAACCAAATTATTAGATTTTCTGCACACATGCAATTATCAAACTACTGAGGATCTTCTTAAAACTTTAAGGTAAAAATATAAATATTGCTTAAAGAAAAACTAAACCATACAAGCACTATATACACAACACAACACTCACAATCACATCACAAAACAATACAATACAACACACACAAACAAAACACATATCAAACCATTTTGGAAATTGATTCTTATTATTAGTTTTTGTATATAAAAGCGATTAACTGAAATGTCCAAACATTGTTAATACCAATCATAACTCTGTGAAGAGAACTGTGACCTGGAATACAGGCTCGGCCTAGCTCAGGCGCAGTTGCTCATATTTTATTCTTTGTACTTAACTCTAACTGCATTTATGTACTGCTCAAAATGAAATATTTTTAAGTATAAATAAATAAATAAAATAAAAAAATATTTTTGTAATACCTTCGATATCAAATGATTTGCTTTGAACTGGCAGACTTGAGTCTATTCGGACCAGAAACCTATTGATTAAAACCCGTATTGAAATAGGTATGCGAAACAGGATGCAAAGTCCACAGAGGTCTTGTGTCTGGTAGACTACTGCCCGGTGGTTGTTTTTGTGGGACAAGCCCGCCACACTATTCCCAAACCACTGCAACTCCTGTACGCCAGAATCAACAGTGGCGACCAGAAAAGCGCCGAGACAAAGAACCTCGACGAAGTCCCAGAGAAACGATTTAACTGTATTGGATCCCGCGACGAAATCAATCAGGAGTAGGAAAAACATAATTTCCGCGCGTGATTTGTCGTGATGAACGTTGCTGTATACTAACTAGTCTCGTTTGTGCGATGTAAAATTTCATGATGCGTGGATCTTAATATGGCGTTGTAGATTCAGCCACACCAAACATGATAGTACCAGTTTAAGTAGCAAACATAGGTCCCAAAATTTGTTAAAGTTGCAGTGAACCACCTATTTTATCTATAGAACCATCAACAGTCATAGTTAGAGGAGACGTGGTCTTGAGTGGAGACCGCGAATCAACAAACATAACATAGAACAGTCTCAGACATGTGGAATGTGATGTGACAACCTTTGCAGGCAGACTAGAAGCAGCAGGTTTAATCAAATGGCATATAATTGGCGGCATATGTCCAGCAGTTGACTGTTATAGAAGATAAACTGATGATGACAGAAAACCATCACTAGCCTACAAAGAAACCTTTACATTTTCAGTGACTGCGGCGTGGAAGGAACCCATTCCTGGTTGGGTGGACAATCTGAACGGTCCGACGGGATTGGTCATCGGTAGTGGAAAAGGTGAGTCACTTTTACTTATTTAGTTTTAAAATATTTGATGGCCATCAAGAATAAAGGTGAGGAAAGTATCGTTAAGACTGTTATGCCCAAACTTTTGTACTTGACCCGGGAGGGACCAGCAGTACACATCATCTGCCTGTGTTACCAGTTGCATCTGAATATCTCTGGCCTCCGTAGCCCAGTAACTGGGCAACACAATATACCCCTTGGTAAGATTGGTTGTCTCACTTTCCGGCCTCTGACTATCTGTCGAAGAACTTCAAATGACTGGCAGAAGAACCGGCTCATTCTGCTTTCCAAGTCACGGAGGGGTCTCAGTATTTAGTGGATGGTCACTCTTCCGCAAGCTGAACTCAACCACCATGGTTTTACGTGGAAGACCCATGGGGCAATTATTATTAAGCCAAGAGCCTTTCAAGACATTAATATAACAAGAGTAATGTTCCTCGACTGCCTCGTTGGTCTAGTCGGTCGCAAGCGCGACTGCTGAGCATGAGGTCATTGAGTTTAACACTAGGAATTTCTCAGTAGCAGTCACGGAGTCTGGATTTGTGCCCGGTTGTTGGCAATAGGCCCCCTATTACATGGAACTTAAACATGACTGGCGAAATGTGGCTGTACTATTAGATACACCTGTGCCTAACTTGGTAAAATGTTCCTTGATAATCTTTCCAGGTGTTATCCGGACCATGCACTGCGAGCCTTCTTACAAAGCCGACGCTATATCTGTCGATGTGGTGGCCAATGCTTGTATCCTGATTGCCTACGTTACTGCTCAGGACAAGTGAGTATAAAGATACACTTCTTCTTCTTTAGCCACGAGCTCCTACTGCGTCTATCTTTTTCTTCTTTATCGCGTTCTGTATTGGTTAGTTTCTAACCTGGCGTCAGAGTTTTTATGCCACCCATGGGCCTCTGATTTGGCGTTCCATGTCATCGAGAAATATCTCTCAGGCATGCTGGTTTCCTCACGATGTTTTCCTTCACCGAAGCAAGTGATAATTGTACACTACGCTCATGATTCCGTAAAATCCGAGGTGCGTGGCTTGGGTTCGAACTCGAGACCTATGACTTGACAGTTCGACGGTCACACCACTAGGCTATCGCTGCTTACACTAGGAAGTGGTGGAGGGTGGGCGCTTTGGAGGATTCTGTTGTGTAAATTTTCACGTTCAAAAATTGCTGATTCTCAATCTAATCAAATAGACTAAATGTCATTTGAGAGACTGATTGTCAAAGTTCGTATCTTCAGTCTGATTTTACATAACATGTCCATCCGCCCTGATCTCAATATTTATCTCGCTTCTCAATTTTTTTTTTTGGATCCGTTTCGTGTTGACACAGTAGATAAATTTACAGGACATAACATAACATCACGCCAGTAATCCCCGAAGAGTTGGGCAGAGGTGTACCTAATAGCACACCCACATTTCGCCAGTTATGTTTAAGTCCCATGTAATAGGAGGCATGCCTATTGCCACCAACTGGGCCAAAATCCAGACTCCGTGGCTGCTACTAAGAAATTCCTAGTGTTAAACTCAATAAAAACGTGTCTTCTACTGAGAAATTCCTAATGGAAAATATAGCACTTTGCCAAACCCGAGAATCGAACCCGTGCTCACCACTCGACCAAAAAGGCAGTCAACAGTAGACACATTATTAAGAGGACCATTATTAGGTTTTTCCTTAACCTAACTTAAATTTAAAAAAAATACTTTTCCTTTCAGACCAAAAGACACGCAGCTATATAACCTGACACTATCTGGTGTCATTAACTTGACATGGGCCGAAATTATTCAATTAGGTAAGTTTAACAAAAGAATGAGCAATGAAAAATCAATCAGTACCTTGGTCGGTCGTCCTTAGGTAAGTAGGATATGCATGGAGGTTTCCCACGATAGCTGCGTGTATCATTTGTTTGCCAGCTTCGCATCCCTGTGTGGGCCGCCCAAAACGCAACTAAGATAGTGTTACATCGGCTGTTTTACGAGAACATTCCAAAGTAGGTACCAAAAGTTGTGGAACTTACTAGAAGGATCCAAATTGAATAGTCGTCGTGTTTGCGGGGGAAGTCAGTCTGATTTTGGCCAAAGAACGAAGCGAATTGAGGTCTGCGTCAGGATGGCTGGACCAAGAGGGATTTTAGAGGTTTGAGCAATACCAAGCTATTATACCTATTTTATACTATTTGGTACCAGACATCAAAAAACTAGTACCTCGCTGAAGAGGGAAAACTATTACGAGGAAAGTGGCCAGCCATTCTGACTTCAGAATGGCTGGACCAAACTGGTTTCACCTAGTTGTAGGCGTTATAACTAGTTCATCTTTTCGTTAAAATATAGTACCTCATCAGTACCTCAACATATATTTTTCTCATATTTTTTCGATAAGCCATAAATAAGTTACACCTACAACAAGAAGAACTCGCACTTGCCCGGTTTTTCTACCCGACTGCGACTGCGGCGAAGCCCAAAAGGAGTGTTATTTAAGCCAGTAATTAAAAATTATTGTGAAATTGCATGGAAAATACAAATAAAATCGAAATAGTAACAATTTTATTTTTCCATACAAACTGGTCCTACCTATCAAACATTTTATGCGTGCGGTCATAAATAGAAATTATATTTAAGAAAACTTGACTATGTAGGTGGTAGGTAGTAGTAGTAGGTAGGTAGGTAGTAGGTAGGTAGGTAGTAGGTAGGTATTAGGTAGGTAGGTAGTAAGTAGGTAGTAGGTAGGTATTAGGTAGGTAGTAGGTAGGTAAAAGGTAGGTAGTGGGTAGGTAATTATGTTTATTTTTGTACA